>QLNU02014802.1:164817199-164836348 GCA_006491805.2 Dysdera silvatica | reverse complement strand
CATTCATTGTTCACACAAGGTTCATCATCAGTTCAAGGATCATGTCCATCATCACTTCAAGGTTCATGTTGATCATCACTTCATCAAAAGAACAAGGAAGTGTTGACTTAGCCCGTTATGGAAATGAAAGCACAGAAACCACACTCATGGACTTCAACAAAATTTGAACAATAAAATATATAACACTCATAAAGTCTCGCCGCTTAAAATATTCAGTATCTTTGAAAATTTATATACATATGCAGAGTGGCCATTTTATGAACTACATCACTACCCTTCAGCTAAATAATGTAACCCCCCCCCAAAAAAAAAACTGTGACTGTAACGGGATACACAGTCGGGGGAATCATATGAAAACGTCTAAAATTTTACTCCAATACTCGGTAACACTTCAGAATTTTTAATGTAGCGTTTGCATGACCATGCAAAACCAAATTTATGGCCTGATACACAGTCGAGGGATTGACGTGAGTACGTTCCCAATTCAACAAGGTTTGTGGCCGCGGGTTCAATGGAACTCAAAAGTAGATTCATACATTATTTTTTATACAATAACGGTCATTGACTTCGCCGCCAATATTCACATTTTTGGGTGCCTTGTGCCTCTTGATCCTCTCATTTACTGATAGTGATACATTGCTAGATAACTGTTGAGACGCTCCTTGCTGTGCTATGCACTTTCTATATTTCATGTTGGCACTTGTGCGAGATTTTGCCTACCTAGTAAAAATTTGCAATTTCATTTGCTTGTTTGAATTTTTTGACCCAATAAAACTAGTTCGATATTTTGGCATCTACATGCAACGTATACACCTAATCTAAATCTGTTGCTTGAGATCAAAAGCAGTGCCATCTCTGTACGGAGTCATGAGCTATACTGATTGGAAATTTCTGCGGACGCCCAAATTAGCCACTATGCGTCGAGCACAACTCCTCGTGTATTGCATGACTCATGTTTTGGCGGGAACGATATTATATACTGGTTAGAATGGCTGAAAAATCATTCCATTTGGATTTGGAGTTTCGAAGTTATTCAATTTTTTATCATCATGAAAAGTCTGGCTTAAACTCAATAATAATAATGTAAAACTTAAACTCAAGATATATTTTAAGTCAAATGCTTGGTTGACAAAATTTAATATCCCCTTCCAATGCTTCGGTTTAAAATACGTAAGTTTAAAATTGACTTTAGCTTTAGTTTGGGAATGAGAAAGAAGCATAATTAATCCAAAGTTAACGTTGAATGAATGATTAATCATGTTTAAGGTTTTCTGCTGCAAATTTAATTTAGTTGTATGATAAACTTACTATTTACTGAAGGTAATACTGAATATTATACCTCTCATATTTTTTGACGATATTTTTAAATTTTACGTAACTTTTACTTAAAAGCAAACGGTTATATCACATGCCCATCTATAACTTTTTCGTCATAATCGTTTCGATAGAAACTGATTTAAATGTAAGGAAAATCTTATCTCAAGACTATCTTATCTTTATTTATAGCTATTTATCTACCTTTCTTATCTTATCTTTATTTCTTCCTTCAGCAATAAGGGGTTTAATAAAATCGATATGGACGTCGTTTCTTCGCAATTTGGGCAGATCTGTTCTAAAGACATGAGCACCTCAAAAATAATAATAATTATAATAAATGCCATCAACCACACGTGATTATTACTAATGTTTAAGTAAAATCTTCATTTATACATCACTTATAAAAATAACAAATATTTTATACAGTTACAATAGGCGGATTTTGGATGATAAAAAAAGTAAGGTCTTCTGTTTTGTGCTATTGTAAGTGATTTGTATCCGCCTTGATGAATACTATTACCTAAACTTATGAGATGAAATCCGTATTATCAAATCCCTTGGGGTTAGATATCCTATTCGCGATGTTAACGGATTCCATCCAAAATTAAACTTAGCATTAATTAAACGAATTGCTACTGCGGTTACAGAAACAGCTGCGTTTTCCCCGGAGAGAAGCTTCAATTATGCATATGCATACCAGCTTTGAACCCTTCGTTAAATTTAAGTTTACTCTGCCCAATATTTCCAAAAGTTTTCAAGCTTTATCAAGAAAGGATTATATGGATTTTTTCCTGAAGCCAAATCTAGATTCCGTTAAAGATTGAGATTCGATCTATTTCAAGAAGACATTCCGTGTGCTTCAGTAACTTAACAAAATGTAATTAAATATTGTGTTTAATATGATTTTTCAGTTATCGTTAATGTCAGGAATGTAAAAATTGAAGCTGACACTTCACTCGCTAGAGTGTTTGTTAAACTACTCAGCTAAATATTATATTTTAATAGTCCAACTCAAAGGTGTTTCTAAAAATATTAATGGGTTTGGTATTCTAATTTATGGTACTCAGAAACCTTCCACGTCGAAAATTAATAAATTAAATTGTGTAAAATATATAAGGATTACCTTTCAGTCAGAGCTGGTGGTTACATACTTGAAAAGGTTTCTATGCGAAGCTTTCACCCATGCTTACGGTGAAGGGAAGTCTACGCGAGTTAAAGAAATGAACTTTAAAATGGTGGGTTAATATATTCTGCCTTTTAATTTTCCTTTGCTGAGAACTGATACAAAACGAGGACGAAACATTAATGTGAATCAAACCTATCTTCACTTTAAATACCTGCAGACATTGGTTCCCATTTATTATCATAGTCATATGTTTATAAAGACATCGTGGCATGATGACTTTTCCTCATCTTCAATAATCCATGAAATTGATTTTGAACAAAAAATCTTTAAAATATATATTTTTTTTTTTAAAGCATAGAGAGGTGCATGCTTGGAATAACTAGGAGAGATCGGAAAAGGAACACTTGGGTGAGAGAGCAAACTAGAGTGGAGGACATCATTGTTAAAGTAAAAGGGCTGAAATGGCGATGGGCTGGGCATATTGCAAGAAGAACTGATCAACGATGGACAACAGAAATTCTGAACTGGATTCCAAGAGACCACCGAAGACCTAGAAAACGTCCTCAAACTAGATGGGTGGATGAAATAAGAAAACAGGTTGGGGTGACGTGGAAGCGAATTGCTCAGGATAGACTTGTGTGGAAAGCATTTGGAGAGACCTTCATCCAGCAGTGGATAGATAATGGTTGAATATGATGATGATATATATATATATATATAATTAAGCAAATTATTCCATAAAATTTTATGGATAAATATAAGAAACCATAAATAATTTCTTTCATGAATAAGTTACTCCTTACATGGTTATAACGTTGTTTTAACATTTCTTTACTTTGGTTTAACCCAGGGTTCGTAATTTCAGAACATGTACATAATTTGAAAATTTGCGTTATTCTTTAAATTGCATAATAAATCTCTATTCGCATCTCAGATGCTTCATTTTGTGTCCATATAGTAATGGACCATACTATTAATCATGCATTTGTGGATAAAATAGTCAGTGTAAGCACAAGGTAGAGTTGTTGAGAAATCATGACATTATTTGAAAGTCGCATGAAGTCATTTACCATATCGCAGACACTTAATTATTAACTCAGCTCAGTATTATTTGAGCATGCATATATACGTTTGCGCATATATATGAGTTATATATCTGCATGTGTGTGGCATGGGTAATTGTATGCATATATTTCCCGTATGTGGGGAATGTATATGCACAATCCCTGAAAAAAAGTTTGGAATAAACATCTATGATCTATGAAGTTTCATCAAAATCGATAAGGTATTCTAAAGAAAATAAATTCATTAAATCGAATTGGTGTATTTACAAAAATATACATTGTTTCTAAAATTTACATGTAAAGGGATCATTTAAATTAGCAGTATTTTTTAAATTATTTAATTTTAACTCACAACACCGTGAGAAAAAAGTATGGAATCATGTGAAGTTCGGGAAAAAGTATGGAATCATATTAAAGTATATTTAATTAGTAGCACGTATCTTCTCCACGGACCTTGATTACAGCCTGGATTCTGTTTATCATGGACTTAGCAAATTTTCTGCAATCATCTTAATCAATTTTGTCCCATGTGATCTTAATAACAATTTTTTAATGTTTCTTTATTTGTTGGCTGCTGCTTCATGACAAGTTATTTAAGTTTCCACCGCAGATTTTCAATTAGGTTTAAATCCGGACTGCAAGCCTGCCAGTCCAATGTCTTGTAGTTTGTCTCCGAAAAGTAATTTTTAACAGAACGAGACCTATGACACGAGGCATTGTCGTCCATGAAGGTGACTTCCTCATCCTCAAACCCATCTTTGATTTTTGGATTTTGGAATGAGAAGTGTGTTTAAAATTTCGATGCAGGCTTCCGAATTCAGGGTTCCATTTACTATACATAATTTACTTGGACCTTCGGACGACATACACGCACCCCTCCCCCCCCCGATTATAAAAGATATAAGAAACATTTTGCGGAACTTCATGCGCGATTTCTGCTTTTAGATTCCAAACAAATGTTCCACTTTCCATCTACAAATTCATATTCTTCACTCATTTCTAAATGTCACTGCGCTTCAGCACAGACCAGTCCAACTTTTCCTTTATTTTGCCCATGTTAATCTAGCTTGTTTATGTCTTTTTTAAAGTTTAAGTTTAACCTTGGCCTTATAAAAGTGAAAACCCGTAACCCATCGACTTTTTTCTACATATTTTATCACAATTGTTAGCTTGAGATATTTTTCCATTGATCATTTATTGCTTTTGACGTCGAAAATATCATACCTTTACATATTTACCTTAGAATTTGATCCTGACGACTAGAAGTTGCACGAGGCCTGCCACAGCGATGAAGGTTCATCGCTCTTTTCGTTTCTTTATACTTTTTTCCAAATTTTCAAAATGGCGGATTGAGAACGAAAAATCTGTTTGCAACTTCTCGTTGAGTTTTTCCTTTTCGTAACCATTTAATTATTCTGTTCTTACCTTGAACACTGATCTCTTTTATCGGTGCCATTTTTCTTTGATAACTAACGATATGGACGCAATTTGACGCAGTATAACCCAGATGCTCTTGCGCCATAAAAATTCACACAAACAAAAGAAAGTGATGCTGGTGTGCTATATATACCTCCGCTCAGAATTCAAGCATGCATATTACGTAATTATAACGAAATCTACTCACTTAGAATTTGCATAAACAAGCCTTTGATTTCATACTTTTTTCCCCATACTTCAAATGATTCCACATTTTTTTCCATGGTGGTGTTAGTTAAAATTAAATAATTTCAAAAATACTGCTAATTTAAATGACCTTTTTACATGTAAATTTCAGAAACGATGTATAGATTTGGAAATACACCAATTCGGTTTAATAAATTTATTTTCTTTAAAATACTTATCAATTTTTGTGAAATTTCATAGAGCATACATTGCTGATTACAAACTTTTTCCAGGGGAAGTATTAACAAGAACATAGTGACCATTGTTACGTTCAAACAGATTATGTCCCTTGCATTAATCCATTTCCTTATGGAAGAAAGATACATAAAACCACTATCTTAAATTCTGAATCATCTATGTAAGAACACTGAGAGTAATTTTAGTATCTGGGAGAGTATCCTAAATTTAATTGATACTTTCCTGTTCGCTTAGAGGGCATAATCTACGCACAAATTTTAAATCAATTTTGCTTTAAGATTTCGAGTGATTCTTTACTTTTCCCTTTTTTTTTAAGCCAAATACGAAACATGACCAGAATTCGCAAGAACGTCACTTCATAAATAGAATACATTGATAGCGAAGACTACATTTAAAAAAATATTGAAAGTGGCAAAGAAAAACGAAATTCAAACACAGTCGATAAAGAAACAAACACTTGAACATTCATCCATCGTCTTCTGTATCTGACGTAAAAACGCAATTCCGCAAATTTGCTTGAGGCAGTGAGGCATTCGCAGTGAATTTCCGACGAAGTCGACTTTCAATTTTTTATTCATTTCAAACCAACCTGAAAAAAGCATTGTTTAGCAGAGATATTGCTGCAGCTTTTCCTGCCCTTTCTCCCGCTAATTTCGACTATTAATCCTTTTGAAACTAAATACGGGAAAAGGAACCCGAAAAGTGTAAACATTACTTGCTGTATTTCCAGACTTAAATAGTTAAATCTCCAGGGAAGAAAGAAGTATTTCTGAAGAGTTTTCTAACTCGGGGTAGTGACTAATTTGAGCAGCCCAATTGATAATTATGTAGTGGTACCCGTTTAAAAATTTCCGAAGACTTTTACTGAAAAGAGAGAGCGTGGAGACAAAAGTTCTAGTTCCATTCCAATTAGGAAATTATTTTCCATAACTATTCCGAACATCGTTAAACTGTCCTTAATGAGTAGTTAATGAACCGCTGTTCCTAACCATAAAGGACATAAAGTGTAGTTTCGACCAAGGACGGGAAATGGAAGTGCAAACCCGTCATTGGCTTTATTTTCTTAATTTCAGATGCAATAGATGTTGGGAAAGAATTTCATCACTTTCTTATTGAAATGAAAATTCTGAAGTAAAGAAACAAATAAGGCGAAATTAAGTCAAAAGATTAATTATTTACATCTTCCCCTTTGCACCCCCTTTTCAAATCCTATTGATTATTTCTCTTACATCTTTCAAAATTATTTAAAGTGATTTATAACGTTTGGATATAGACATAAAATAATTATAAAAGCATATATATATATATATATATACTACGTACATAACGTCGAGAAATATTAATTATTAATATATATCTCATTAAATATAAAAATTTTAATATATAATTAATTGGCAAGGGTAGTCACCGGAGAGGGTGCTGTGGTCCCAGAACTTCATCAAGAAGCTCCTTCAACAGCATCAATTCTGCGGAATCACATCCTTTTACTGTTCTAATCACATTAAGCTCTAAGGAAAGACTAATCGCTATGAAAACGGACGTCGGATTAACACAAGTTTACAGATAAAAGATGGTCGGGTAATGGAGGTTCTACCGTATCGATATTTGAACGATGTTCATTGTACCATTCGTAACGTAGTGATACCAACGCCAATAAACGTTGATTGATTGACATTGTTGTTTGATTTAATCTGCGTAGTGTTCGATTTATATAAAATAAATACATATGCTGCAACGTGCATTTCGATCAATTTAATACCAGTCTCTTTGCAATTTGGTTTAAATAGTAGTCTATGTACTACACCATTCTGCGAAATAACTGGCAACAATATATATACGTTCGTAAAGAGATTATATATTGTCCTTCGTAGCTCAGTGGGTAGAGCCTCCGCCCGGCAAGTGGAAGGTCGTGGGTTCAGGTCCCACCGAAGGCAGAAATATTTATTTTCTTTCGAACGTTTCACCATCTAATCACGCCATACCATCGGCGTTGGTATCACTACGCCAATAAACGTTGATTGATTGACATTGTTGTTTGATTTAATCTGCGTAGTGTTCGATTTATATAAAATAAATACAATCAGATCCATTTTTAATAATCAGATCCATGGGGGTTTGGCAATGATATCCATGTTGCTTGGTAATCAGATACATATTGACTTGGAAATGCGATCCATGTTGCCTTGTTAATTAGATCCATGTTGATTGGTCGTAAGATCCATGCTTCGGAAAACATAAATCAGTGAATACAATCTTAATGCGATTGATGTTTCTCCAACTTATATTATGCTTCATGGAGCAATAATGTTGAGTTTCTGCGAAACTTAATTAGTTTATCACGATTCGATACTAAAATTAATATATATATATATAGAGAGAGAG
The DNA here is from genome assembly GCA_006491805.2 of Dysdera silvatica. Classification (NCBI taxonomy): domain Eukaryota; kingdom Metazoa; phylum Arthropoda; class Arachnida; order Araneae; family Dysderidae; genus Dysdera; species Dysdera silvatica. The sequence goes on along the minus strand of QLNU02014802.1, from coordinate 164,828,599 downwards.
AGAGAGATCAACTATTCTTCCATAATAATAATTACAGAAAAACTTTTACTTATAATTTCGCAGAAATACTTTAGTTCAAATACACTGGACATTGAAGTCGTGTCAAGAAACCTGCAAAAACAGAGTACCAGCATTAAATTCTTTCAAACGCATCGAACTGATCTTCGTTCAGGATTAGTTTGCGCAAGCAAAGCAGCATTCCTTTTGCTATTATTTCTTTATCGCTAACAAAAGAAAAGAAGAACTACCACGTTCGATGAAAGAAAACAGAAATTGAAATCTTTTTTTTATATCTGACTGTTGCAACCTGAAAAGGAAAAGTAAAAGTAGAAAGCTGAGGTACAATCGCCTAAATAACTGTTGCCACTTAAAAAGGAAAACCAGAAAAACTGACGCCACATCCAAATAGTCGTTAATGATTAAAAGGAAAATATGAAAAATAAATCTCTCCGATGAATAAATAAATAAATCTCTCCGAGAATATCAAAAAATTAAAATTCTTTCGACAGGGGTCGCTGTGATTTCCTACACATACATTCAAGAGCAAAGTAAAGGACTTTCCTACAAAAAAAACAACAAATATTTTAGTAATTTTGTTTTAATATTTATGTAAATGTGGGAAATAAATAGAAATTAAATCCCCTATTCATCTTACACAGTTATATATAAATAGAAATTGAAACAAAATTACACATGAGTGTAAACTCATGTATGATTTTGTTTTTCATTGAAACTAACCATGATGAGTAAGTTAAAAAATCACTTATATTTAAGCATTTATTATGAAGTCCAATTCAATAGTTTTATTGCATAAAAGGCTTAAAATTACTTTTGTTTTAAAGTGTATAGAAAATGACCTTTTTTTCCCTTAATCAAAAAGCAAATATCTTATTTTACAAAAGCAAAATCCCTATTTTTCTTCTTTTTTCTAGGATATTCCTTTCTCCCTGTATTTTACCCTCCTGCTCATGTTCTTTACCAAACGTACTTTTCTGTGTATTTCTTCGTATAACTCTGATCCCCCCTTTTCTCAATGAATGCTGTTTAGCGCTTGTCTCGTGGCATTTTTTAGTTTCTTCTCAAAGGAGTTATGCCAAAGCCTTAATAAAACGAACAAATAAAAAGTTTTGTCCATCGCTCAGAAATGAACAGACCTGTTCATGGATTCCGTCATTGAATGCTTTGGCAAAAAACTAATGCATATCCGAACTGAGAATATTTTCTTTATTTCATTATTTCTAAAACGGGCTTTTGGGGTTGCAAATATAACGTTGTTTTATATTAGTTATCTACTTGCTCGAGTGTATTTTTTCTAATGTACGGAAGTTGTTATTTATAAACAGCCGTCCCTATCACCAAAATTTCTCTCTCTTTATGTCTTATAGATTTTTTAATTAAGACTATTGTGTGATAGTTTTCTTGTTATCATATAAGTCTATTGAATTTTCAGTCTTTGTTGTATTCTCTGTCCAATATTTCTTCATTCTGTCTCTCCTTGTTCTTTCTCAAACTTTTCTTTACGTTTTTGTGCCTATCTCCATATTGTATGGCCTCTAAAGGAAAAAGTAAGAACCTTTATTTCTTAACAAAAGAATAATATATTTTATCCAGGACTGTTCAGCATTCCGGAATAAACATTTCCAAAGAGGAAAGTAGAATGCCATTATAGGTTTTAAAATTTCAAAAGAGACTTTATTTCTAGATTTTATTCAATCCGATACTTGAATTTTCAATGAAAATCAATACAACAATAGGCGTAAAATTTTTTGGGAGAATAAAGGCTTGGAAAGACCCTATGAAAGAAAAGAAAGGCTAGAGATTTCCTGTCTAACAAATGGTCAGTCACAATACGGCTATTCGGAAAGAACAAATCTCCTAGGAATTTCCAAAAACAGATATTCGGTAAGTCTGAACTGCTTCCATATTCCATTGGCGTACGTACTGTCCTCCCAAGCCCGCATATAAAGCGTGAGACCGTTGTGCCAAAAAGTTTTCTCTCGAGGTGTGGTGACAATTCTAGGCGAGTGAATACAGGAAGCTCAGTTCTTATGTGCTTACAATGATTTGCCTGTCGCTGTGTTTCAGTGGCTTTCATGTGAAGAGCATGTGTATTATAGTAACTCAGTGACACCCTCTTTTTCTCCTGAAGACAGCAAGAGTTAGAGTGTAAAATAGTGATAAATATCCAAGATTTTTCCTTCACTCCAAGTTTCAAGAAAACGTATTCTTTTTATGTATTTACAGAAAAATATCTATCGTGTTTAGCTTCTTTTGATGCAAAAAATAAAATTATTTATTAAAATGATCTATTTTAAAAACTTTTGATCCGACTGAATTCTGATCTTGCGCTTCTTTAAGAAAATAAAAGATGGTGAAATACAAATACAATTTAGTACAATAGAAAATATATATTTTTTAATCATAACTAAGTTTCCAATAAGACGGAAAATTAAAGGAAAGATCTGTACAGTGTGTCTCCAAAATTATTTTAGACGCACAGTTTTAAGGTTGCTCTTAAATATTCCCCCTTTTGGAAGTGTCATTCAATTCCTTCTATTAGCTCACACTCTCCCTATATATATTATATCTTGTTCAAATTTTCAATCGTTAATAAAATACTTTCTATCCATCCAATCAAGTTCAAATAAATTTTTTTAAACTTGTAGTGGATGACACTTGATGTTAATACAGTTTTTTCAAATATTAATTCATTAATTAAATTTAAATGATTTTTTTTTTGCTTTCCTTTGGTGTATTTGGCGATTAATGCTTGCCGCCAATTACAGCCAAATGTCGCCAAAATTGCTTTTCGCAATTTTTCCCTTTCTTCCCTTTTATTTGAGCAGCGCATTGAAGGAATTGACTTTAAAAAAAAATTTTTTTATTATACTTGTTTTAAAATGAACAAAACACCCTGTGTACCTATTTGTGGAAATTTCCAGGCCTACTTTGTTCTTATAGAATTACAGAAAAGTTAAAGCACAAATAAATATTTAAATAAAAACATTGCTGCAAAACATATTTAATCAAATTGTCAAGAGCCAACGAGCAAAAACAAGTGGCAGAGAGGCATAGCAAACAAAATTCTTCAATCTGTACTTATAAAGGTTCTTTTTATGTGTTTGACTTCTTAATGTTATATTTGCATAATGTACTTTACTTTTAATAATTATTTTCACATTTTTCGAATTATTTATAATATATTTTATTATATTAGTTAATTTTAAATGAACATATATTTAGCTAATTTTAAGATATGAAAGAAGAATAAACAATCAACGTGTGTAAAGGAAAAATGTAAGGAACAGAAATTATGTAGTTTACCTTTGCGCTATTTGTTTCCTAATTTCAAAATCCTAATTTCAACAAAAACTAATGAAATTTTTCCCCAAAAACAATTGTTTGTTCAATTAAGAAAATGAAGATTCTAATTTGCTTGCATTTAAATGTATGATTTTCGGTCGAAAACTACTCTAAATATTCTCCATAGTTGAAAACAACGGTTCATTAACAAACAACGGTCCATTAAGAGAAGTTTAACAGTGTTCGGAATGGCTGTGGAAAATAAATTCGTAATTGAAGTGAGACCAAAATTTTGTTTCCACGGTTTTTTATTTTCTTTCAGTAAACCTTCGGAAATTCTAAAAGATGATAACTATAATTATCAACTTTATTGCTCAAATTAATCGATACTCTAAGTTCGATAAACCTTCGGAAATTCTTCAGCCCCACGGAGTTAAATATTTGCCTTTAAATCACATCAAAACAAACTTATTATCCACTGTTCCATTTTCGTTTTTTTTTTTAAAAAGAATTAATAAGAAAAATATTTTCGTTTCGATTTGGTTGGGAGTTGAATAATTTATTCATGCTGAATTCAGAAGAAGAAGAAATCAGGAGCAGTGGCAACGATATCCTTTCTCAACAATGCTTTTTTCAAGTTGGTTTGAAAAAGAAAAAACTGGATGTCGGCTTCTTCCTAATTTCACTACAAGGACATCGCTGCCGCAAGCAAATTTGTGAATTGCATTTTTACATCTGATGCATACGACGATCAATGAGTATTCAAGTATTCTTTTCTTTTTTTACTTCTCAGTTGAAATCTTCTGTTTCTTTGCTACTTTTTTTTTTGTTTTAAATGTAGTTTTCGGGGGCTTCCCATCTGTTGTAAGTATCGATGTATACTATTCGTGAAGTAATATTATTGTGGTGGTATTTGTTTTTTTTTTTTGAGTTTTGATTAAGAAAGAGAAAATTGAATTAGTAGCCGAAGTCTAAAAACCAGAATCCGTTTCGATTTTTGCAGATTTGATGTCCGTACTAGGATGTACTGAGACCGTGGCAAAAGAAACGATCGCTTCACGTTAAAAGCTTGAATGGCTCCAAATAAGTTAACGTGAAAATGTATTATAACTTTAGCTAGATGTTTATGTGTTGCAATTGCAAAAATAGAAATATATATAATAATTTATAACAACAAGTTTCATAAATTTTATTTTTATTTGAGGGGCTTCCTTTTTAAAATTTTACTCAAGGACCAAAATTTCTCAACAGTAGTAGAACTGATTTCTATTCGATACGGTTAGTGCGCAGAATTAAGTGTTGAAGAAATGCAGTAATTCGGTCCCGTTAAAATAGTATTTATTAAAACTTTAAATGTTTAAATTAATTCATTAATTTGCAAAAAAAATATAATTACAATACAACACGTTAATAGAATGCAGTATTTTGGCGAAGCCCTCGTGGTACGTATGCACACGTCAATGGTAAATTGAAGACTCATTTGATTTTAAAATTCAGAAAACAATTACACAAACTGTTGCCAAATATAAAAAGTGAAATTATAATTATACAAAATATCCGTTGCCCGATGCGGCAAGTGAAATTATTTACATTTGGAAAACATGTAATAAAAGGAAACCATTTGGCATGGTACCAATTTAAGGAATTCAACTCGTTAAGTTTGTCTTCTTGCGTTTCTGAGCGGCAACAGTTAAGATTTTTGTTTGTTTTTTGGTTTTACGGCTCAAAGACTACAGTGGTCATGCTGCGCCGGGACCTACTGTTTTCCGAGGAATCCGAACCTCTTAAGGCCTGGGGAACCAAACCCCGGACTACAGTGAGCAGTGCGATCTTTTATGAGATCTCTGAGTAAGCGTTCTTTTTGCACTGCTGGGAGTCGAACCCGGATTAGCCGCGCAATAGGAGAACGCGTTACCACACTGCGCCACCGCAGGGCCTCAACAGTTAAGAAGTCCTGCAAAATGAACATAGTGTTTCTATTGTGGAAACCCACAAGTGGACTAAAAATAACCAATCAAACTGGGTTTGACGTCCCACATATTGTAGAAATAAGCTCCATATTCGTTAACAACTTACGTTTTCTAGAATTTAAGGTATTGGTCTTTTGTTACTCCTTTCTCCATGAGAAAATTAATCGATAGTAAAATCACAATCTGTTTGAATAATGGCGACAGTCGATATTTTGAAGCTGAAAAGATTCACAAATATAAGCACGGGAACTCCAAATTCCGACTTCAAAATTCTGTACCCGTTTCTGACTTGAATTTTAATTTAAATTTCTGTTCCGATTATTCCTTTACTTCATTGACGATTATTATTATAATGCAGAATAGAAGTTTTTAAAGTGTAACTTTAAAAGTAGTGGAAACATTTCAATGCATTGCTGTCGCTCTCTCGAAGTTGGATTTTTAGCTTCAAGGAAAAGATTTCCTTCTGGAATATACTTTAAAAAATATTTTTTTAAATGCAGTTGAACTTGTTTAACTCTAAGAGCTGAAGAGGCCACCAACTTAATTAAAGTTCTCCAAGAACTCGGATTATAAAAATTTAAATAATTAATTTTAGATACACCGTACTGATAATAAAATTCACCCATCCACGAATTCGGATATGGTAAGCCCAAGATATCAAAGTTAAGCTGTATAAGTATTAAATTTCATTTCAAAGCATGATTCATTTACTTGTCAATTAGGAATTTTATCTTATATAACTGAAATAAATTTCATGACAATATCAGCTAATACGTGAAAATTCCGACACCCACGTATATTAACTCCTACTAGAAATTTTTGTTTTAGGAGAAAATGTGACACCGTCCTCAACCTGGATCAACAACTTTTTCTCCTGAAACAAAAACTCTGGTATGAATTAATTAACATAGGTGCCAGAATTTTCACGCAAAATTATTCCCCCACGAAAAAACACAAAAAACTCGCCCCGTAGGCTTTTTTGTGTTGACCACTATTTGGCAATTGTGTTATCCCTGTGAAGGGTAATAATATCTTATAAATATCAGCTTAACTAATGCTTATGACGAACTACGCTTATAAAATTGTAACATCGGCAAAATTTTAATTAATTTTAATGCTATTATTTATTTATAAAACACCGAGTGCGTATCTAAACAATCGCTATGCATTATGGGATAGATTACCCAGAAATCTCCCGACCAATGGTTCCGATCGTATAGATCCGAAAACAAAAGTAATTTCACAAAAAATGAAATAAAACTTAACAAGTATCTTCAACTATAGCACAGTACTCTACACTAGTGATTCTCAAGACCGTTTATTCTGAGGGACTCCTTTCTTAACACTACATAGTTGGCGCGGGGAATCTTTTTCTGAATATTATTCAAGAGAGATCTCAAAGAATTCTATTTATCATTGCTTGAACATAAACATATAAATAAGGAATAAATAGGGTTTAAAAGGTAGGTAACACTTTGCTATTATTACGAAATTTTAAGTACGGTTAGGGAACTACATTTAAAGGGTTGTCATGGTAAAAAGTTAGAAAATTTATGCATTTTCTTGAAAATTTGAACGATATTCCACGAATTACTTGTGAAATCCCTGCTAGCTCGTTGCGAAACTTCTGGGGTTTGCGAAAAACACACATAGAGAAATCTTATCCTGTATTAGTAATCATTAAAGTTTTTAAAAAAATCATAAAGGTCTTAAAAGAAAAAGAAAAATTTATTGAAAACTGCAATGAATATTATACTACGTATGTAAAACTACTGGCCTATGCAGGGTGTGTTTATTGGGGTTTTAATCCCGCACTGAGGTGAGGATTTTGTGCCTATGCATATGAATGAATGGAGTTGTAGTTCTGTAACCCCAATTATATACTTGTAACCCCCTTATGCCCCCCTAATGAACTTTCTGCCTACGCCTGTGTATAAAATATACAAGTATGTGAAACGATCCCATTCATATTATCATTTTTTAAATAAATTAATTTTTGATTTTGGTTTGCCAAAAAACTTTCGGGCTTTTCTTTGATTAATGCTTCTTGATTTCTATAAACTTGCATATTTGTGATTCAGTAATAGAGCTTCTTTTATCCATGTTGTGATTAAGTTCTTCTGGTATCTCAATATATCTTTCAATGGAAAATTTTTTATTGATAGAATACGGAACTTCCGGATTTTGAGCCCATCCAGACGTCTGAATTCTAAATAATATGTCCAACACTCTATTTCACCTTTATGCAACCATTTTGGTGAACCTGCCTAACGCTTTCAGAAAATTTTAGTTTTACTGTTCCTAAATCTCTAAGTCCGTTGTATGGATAAGGATTCTGAGGTACCATGTCAATTTCTAAGCTTTCTGAAATGCTTTTTAATCTCTAATATACCCTTTTCTACTAAGATCAACAAACGAAACTGAAATAATCCATTTGGTTGATTAAATTTTTCAATTGTTTATTCAGCAAAAAGAAGCGTTGATGTTTATAAGAAGCGACTATACACCTCAATTTTTCAATCAATCAAAAGATAGATCCGGGTTGCGTTAACTTATTTACTTCTTTATTAAAATGATCCACATTTTTATTAAAATAATCAAATATCGTTTAAAAATTAATGTATTAATTTATTAATTGCTACCATTATTAATAGTCGCGATGAAAATACACTATTTGAAAAGACTTTCTTCTCGTCTAGAATGTCTTAGAATTCTTTTTAGAACTATTGTAAGCCAAGTGGAAAAAAGTGGAGGCTCGAAGTTCAAAATAAGCAAAAGTACACTCAAAAACTTATTTAGCCGTATATTCATTGAACAGAAAAATAAATTTACCTTTCAGGTATATAACACATGTTTATATGTAATTAAAAAATACCCGACAAGTGCGAAATATCAATTTCTTTTCTTTACTAGACTTGGGAGGGGGGGAGTGATCCTTTTCAGAACTATAATCCAAGTAATTTCTTTCTAGGAACTGGTCTTAAGAGAGGAAAGAAAAGTAGTAAAGATGCTTTAAATCTCTCCCAAATTCCTCTTTTTCATTCCTGTGTCGTTACTTATAAGGGCTGAAGACAACTGCTTTGAAAAGATCTTGCATTCAATAGTTTTTAAAGAAGAGGTGGAAGAAAAGGAGATATATTTTTCAAATCTATTTTCTTCAATTTAACCTTAAATAATATTAACTTTTGTCTCAGTATGATGCTCTGCCCATACACTAACGTTTCTCCATCTATCAATATCTCTCTAATTATTACTATCCCGCTATCTATTAATATCTCTCTATCTATTAATATATCTCTATCAATTAACATCTCTATCTCTAGTAATATCTATCTATTACTTATTAAAGAGCTTTAAATGATAACTCAGTTTACTGCGTTTCGTAAGTGTAGATTTGCAGCGTGGGCATGTGGGGCCCGCAACACCCTTTATTACAATAAATTACTTTAGAGTAAATTACAATTTTACATGTATTCTAATCAGGGCCTATGAGAGGGGGCAGCAGGAGCTGCAGCCGGGGGGGCCCGGATGAGATCTAGGGGCCCGCGGTAGCAAGGACATACTATGGGGGTCCGGTCGCCCCCTCCTGCTAGTCGGAAGGCCACAAAAATTGTTCTCTATATCTAGATTAATTAGATTTTGTACACATTTAATGTATAGTTTTCTAATTATTCTTCGTTAGCCTGTCTTGATTATCGAAAAAAATCGTAGCTTATGTTAGTTTCTTTCTTCGACAGTGATTTTGTAAAATAATTAAGTAATAAGTAAGTAAGTAAAAAAAAATGCTTTCTTATTTCATACTTTTTACTCATTTAGGGGTTCAACCTCCCTCCTCCCCCAAAAAGAAAAAATATCTATGCCACTGCCCAGGGAAGGAGTCAAAGGGGGGCCCGTCAAAGTGAGCCTGCCGGCCGCGTTGTCCCGCACCGTCCCTGATTGTAGTTTATAAATTTATATAATATGTGCTATGACCCTCCCGCAATGATTTTGAGAACTCTACATTGCTCTGTGTTTAAATCGACCTTATTCTGTAACTCTCCTTTATTATGTGGTGAATTTAGTAATTAGCTAAAAAATTAAATTTAACACCTTTCTTTCAAATACAGTCAAACTTTGTTATAACGACATCTGTTACAGCGACAACTCTGTTATTATTACGTGGAAGTCCCAAAGTGTCGACGAGCTTAATAGTAATAACGTTATCTTGCCTTAGTCATAAAGTCATAAAATTCACAGAAAATTCCAATATTACATCAAAATAAGAAATTGTGTATTCTAATGTGGGGCCATTTTGTCATTTTGTATTTTCTGTATGTTTTTCAGGTTTTTTTTTTCCTTTTTCCTTTTTCCTTTTTTCAGCCTCCTTTTGCGAAGTATTTTACCCTCATCACCGACCTTGCATTCTACGATGAAAAGTGATTTATTCGGTAGGTTCTACTATCCTTTAAAGTTTACTCCATTGTTTTTTAAACATTTTGTATACCTGCCGCTATAAAATGTCGCCAGGCATTTACTTCTATAGATTATATAGAAGTAAATAGCATATGTGGTATATATTTCCAGCCAATGTTTCCACTTTCTCGTTTTACGCTGACGAGAAAAATATTTGATAGAGTTCTTACTTATTTGCTGGAAATTTACAAAATAGCACATCGGTCCGAATCTGTTTTTTGTATTTAAAGCAAATCGGTGAGATCGTTATCAGGTGCTTTCCTTGCAACAAAATGATGTCTGACGATTGAAATCGATTAATATATGAATGAGCCAAGTACTTAACATGGACCTAAGTACTAAATGACATAAATTGGTTCAATCAGACCACCTATAAATGTGTCTTTGCTGTTTTTTATCCGAGAACATCTAACAAAGCGAGTCAGTCGCGAACCATCTACAAATCAATCGCGAACGAGGTAATTTCCAGAACTACGAATATATTGACCAAAAGCTGGATGAACGTCCATTTTAAAAGAACGAGCCCCCTCTCTTTCACTCGAAATACTCGTTCAAAATAACCGATTCGTTCGTGAACGAACCATCACTACAACTGATGACAAAATTTTTACTTTTTTACTTTCACACCACGAGGTCACGTGTCGTCATTGCCGTCATAGTAAGTGAAAAATGATAGATTTAACACCGCCCAACTGCTTTCTTGTATAGTGCATTTTTATTATTATATTCATAAATAATATTTGTGTGTTGGATTCTTTCTTTAGGTTGGAATACACTAAAAACAAACATACGCGTATATGTCAAAAATATTGAACGAATGTCTACTTTAAAATACAATAATGAAAAAAAAGTTGTTCAGGAGGCTATTTCATTTTATTAATCTGTCTTTCGGTTCATTAACGTTCGGTTAAGCGGGACTCTATAGTATTTTTTTCAACCAGAGAAATATTCAAAACGAAAGTACATATATCCACTACTTCCATTTAGGGAATGTTAGCAGCGCATATGTGATTCACGATGTATGATTGCGCATATAAATTATTCACGATATATGATGGTGCATATATGATTCACGATATGTGATAGCATATATATGATTAACGATATATGTAGTGCATGTGTGATTCACGTTGTATGATTGTGCATATAAATTATTCACGCTATATGATGGTGCATATATGATTCACGATATGATAGTGTCCAAACTTCGTCATGATTAAGGGGCACCTAACGATAAACGTTTTATCCCCAAGTTGAATGAAGAGAGTTGAGGTTGGGGTATGAGAAAAAATGAATGGTGGAAGGAATTATAATTTAAAATTTTGGTCGAAAGTGGAGATGGGATGAAACTTGGAATAGCGAAGTTTAAAATTCAGTAAGCCGAAACAGGTACTGGATTTTCCAGTATTTGGCTAGGAGTTCCGAAAAGAGATTGAAATTTTGAAGCATTTTGAAGTCTCGACGAGATGAGGGAGAAAAATGAGGTTGAATTGACGAATATAAAAATTTCGGTCAGGCAGCCAATCTGTGAGAAGAACAGATGACGTCAGAAGATAGGAGTTTGAAAAAACAAACGAGGAGAATAATTGGTATAGTCCAATGAGAAATGCACTGAAGGTCCAATGGGAGACGAGAAGAAATGGTCAGGTCGATTAGATTCCAAAAATAGAGAAAA
>QLNU02014802.1:164793181-164817099 GCA_006491805.2 Dysdera silvatica | reverse complement strand
GGTGTTATTTTTTATGAAAACATTTTGAATTGTAGTGTAAATTGTTGAACTTCAAATGAAGTAATTTAATTTATATTTGCTATTGCACTGTTAATAATGAAAAAAATGAACGTTAATTAACTTTTCCTACTTCTCCATAAAAATTCCCCTAATTATGCAAATTTCTATTCTACATTTCTGATTCTATTTCTCTCTATATTTTCTACAATTCAACTTCTACCATTTCTATTTTCAATTTGCCATTTGCTTTTTCTACTGGGATAGCTCAAAGTAGTGGATGACTCATTGGACCAAAATAACGTTCCACCACAAAAAAAAGTCATAAAAATTGAAGTCTTTAGTTCAAGATTAACCATATAAGGAAATGAACGAAATTCTCTCTCTCACAGTAAACAATAGATGAATTTCTGATAAAAAGAGGAATGTTCCCCCTTCTTCAAAATGACCACTGATTCCCAGAAATGGAGGGGCACTCTGACATGGTTTTACACCACCTATTGGTCAAGCCTGTCCCATCTGTACACTAATCGCCTTTTTTCTGAAAGAAAATCTTACAACCTCAATATAAACCAGTGGTGGTCATGAAGAAGATGGGCTCCAAAAAAAGGGCGCCAACTCGCAGCTGGGTACAGCAACCCCTTTCGAAGCAAATGCGGGTCTCCCCCCCTAAAATCAGTCCCAGCTCCACTTGCAAGATGTAGCCACGTTTCTTCACGGCCCTCTGGGGGGGCCCCAAGACTCAGAAATGGTAACCACTTTCCTTTTAATCTAACTATTCTTTCCTCTAATCCTATATTAACTAAGCCCTATAAATTATCCTCATTGCTGATCAATTATTATAAAAAAACACCTATATTTTTGCAAGTTATGTTGTTCTGGGCCCAAATGCAATGTTATGGCTACCGTCCCCTAATATATGGAAAAAAAAATAGTCACCTGGAGTATTAGAAATTGTCATTCCATACTGAAGTATTGAAAATTGTCTAAATGTATATTTACCCACTTCGGACAGATTGTGTCTACCTATCGGCCCACGCTGGGTCCTTAACCTGTTAACCGGGGAATAAAATTTTGTGAAACTCGTTTCACACTGGCGACTTTTTTTGGGGGGAGACATTTTGGTAGTCTTCCGGGCATGACGAAAAATGTCGTCATTCGCATTTTGGTAGTCTTCCGGGCATGACGAAAAATGTCGTCATTCGCATTTTGGTAGTCTTCCGGGCATGACGAAAAATGTCGTCATTTGCATTTTGGTAGTCTTCCGGGCATGACGAAAAATGTCGTCATACCCAGTTAACAGGTTAGTCATATATAAATGTATTCCTTGGATTATCTTGTTTTTATAATAAATCTGTTCAAACGTATACATTTTTGCGTCATACCACTACGATCTCCAGCTTTCGAGTCTGGGTATATAAGTATTCCGGGGGTTTTTGTACGTAACTAATTAATTCACACAACACAATTTTTGATAATTTATAAATATAAATTTTAAATTATTTAATTCTGGGAGTTCATTTTCTAATTATTCCAAAGTATTGGCGACTTAGGTAAATTTTATTGTACCATTTCCACTCTGCGAAGCTGCCCAAATATTTTCATTTTCATCTGCAAATAAAGTAAATTCCAAGGTATAAGGATTTATCCCTGCTGAATTGAGGAATTGAACCTAAAAGTAAATTTTGAGTAATCGAACCTGGACTTAACATAGAAGAATCTAACCTAACTACAGAGGAATCGAATCAGTATTTTAAGGAAACAGTAATTACCGGTTGTTGTTTTCTTGATGTCATCTCCATCTCACCAAATTAGCGACTTTTTACAATAACAAACAGCAGTTTCATTCTATATAATTATTGCAACTAACAAGTTGTTGATTCATAATGAACTTCATCAAATGCATCAATCAAATTCGTCATAACAACCCAAGTCAGCCATCATCTCACACAATAAAATAATTAATATTAATACAATTACTTCATAACACGGATCCGAGCGTTATACCACCTAGACGATCGGGACACAGGAACCTTGCCTTTATCTTGGTATATATATTTTTTCAGCCATTTGTTTATTCTTCCCAAAAATAACCGAATTTGCGCAAATGGTTGACATGCAAACAGATTGTATATCGATTATATAATCTATGTGGTCGATATGATTGTTATCGTTCTAAATCTGTTTGGAAAGCCATCTCGTTAAAACGTTTCAACTATAAAGCATTCACGTATTTTCAAAAAAAAAAATCTGCCCTACGCTTTTGTTCCAGCAAACATAATAGCTACCGTGGATGTTTCGCCCGTCATTTTAGGATCGATTTTTCTTCACAAATTTTTCAATAGCAATTGTATTTCTGTTCGATATTTTTTGATGATTAGTTACAAAGAAATTGCCAGAAATGCCACGAATTTGAACGAACAGCAAACGAAAATCGATGTAATAGATAGATACGAAAGAACTCTGTTGTGCAAGTCCATACTCGGGCTAAGAATTGATATGAAATTTTCAGGTAATACACATTGTACATACGATGCTACAGATTCTTGGTCGGTGTGTCCACTCACTTATTACTTCATTCTCCGCGAATTATTCTACTTTATCTTGTTGTCAATAATTTTTAAATTATCCGAGACAGCTATCGCCAAACGTTTGAGTTAATCTTCCGTTAAATGAAAAGTAGTAATTGATATCTTTGTGATAAAGACCGAAATAAGAAATTTCGAAAATTCTACTTGCCTTGAGGGTGCCTTGTGAGATTTATTTTACAAAACAATGTCAAATCAATTTCAAAATTTAAAAGTTTCAATTTCGATTTTTTATCATATTAAATTTTGAAATGTTTATTTGTAAATTTCTATAATTAAGATATCTATTTCCGAAAAGCGTTTGTTGTTTCTGAATTTCTATTTTTGTAATATCCATTTTAAAATGTCTAGTTTATTCGGGCTAACTCTTCAGTGGATACAAGCGTTGGTAACATTTTACTTCTTATATTTAGCGCTGTTTAAGATTTTTCTCTGCTGCATAATTTAAAAGTTTGAATTTATTCTCTTACTACTTCGTTAATTGAAATTTTAAAATATAATAGGGATATTATGCAATTCTCCCCGAGCCGATCATAGATACATTTTGTTCCCATATATATTGCGATATTTTCAGAATTAAATCGCCACGTATTGCTTGTTTTTATTGGTATCTTTTCGAAGTAGATGTTTTGTAATTGAACTTGACTAACAACTTAAAAGTAACAACTGTTTTTTAGACACTCCTATAAAGTTTCAAAATACGATTTTCGGAAGCCAACTGCTTCCTGCGTCAAATGGAGGCAGAATGGGGGAAAAGCATTCTAAGTTTATATACTTATAAGGCAAAACTTCTCCCTCACAAAAACTTTATATATTTCATAGCCATTAAAACGCTAGTTTCGTAACGTAAATAGATAAATTCATACTGCCCATCAGCTATATTCTTACCAAACCCTTAACAAGGACAGATTCATTTTCTGCAAGTCGCGTAGCTTTCGGAAACACTAAAACTTGTTTGTCGCGTTCGAACTCAGAGTAGCCAGGCTCACTTTCTCTCTAGTACGCATGCGCCAGCTAACGCACGTCTCGGTTTCGAAATAATGGCGCCATCAGACGATTCCGGTCGTGATCGAAACTGCAAGGTTGAGATTTCCAGTCGCCTTCCGTCATTATACGCGACGATATAACTATAATTTCAATTATGATCACCTAATGTGTGCAACGTCTTAATAAACTAATTATTTATGTGAATTTTTTTCTTACTGTTTAGAGTCCAGTGATGTAAGGAATTACAAAATTCGTGCAATTAATATGTAATAGATTGGTCTCTCCATACGACCTTCATCCTCTTCACTTGCGTGTTGGAAACCCCAGCAATAACTTGGAATCCTCCACAATGGATTTCCCCAACACAAAGCGACTTAGGATTTTCTCCCACTTTTTGCTCTGCCTTCACTTGATAAAAGGAGATCTTGGCTCCTAAAACGTCGTGTTTTTAACGAATCTTAATATCGAAATAATAATTATTATGCACCCTCCTGTTAAAAATGCGGTTACACTGTCTTGGTACGTGGGAAGTGTTCACAAATACAAAAGATTTAATATTCTGTTAGGAAGTTTGACGAAAGTGATATATTAAAGAAAAATAGCGTTTTACTTATTTTTTCATTTAATTGTTATTGAAGTGCAAGCAGTTTAAGTAATATGGCAATAAAATTACATATAATTTGGCAGTTTTAACGCAATTTATATGATCCATTCCTTATTAATTATAATTGAAAGCAACGCACATTTATCAACATTAATCATTTCTGGTTAACCCGTTAGCTCATTTAAAGATTTAATTAAATTTGCGGTATATTTTTAGCATGATATGAAGATTAATGATGAAATGAACAGCCGCGAATTTTCTGTATTGTCATTAAAGAATTCCACGTTAGGGAGAAATTAGGTAAATGAGGGCGTCCACAAGACTTCCTGAATTTGAGCTCTATGTTAAAGGTTTCCCAAAAGGACTCTTATGATAAATACATACATAATCTTTACGAAACTACTCTAATTTAGTCGATAACATAATTAGCAACATAATTGATAACAATTGATATACAGAATGCGATAAAAGCTCGTAGACTTTTTTGTGTCTTCATTATTCTATTTTATCATATATTTTTTTTCTTATGACTTTTATGTGGCAATAGTAGAAGGTGTTGTTTTCTTTTAGGAAAAGTTGGTTGTTGGTTCCTGCGCTGTAGTTTTCAATTGATACAATTAAATTTCTTAATACTAATAACGCGATTTTGTTGTGCTGTAAGAAATGGGCCTATATAACAAGCGCACAACCGTTGTAAAATTACATACACTCGGGATGGAAACAAGCCGAGGTTGTTAGAATGGCTGGATACAAAAAAGCTACGACCTATGCTACAGTGATACGCTCTCAAGAGTTGGGAAGCATATGGAACCGTCCTCACAGTGGTGTTCCTACCACCGTAACCAAGCCAAAGAACATCAACAAGGTTCAATGTAGAATCTATCGCAATCAAGAGCTCTCAATGCGAAAGTTGGAGAAAGAACTCAAAATAAGCGAGTATAGTGTTTGTGTTATCGTTCATAAGATGTTGGGAAACAGTAACTATAAAATAGGTCGTGCACGCTTTTTCAGTGACTCAATGAAAGCAAAGTGGTTGAAAAATGCCAGCCTTGTACTTCAGCTGGTCGCTGGTGATCGTCTAAAAGAAATTCTTTTTACGGACGAAAAATATTTAATATCCAGCGTTGACACAACCAACAAAATCATCGACAACTACTCAAGAAAGGCCGAAAGAAGACAATTCCTTCAAAAGTTATTGCTCGTAATTATTTTCCTGCATTCATCATGGTTTGAGCTGGTGTCTGCGCCACGTGAAAAACGCTTTTGGTATTCACCCACCGGAATATAAAAATCAGTGCCGAAACTTATCAAAAAGTCGAGATATTTTGCAGCTATGGGCGGTGGAGCATTTTGTTGGAAACGGTTTTACACTGCAACAAAGCTGGGTATCGGCGTATGGGGCGAGAACAACAATTGCAGTGTGCTAAGAATTGTTTCCAGGATTTTCAGGCAAAGATGTTTAGCCGCCATATTCGCCGGATTTGAACCCCATGAATTTTCTGTTTAGTCGTTACTGGAACAGAAGATCTCTGGTAAACAGTTCAGGCCGACGAAAGCGTTGGAAATGGAGTTGTAACAAGCCTGGGAGTAAATAACTGTGGAACAATGTGCGACCATCGTTGGGAACTTAGCGAAACTTCTCCGTATATGAGCTGAAGCACACAGAGAAAATTTTGAGCTTTACTTGTAATTTTTTTATACTAAACATCATAACTAGTAGTCTAATAAATATTATTTACAAAATTACGATATAACTTTGTAATTATGTATACCATTTCGGCGCTGCGGAAATATGTAAGAAGTCTACGAACTTTTATCGCACCTTCTATACGTATGAAAAGAGTTTGTCTACTAGTTTACAAAGAGGAAATAACAATTTTTTCCTTCTTGTAGGTGTGCGTTTTCTAACACACGGTGAGCATGATTCTAAGGATCATATTCATTTTTTTAAAGAAGAAAAGTTTCATGAAAAATATTAGTTTAAATTGAGAAACAAATATAAAGGAGGAAATGTAAAATCATTTTTATAGGAAAAGAACTAAATAGTATTTAATAGGCAATCAGTTTCTATGAAATAGTATTCTAGGTGAAACAACAATTGACCACAAATAGTGAATAATTAGCGAAAATGAGAGGGAACAATATGCTAATTAGCTCTCAATTGTCTAACGAAGGCCGTTTGATCTGCAATTTACATCTTGCGAAATGCTACATATCATACATTTTGATGCACCGAAACGAATCAGTGTGAAAAAAAAGAGCCATAAAGTTTCGCATGATCGCAGTTTAATCCAGCATTTGATAACGTTAGTAATTATTTTGTAATTACGGAGAAAGTGAATTAATCATGACATCGTTAATTATTTCCAAATAGATGAATCCGTTTCTGTACCTAGATTTTCTCAGGTATCTTTTATCTTTCGTGTAGTCGTTTAACAAAATTTTAGGAGAATTCTGTTTCAGCATTTTTCGCTTTGTTATGAACGAAATTCTTCATAGCCTGTCTATAAATTTGAAGTATAAATATAAAATAAATAAAGCAATAAGTGAATAAATAAATAAATTTGAAATGTTTTTACTAAACTTTGTAATGTTGGTACTACTTAAAGAAAATAAAACTTAGTTAAAGAGCATATAAAAAAAGTAAAGGTTTCAGAATTTACCGTAAGGCAAGTAGCAGTTCAACAATTTGCAGTCGTGGGGGGGGGGAGTATTTTTAGAAAAAGATTATGAGAGTCGGTATTAAAGGAAAAAAATATTCCTGTGTATTCAATGGGGCCAATTAGACCCCGAGTCCAGCTTTCTACGCCGCTAGTTACCATGTCTAAATTTTTGAAAAATATATGCTAATTTTCTTTTTGTTGAGGGCACGGAAAGTTCAAGAATTTGGACTAATAGCTTCGAAATTTCTAATCCGAAGTTTTTTGTTGGTTTTCGATATAACCATTAATTCGCTTCATAAAATAGTTATTATTCTACACTAGAATTTTAAATTCTATGTAAAAATAAATTTTATATGCACTTAAGTCTGCTTACGAATGTTTTGCACTTCAAGTTTCTTCTTTTTACTGAAATTTCTTGGTTTACGTGCATCACTTTCAATGTCTTATGTAATTACAGTTCAGCGCCATGGGTGTGATTTCGACGCTATTCTTTATTCATGTCAGCTCGATTACCTCAACGCATGATAAACAGAAAGAGATGGATTTCATCTGTTTCTTTGTTGCAGAAGGCAATTGAATACAGCTTTGTTTGATGAACATTATTGTCTATGTTTATTAAGGAAAATCGGTGTCGTCAGATCCCTCGGGGGATGGATATTGTATTCACGATGTCAATGAATTCCATTTAAAATGAAACATAGAATTAATTATACGAATTCTTATTACGGTTACGCCAACTTATCTGTTTTCCTCAGTGAGCAGCTTTAATTACGAACACATATACCTAAACTTTGGACCTACAGTTAAATTTAAGTTTACTCGGCTAAATATTTTCAAAAGTTTTTAAGCTTTATCAAGTACAGATTATACGAATTTGTTCCAGAAAGCGGATCTAGAATCGGATAAGGATTGAAATTTGATTGATTCCAAAAAGGTTTTAAGTGTGTTTCATTAACTTAAAACAAAGTGTTATTGAGCGTTGCGCTTAATATATTTTATTATTTATTAAAAGCAAATGGAATATCGAGTTTAAAATAGCTACCTTATAGGCTAGGACCCATCTTCTGAAATATGGTAAATAATATATTAATTCAGCTCCAAAAATTTATTCAAAGATATTTGCAAATTTGGTGTTCAAATGCATGCCTTGGAAGTGTCAAAAATCGTTCACTTCGGAAATTATTATAAGCAATGCTTTTTTAGTATCTTTGCAGTTGTAGCTGGTTAATATCTTAAGGTTTTAATCAATATCTGCGAGAGCCTTTCATCAACTTGGCGTGTGAAGAAAGCTATCTAAAACGTCCGTTTAGGTGACGAATTTATGAATGGTGTGTGTCGCTTTAATTTGCGTTTTGATTTGCCTTTGCTGAGAGCTTCCCAAAACCAAGTCAGAGAATTAACAAACGTAAGCCATCCCGGCAAAATAAAATCATAGGGAACTGATTTCCGATTATAATCAGCGATGTATTATTTTCAAATTTATTGAGTGGCCCAAAGCACATTTTATATATGTTTAAACATACATAAAATTTTATTAAATTCCAATTTATTTTAAATTATTTGTAACGTTCGGGACGCTATAACCACGTCTCTGCTTATAGCCGTTTATATCTATTTATTATATCTATTTATTATATTATATTATTATTATTAGGTCATTATTATATTATATTGTATTTATTATTATATTATATATTATACTTGCCATTATATTATATATTGTATTTATTATATTATATATTATTTATTATTATATTATATATTGTATTTATTATTATATTATATATTGAGGCCATTATTATATTTACATGGCATATTATTTATTACGGCATTTTATTATTATATTATATATTACTATTATTATATTATATATTATATCATGACATATTACATGCCATTTTATTATTATATTATTATTATATTATTATTATATTTATTATTATTATATTATTATTATTATATTATTGGTTATATTGGTTTAGTCATTGTTAATATTATATTACATACGGAAGTTATGTAGTGTCCCGTTTTATGCTTGTGAACACATATTGTTCTAAAGCCGCGTCCACACATGCAACAGAACACCGTATCGTAACACCGTCGCGTACCAAGTCTGGACCGCACTCCTTAACAGAACACCGTAACATTTCCGCGTCCCACCAGTTACCAGTTTTCCCCGTTGCTTCAAAGGAATATCGCGGGCCATGTTGCACCCCATGTTCTTGTATTTGGGATGATGGGACGCAATGGTGTTACTCGCTGATGATACGCGACGATGTTCGCCCCGTAACATCATCGCGTAACACGGGATGTTACGCGACGATGTTCTGTTACGATGTCCTGTTGCATATTATAGGCGCCCTTAAAAAACTTTTCCCATCCCCCAATTACACACTTGGTCGTGTGTGACGCAGTGGTAGTAAGTTTGCCTGCTGTGTCGTTGATCCTGGCTGGACTCTTAATTGTGTAACAGGAAAACTTGGTGCTTACCTGTTAGAGCGGCCCCAAGATAACAATATCTCCAAGGTCGTCACCAAGCTCGCAAACCACCCAAACTCTTCATTATCTATAGCAACTATCTTACATAATAAAATATTATTTTCCATACTTTCTGCAAACCATTAATTTACCTGAATGAGTATATGCCTAGTAGGGGTGCCGCCCACACACCCCTCCCCCGATTTAAGATTGCCTTGGAGTTGTAGCTGAATATTGGAAGAGTTGAATCAATGGTTTCTTGAAAATCTGCTTTGTATAAATAACACAATAAACAAAATATATATTATTTAAAAATTGTTAGCGCTATAGTTTAAGGAAACAAACGATTTTCAAAAACCGAAACGCTACCACAAACGTAAAAATAAAAACGTTAACGCAAAAGCAATGTAACGAAAATAAACTCATAGGCTGTTTCTTTAGGCCTGTAAACGAAAGGAAACCTAAAGGCAACCTACCTGGGCGATACATCTGGGTCGCGTGGCGACTTAACGCTGGGGCGGCTTTAACCCTCTGACTGCTTATCCCGCGATTTCCACGGGCAACATGAAAGTAACAAAATTTGCTCATCCCGCGATTTTCGCGGGTATGCAATTTTTCCATCTATTTAAAAGCGCATCCCGCTTCTCCACCGTTTAACTGTCGGTAATGCATTTTCTACAATATTTAGACTTCTAGTCGTAGTTTGGTCAACAAATGGCGTTATTGTCGCCTAAATTTTCGTATTTGCATAGAGTTCACTAACTGATTTTGCAAGCGCTCCCTTTGTTATCGTTTTTTATATCCAGAATATGGCTTGTAGGAAACGTTCAGCGAGTGATTTTTATTAGTATACATGCTTTATATTTGTATTCTATAAAGTAAACCGTAATTTAATCAAGATTTATTTTCAAAATTTTTGAATTTAAACGATTACTCTTAAAATTGATTTTTATGAAAGCCTGTACTTATGCACGAAATTTATATCAAAAAAAATCTGGATTACAAAAATGTGCTACATATTTTAACTCTCAAATACATGTAGATTTGAAATACAGTAGCGCTCATCAGTATTTTGAAAAACAGTTTTTGTTTACCAGCACCATCTATATTAGCATTCATTTTCACAGTGATATATCGTGATTCAGTGCAAAGGTGCACAATATGCATCTCTGCAGTGAATTGTAGAATGTGCAGTGCACATTCTACAATAACAGCGAACTAGCGCTGCGTAAGTAATTACCTTTTCTAACAGTTTATCTAAGAATACTCTATGCTCCAAAGTGTTTTTACATGCTAATTAGTAATTTGTTTTCGTAGATATACTTAATTAAATCCTGTGTTATATTTTTCAAACAGCCTTCTATTAGTCAGTTTTGATTATGACGGCATGTCAAAAGAAATGGAATATTCTGAAGACTTTAAAAAATATATAATTGCAGCTTTAAGTAAAGTTTGTTTTCAGGAAAGTATCTTGCGATTTTGATTTATTCAGACAAATTGTAAGTGTGTGGAATAAAGTTTTCAATAAGAGGGGAACTGCATCTAATAATCCTATGTCTGGACGGCTACGGAAAACGTCCATCAGAACTGATAAAATGCTCAGAAGAAAATCTGTGGTTAATCCCCGTCTAACTGCTGCAGACATAAAAGATGATTTACAGGAAAATTATAAAGTTAAAGTGCAGGTTTCCACCATTAAAAGACGTCTAAATGAAGTAAATTTAAATGGCCGCCGGTCAAGCAAGAAGCCTCTTATATCTAAAAAGAATAGAAAGGCTCGACTTAGCTTTGCCCAAAAATATCGAAACTGGACTACTAAGAACTGGTCGTCTGTCCTCTGGAGTGATGAAATCAAGTTTAATCTTTTCTCATTTGATGGCACGCAGTATGTTTGGCGCCTTCCAAACGGAAGAAACGCTGTTTAATATCAAGTTCCAACCAAAAAGCATGGTGGAGGAAGGTTATGGTATGGGGTTGTTTCTCCCGCCATTGGGTGACCTCTAGTTTGTGTTAATGGAAACATGGATCGCTTCAAATATTGTGATATACTTAAAAATCATATGCTACCCCATACCTGGAGGAAAATTCACGCTCGTTGGATTTCCCAACATAACAATGACCCAAAACACACATCTCAACATGTCAAAAGCTTTTCGTAACAGAAGGAAATGCAAGTATTTGATTAGCCTTATCAAAAATCAGATTTAAACCCAATCGAGCACATGTGGTCAGAACTAGACAAACGTGTCAGACGCCAAAACTACACAAATAAGGATACCTTTTTCGATGCACTGTGTCGCGAGTGGGGAAATATTCCTCAAGAGCACATTGTACATTTAATCGGCACAACGCCGAAAAGATGCACGGCTGTTATTGATTCCAGTGGCTATCCAACCAAATATTAAACACTGAAGTGTTTTTTGCTTTTAAGTTATCAGTCAAAACAAGACTGAGCTATAAAAATAACATTTGTCAAAATACTTATGACCCAAGAGATTAAGATCAAGTATAATTTCTATTATTACAAGCTTTGAAATAAATGCTTTTTTATACATTTTTAAATATATATTATTTCACTATTAAGGTATTTTGTATTCAGATAGAATGAAACATATAGGAAATAAAATATTTGAACGAAAACTCTTTGCAAAATACCTACGAGCGCTACTGTAAATAATAAAAAAAATATGCAATTTTTGAAGCGACTTTGATAAAAAAAATTGAGCAGTCAGAGGGTTAACAGATAAGTACCAAAACTCTTAACAACTGCTCACTCTAGTTCGGGGGTTGGTTCCCTGGACCGTAAAAGATGGAATTCCTCGAAAAACTGTAGACCCATTGCCCGACGGTTGCGTAGCTGTACACACTCATCTATTGATTTATTGTCTGTATATATTTGCAACAAGATCGAATAAAGCAATAAGCGTAACATTTATGGAGGGAAATCAAAGAGAGGAAATCTCTCTGAAAGAAAGGAGAAACTGGCGATTTCCTATCTGGAAAATTGTCAGTCACAATACGGCTTTTGAAGTCGAACAAATCTCCTAGGAATTTCAGAAATCAAGTATTTAGAAAGGAATTCAGAAAGCGAGTATTCGGAAAGTCAGAGCTGTTTTCTTATTCTGCTGACGTCCAGACTATCTTCCCGAACCTGCGTATGATGTTAGTAGCCATTGTTACAAGTATCTAGAAGTTGTTTCATCGAGGCGTATCGATAATTCTGGACGGATGAATCCAGACAGCTGAGTTCCTGCATATTTATGATGATTTGTTTGTCGTTTACCTTCGATATTTTCAGATAACAGTCGTATGTTCGATAGGCCGTAGATGAGAGGCTCTTTTCCTTCCTTTAATCCGAAACGATGGGGAGCAAGTGTGCAAAATGGTAATAAATGTTGAATTTTTTATTCTGCAGCCAATAAGACACCTTATTGGCTGAAAACGTCTGTCTTTTCTCCTTCTTTGTAGAAAAATATCCCCAGTTTTACCTTTGAATATCAAAGACGAAACTAAACATGGTACCTTTAAAATAACACACTTTTCTTGACGACACATTTTATTCCAGCAATTTTTACTTAACTTTGTAACAAATGAAAAAAATGAAACGTTTTGGTTGCTAATTATTAAATATAAATGCTGCAACATAGATTTGGTTTCTATTTGTGCTGGAAATTAAAAAACATATCTTTAAATATACTTTATAAACAGTTACAAAACCGTCTTGGATGGAAAAGCATTTTGGAGGCAGTACAGCCTTTAATTAAGACAAACATTTATGTTGAGTATGGGTAAATATATTTTAATTCCAGATTTAAAGGTATAAACTTCAAATATAGATTTATAGAAAACATAAATTTAAAAAATTAACAGATTTATAAACAACATAAATTTTTAAAAAATTTACAGATTTTATAAAACCATGAATTTTAAAAAATTTAACAGATTTATAAAAACATAAATTTAAAAAATCTAACTAATTTATAGAAAACATAAATTTTAAAATGGAATTAATCAATAAATCGTCGAATCGTTAAAAGTATATTATAGTAAATTTTCAGTTTTTAAATCCGTAATTCCAAATATATTATAGTAAATTTTCAGTTCTTAAATCCGTAATTCCAAATATATTTTTTCAATTTTCAATGTCGTTGCAATGTATATGTATTTTATTTTGCCTTTTGAATTTACTTTTACGTTTCTCAAACGCAATAAGCACTCGTACCCTAATTTTCAATACCTGCGTATAAATAATTTCAATCTAGAGTTTTTGTTTAGGAGAAAAAGAGAGGCCGTCCCCATCCTGGATTCGAACCAGGGTCCCTCCGTTTTTTCTCCTAAACAAAAAAGCTCCAGTTTGAGCTTATGTATACGTTGGTATTGAAAAATATTTTATAATAAATTTCCCCCACGAAAACTCACAAAATCTCGCCCGGGTGGCTTTGTGTGTTAACCAATATTTGGCAATTGTGTTATCCCTGAGAAGAGTAATAATATCTTGCGTAATAAGCACCTTCACATATTCTTAAAAAGTGAAAAAAACGAAAATAACCAGTGATTTCAAAGGGTTTGCAAAATGGAAACAAAATGAATAAAACGATTGCTGCTTGTGATTTAACTTAAATCTTACTTCTTTCGGTACTTCACAATTTTCCATAATAATACAAAAAATTCCTTTAAAGAAACTATTGCATCTTACTTTCAGAATGTAAAACCTCTATCTAATAGGTTTATGTTTAAATTTTACGTCCTCGGTCAAAACTACTCGAAATTTTCTCTGTAGTTAAAGACAACGGTTCATTAACTACGCATTAAAGAAAATTTAACAATGCCCGAAATGGCGGTGGAAAATGAAATCCTAATTGGAGTCAGATTAAACTTATGTGCCCTCATTTACTCCTTTAGGTGGATGTCTTTGTGAACATCTAACGAGCATTACTACAATTACGAGCCACATTACATATATTATTCCATGATTCAAATGAAATAATCTTAAAAAGTACATCCTAAGTTCCGAATTTAAAATGAAAAGTTTAAACTGCAGTAGAATATATTTTCAAACTCGTGTTTAGGTTTCTATACAATATATAGGATGTGTACAATATGTACCTTTAAGTCTATCTATCTGTAATATATAATATGTTGTTATAAATTTTTATCTGTAATCATTTTTACCTATCTGTTGTTATCTGTAATTAAACCTGTTTATACATATAAGTTTTTCTGTATGGTATATCTATGCTTAATGACATTTATAATTGGCTGTATGAAGAAAAGCCATAAAAGGAATTGTAACAATATATTTGTCCGGAAATGCTCTTTTCAAGCGTATTTGGAACCGATGAACTGACCCAACTTCATCCCAGTCATCCAACCGTGCTATTATGCGGAAGATTTTCAACAAGGGAGGAATTTAACTGTTTCGTGGACACGGGAATTGTTAGTCTGCACACACACATAAATTAGTATACCTAAACTATAAGCATCGGAAGTGCTCCATACATGTAAATTTCTAATTCTTAGACCACATAGCACCTTATGTTGGAACCTTCTCTTCTACGAAGTTTGTTCGACGGTAATGCGGGACATTGATTTTTATCAGGATATTGTGCTTTATATTTAGGACTGCTAATATGTCTTCTCATTTTTTATTGGGCTAATTCTAAAGCTACGTCGTAAACGATCTTTTCTGCACAAATATTCTAAGTCATATAATAAATATTATATAAGAACAAATATCTGCACAAATGTTCTAAGCCGTAAGTAAGTATTATACAGTTTTTACCATGGAGCCCAGAGATGCATTATAACTTACAAAAAAAACTGTAACAACATATGTTCTGCTAGTCAGAGAGTCTTAGAAGTGAGAAATCACATCCTATGTGAGTTGAAAATAAGAATAGTCTAAGAATAAGAATAAAATTTATTCAACCTAATTAAAGTTGCGGTGATTTATTCTACCATGTGATATTCTTGATGTTACGTTGATATTCTTGACTTTGATGTTAAATATGTTAAATAGTGATTAGTTCAAAAATGGAAGAGAGCAGAAAACTAGAGTTTGTTACATGGATCTTTTCCAGATGGACAACGCATTGAATAAATCTTTTTTTACAGACTTGTTGTTTGGTATTTTTGCTGCATATTTATAAATTTAACGATGAAGAGAACTTTAAGCTTGTATTAATTCATGGCCTCATTTAAAAAAAACTGTGACAAAAGGGCAGGATGAAGCCTGAATTGACGTAGCTAATTTTAATTCGGATTCAGATCATGATTTGGATAGAAAACGGGATTTTCTTAAAATTTAATTTAGGAATTTTCCATGCAGCTTTAGCATGATTTTAAAGAGAGTGAATGAGTTGGAAAAAAAAGGTTGAAAATCGATGTAAAAAATGTGTCTCTGCCAGGAAAATTTGTATAGAACTATATCAGCTATCGATGGCGAATTAACGTTTAAGATTTTATTTATTTTATTTTTTTCCTCGATTCCAATTTTCCGTCTTTTTTGCTTACTATTAAAATATTGTCATCCTTTGTCGCTTTACAGCTGTTGCAGCTATCTCAATATTTTTTTTTTCAAGGACAGCCATTCTTATGACGCCCATTAACCTTTTCTGAACTTGGATTAAATAAGCATAAAGCCATGTGTGTCAATCAAAATCTGGAAGCGGAGCTCATATCGATATTTATAGACTGGAAGCCCATAACAGATTGATATAATAAGCATTAATCAAAATTATAATGATCATCAAAAGACAGCAAATATGGCTCAGGGTTTGTAAATATGTCAGTAATTTAAAATTTGAGATACTAATTTTGTATTCTCTTCTTCTATAAGAGAATATACCTATACTAGCAGCATAATGTGTTTAAATGAAACAACGTCGATTATATTAATACAGCTTCTTAATGAAGAGTACAACCGTCTTTAATAATAGTAATAGCTTATTCAAACATGATATACTTTACATGTTAAGTTTAAAGCAACTTTTGATTTGATATAATTTGGTAGAGACGAAATTTGGCAATAATTAGATCATAAATGAAAACAAATGAATATTGAAGATTTGGCATGTCTTTGTAAGAGTATCCTCTTCCGAAGTGAGATTTTGAAGAAGTCGCAATATGTGATTGTGATTAGGGATATCTTTTGCTCACATTCATTATCGCATTGATTCGTCAACACTGATGTTATTTCGTGCTAAGAATGATACATGTAAATAAAAAAATAAGTTATCCTTTAATTCTGACTTCAAAATTCTACATTCCTTTTTAAACTTAATAAAAGTTTCAACTTCCATTCAAGCTGTTCTTTCTCCTAAGAGAACGATTGTCTAAATAATAAACTAATAATTAATTAGAAACATGCCAATTTAAAGCAATTATCAACCTCGATTTTTTTTTTCAATTTTATCAAATTCCTGTTTTTTCTCCCCTTTGATAACGACACAAAAATTTAAATTATAGACATCAACTCATCAAAATCAGATGAAACTATATCAAAAATTCATAAATAAAATTTAAAAAAAATCTCATTCCCAATAACAGTTTTTGATCCAAATCTGAATTAAAATTTCCAAAGGCAACACAGTTTTCTCAAATGAGGCCACGAATCAACACAAAATTAAAGTTTTCTTCATGATCAAATTTATAAATATGCAGCAAAAATATCAAAGCAACAAGTCTATAAAAAACGATCTATGCAATATATTATCCATTTGGAGCAAAGCCATATAACCAGCTAGACCTTTCTTCTCTCCTCCATTTCTAACCTTATCATCAGTTAACATCTTAAACTACATCCAATTCGGATCGAAGGAACTTACTCAAAATTCTGAAAATAATGAAAACATCACTATCTATTTCCTACGGTCTCTTGATTTCAGACTTTTGAAGACTTAAAGTCGTGAGAAAATTCGTTTGAGTAAGCCATGGCGGCAAATAACGCTGAGTGAATAAACAATAGCAACGTAGATTTTCAAAATTATTGGGTTGGGGGGGGCGGGGGCAAGCGTATATTATAATCATTTATACAGTACATATATGTACCTATTTGGGTATATATACATTTATACAATATATATATAAGAAATTTCAATTTATTTTAAATTATTGGGAGAGGATCCCTGGCCCAACGAGCCCATATAACTCGACACCTATGCTAGACGAAGTATATTTCAGAGAACGTAGGGTAATCACCAAAACATTCATATAGCAAGTTTATATTTTTATAGTATTAATTCAATTTTCCTAAATGCCACTACTTGTCGCTATATAATACCTTTTTAGGGTTGAATGATTGGGATTTTATGGAAAAGTGTAGTCATATAAAACATTTTTGTTTTGGAACTCCCGTGCGTGTTATAAAGTCAATTGCCTTTAATCATATGATAATGTAACGTAATGACAAAATAATTAAATTTTCTTGTACTAATTAATAAATCATTGTTAATTAAGTCATGATAGTTTACTAATCAATACATATAGTGTTTAATTTTTATATTACATACACCTAATTTTAACATAGTATAGAATGTATTGATAATATTCAAAACCAATACATTCAATCAATCAATATCATTCATCAATAATAAATACTGATCAATTTATGGAAAAAAAACAGGTTATAAATACCTTTACGTTGGGAGTAAAATACATAATTATAAAATCGTCAATCAGAATAAAACAAAAACATTTAAATAAACTCACGAAACGCAAACTAATAAGGAAAAACTCAAAAAAATATGACAGATCAAAGATCTCCAAAGCCCGACAAAAAGCAATGATGGAAGGCAATATCACAAGTTCCTGTGGCAACGTATTCCAGACTCGGCCAGTTCGGAGCTTGAAAAAAAGGAATCAAACTTTTTTTTTTGGCAATGGGAAGATCAACTCGCAAAGGTTGCCCCCTAGTCGGCTGGTATTCCAACAATTGAATTGTGGAATATTTTATGTATATGGAGGTAAAGATATATATATAAATTATTCATATAAGAAACAAAGACATATTTTACACGTAAAACATATCAATAATTTTATTTATCTAAGCTCAAAACTTAAATATGTGATACATTTCAATACCCTACTTACCCAAAACTTTTCGCATTTTTTTTTTATTTTTCACAAATATTTTAATGTCATTTGACAACGTAAAATGAAACATATTTTTCAAATTTTAAGAGATGTAATCATGAATATATTATTAAATAGGTAAATAGGAAAATACATTCATTATTACTCTTACTTAAAATCAGTTTTTATTAGATATAAGCACTTTTGCTACTAATGAAGTTACCTTAAATATTTTTAATATAAGTGATGTAGACAGCTATATGAAACATTATCATAATGCCTAATTTTAAAATTGCAAAGGAGTTAATATAACAGAAAATGGATATATATATAAATGACAATCTCGTATTGAATTATCTTATTTTATTAATGAAGATGCTTTACACATGAAGCAAATTTATCATATTGCATTGAATTTAGTTAATATTCTTTGAGCAAATATTTTTTTTATTATGTGCAAAAAAATATTTTATTTAATATAGTTCAAAACTATTTTTTTCTTAAATTCACGTATTTGTTTTACAAATTGTCCTTCGATTTTGAAGAACGTTTGTTTAATTTAAGTTTTCCAGAAAATGCCTTTAGCTCCTGATTAAGTTCATTTAGGCAAAGGGCAACTAGTTAAATAATTTCAAACGGAAATTTAGCCAAGAACATCCCAATTATAATATCAACAAATTATAAATAATATTTTACTTTATTCTTTGTTATTATATAAGGAAATTTTTCTTTCAATAATATATATGTTTTATTTTGGAAAGGCCCTTTAATAACCAGTGAAATAATATAACTCTTTTCAAAAGTTTCTATTTTATTTTATTTATATATATATATATAAATAATAATAGTATATATACTGATATATAATATATACCAGTGAAATAATATTATAATATATATATATATATTAATATAATATTATAATATATATATATATATTAATATAATATTATAATATATATATATATTAATATAATATTATAATATATATATAACTCTTTTCAAAAGTTTCTATTTTATTTTATTTATATTTTTTTCCCTCTGAATAATCTGGATAACTAAGAGCTATGTGAATCTTTAGCGTTATTTCCAATCTTGAAATATGTTTTTATCCTTATCATGTTTCCTTCGTTTTTATTACCTTTCTTATTTTACTTAAATCAGCAAAAACTACAATGATGTCGATATTTACAACAGACTCGAATTTCCGTTTATTATACCGCGTTATTCACAAGGAGCATGTATATGCATATATACACATATGTATTTGTTAAATGTCACTAATAGAGCTCTTTAGATATTGCTTTCCATTTGAGAGATTAAATTTCGTAATTATTCATTCAGTAAAAACCCCTCTTCCTGAAATGTTTAGCTCAAACCAATAGAAACCAGTTTCTATTAAGGATATATATCAGAAGTGTATTAATTATTCGTGTAATTTTATTCAAAGGATATAGCTATCTTTAAAGCTAGAAAAACACGGGCATAGCTTTATTGATACATGATTTCGTTAATCGACGAGGCGATAATGCACTCTTGGCAAAAAAAAATAATTTCTTTGAGAGTCTACTATCACAAGTCAAGTGGAAATACGAAAACCTGAAATTTTAATTGCATTGAAAAAGCAAAACACTAAACTCAAAAACTTATTTAGTTGGAGAGTCATTGGAGAGGAAAAAAGAAAGCTATTTTTAAGGTATCACATATTTGTAATTAAAAATTCCCCCGCTAACGCAAAATATCCATTTCCTTTCTTTGGGGAACTTGGGGGAAAAAAAAGGAATTCTTCTCGAAAACGGGGCATAGGGTAATAATTCTTCGGCAACTGATCGCGAAGGAGTAAAGAAAAGTAGTAGAGATGCTTTAAAGCTCTTCCAATTTTCCTCTTTTTTATTTCGGGGTCGTTACTTATAAAGGTTAGAATGCGATTGCTTCGAAAAGTACTTTCATCGAATAGTTTTAAAGATAGAGATGAAAGAAAAAATATATTTTTATAGCGAGTTTTCTCATTTCAAACTTAAATGCTAATAATATCTGTTTCCTCTTATTTTCCTCGTTGTATATTCATATTCGGACATTGTAATTACTAACGAACCTTATCTGATTGCTCCGTTTATTGCTTTTCGAAAAAAAAATCCTTTGCTCGTCTTTATTATGGCTAAACCTTTTACTTTATTTCGGGATGGATTTAAATCGCATACTGAGCTTCATTAGACCCTTATGCTTAATATTTTAACACTTTAAATTAAGGAACTTACGCCATATTTGATTAATTTCTTTCACAAAAATTCATAATCCTGACATATTTATGCATCATAGAACTTTTTAAACCACCTTATACAGAATTTGGGCATAAAACGAAAATTTAATTACACAATGCCCATTTCCACCAGGCTTCGCTGGTCTTCTTCAGGAAGTTGTAAACAAAGTCGTGTTGCCATTTTTTGGAAGCGTTGTTACCTGGCCGAGGCGTCTGTTGACGTTGTGGCGGGAAGTGTGGCAGTAGTGGATAGTATTGTGAACCAGACCTGGCGGAAAAAACGGCATACTATTTTGGTCATTCACAATGTTAAATTTCAAAGCTTTTATGTGGAAAGCTTCTAAAATGTCAAGTTAAAGTGCAGATTTTGGCTGGGAAATGATTGTGGGCTCTAAGAAATTAAACTTACGGTCATTTTTCCAGCAGTGAACAGCTAAGGTCGACTTCTGAAGCTCCGCCTCTATTCAAGATCTATTATTTAACATTGCTTAGTTTCGGCAGAATATATCCGTATATTCGTACATATACGTTTAATTTCTCAAGCACAACGTGCATAAGATTTATTTTTCAAAGTGATTACCTTAAACGATCAACTAAGTTATGACTGAATTTATCACCAGAATAAAATATTGCACCGAACATATAAGAACGAGAGAACCTATTGCTTTATAGATAGTAATATCTTTGAAAGGGAAAAGACATTGACCATATGTTTAAATCTGGGTTCAAACTAGCGGTAGTTGTATTTCCCTTCCAATGCTTTAACAGCTGTTTACTGAATATAGCCATGCGCGTTTCTCTTAGGAATGTTTACCGAAGTAAGTACAAGACTGTTTCCTTAATTAAATTTCCTTACCTGCTTACTCACTTTGTTTTTAATTTTAACGCCAGCCTCTCTCTTCTCCGCCTTCTGACACGAAAGCCCTTGAATAGCCCCTTCAATTTTCACCGCCTACACTCTTATGTCTATGTCTTTCCTTTGCTTTTCGTTTCCATCTGTTTTTCTGAAATCTTTCTCTACTCAACTCAACCATTTTTCCCTGAGATGTCCCATTTTCTTTGTTTTTATGGATTGATTCCCATAATTGTCTTAACTATTTTAGCGTTTTCCATTAATTTCACAAGTCTTTGCTATGCAAGTCCACTTTCCTTTGTGTCGCATGCTCTAAATCAGTGCTTCTCCAAGTGTGTTATGAGGACCAAGCCTGTTTCCAGGATGAAGGAGCAACTGGGGCCAGGCAAAGGGCATGTGGGTCACAGGGAATCCAGGGATTGTTCTGTGTATAAGTAACTTCATGGAGCAACCGAGGAACAAGCATAGGGCAACTGGAGCTACGACACTGCTGGCCCTGGATTGGCAACAGGCCTGATGAAGACCATTGTTGATCCATGGCAACCTATCAAATTGTCTGCTTTCAGGAAATTTTAGCAGGAGAAAATAGCAAAATGTTGTACGAGTATTTAATGTTATTACACAACTTTTATATTTTTCACACAGCTCCGA
Organism: Dysdera silvatica; assembly: GCA_006491805.2. Classification (NCBI taxonomy): domain Eukaryota; kingdom Metazoa; phylum Arthropoda; class Arachnida; order Araneae; family Dysderidae; genus Dysdera; species Dysdera silvatica. The sequence continues at coordinate 164,794,946 of QLNU02014802.1, read as the reverse complement.
AAAGTGCTTGTCGTGTAAACATTCGATGCTCAAGTTAAGATTACTTAAGTTCACATTCTCTTGGGCGTCTGAATAATTTAAGAGATCAATACTGGATTTCAATAATCTTATTCCCTCCCGGATGTTTAAATAATATTATGTAGAAACTACAATTGATAGGTAATTGTGTCAATAGAGCTTAATATTATAAGAGTTTGTAATCTTGGTTTTCGGGCAATATATTTTTTAGTCCTTCTTTCTCCCTTCGGTTGTTCGTAAGGGATAATTTGATGCTTAAAGGGTTCCATGATAACTAAAGAGTGCTTCAATTTGTCCATGATATCTAAACAATGCTCGAAGTTTTCCATGAGTAACCAAAATTTAAGAAACATTCTCTACATAACCAAATTTGTTCAACTTCCCACTCGTCGTTTCAATCCCATATATTTTCTGAAGAATTCTTCTTCTTAATAAAGTAAGCCACATCTTTCGAATAAAATCCTCCCTGTTTTAAACTATACCTCACTTCAAATTCTTTTAGAAGCTGTCGTTTTATTATTATTTTGGTTCCATTGCTTTTTACCAAGCTAATAGTTTTTCTTTTCGCTCTTTTACCAAGATAATAATTTTCCTTCAAAAAGTCTCGAAACATCTGGAACTAAAATATAACTTTTATGGTAACTCTCTGTGGTAAAAGACTTCTGTCCCTATAGCCCGCTGCATTAGAAAAACTCTTAGGATAAACCTGACGTGATGTCATTTTCTATAATATCCTATTCTTAGAAATCACTACTTTTTTCACGTTAGATACGTGCATTCCTTTGTAAATGTATATCTTAAATCCTTACAGCTTCTTTTTTTTGGGTATGACCAAACTATTGCCGATAAATATCATCATATGTTAAAAGAAACAATTAGAATACATTATTTTTCATAATATGAGAGCAAGCTTCTGAAAATTAAGAACCAAAAAATTTCCATTTTTATACAGTTTTAAAATATTTACTTGTAAACATTTTAAAAAATGTTTGTAAATATATTAATACGTTAAAATATTATGTATTTAAATATAGTTTTATTTTAAAATTTCCATCTTTTAAACCTTCGTAGTCCAGACGTTCGTTTTTAAAATGTCATTTCTCAAGCACTTATTTTGAAATATCGGGTTTAAATAAATATCATAAACTAAAGCAAATGCTAAGAAAATTCTAACTAACGTTAATTTTATAAAATATATATAATTCAGATATTACACACGTAAATCGGGTTTGACATCCTGTTATCTTCATTTTGTATAATTGAATCGTGATTCGTAGATAACGTTGAGGTACGTCAGATCGTAGGTCAGGTTAAGGTAGAAAAGGTCGTAGATCAGTTTGGGGGTAGGTCAGGTCGCAGGTGGTTAAGGTCCATCTTAGGTGACCCATATTGTAACTTTGAGACATAAAATGTACAAACTTGTAAACGTTACCTGAAACTTTCAAATACTTTAGAATCCATTCAATGCTATAGACCTAAATTTAGGAACTCTTTTATATACATTAAATACAAGTATCGCTATTTGTTTTTTTTAAAAAAGGGCACAAACACACTATACAATGACAGCTTAATTTGCATTTGTCTATTCAATTGATCAAAAAATATAAAATATTATATGCATTCTATATCAAGGTTATTTATTTGAGTCTTTTACTAAACTATGCTTACAAAATTCGTGCCGAATACTCAGTAAATTCAAATATCGTAAGCATATTACTTTTACTTTCAGTACGACGAGGTTCGAAAA
>QLNU02014802.1:164765793-164781130 GCA_006491805.2 Dysdera silvatica | reverse complement strand
CTCAGTTGTGCGCTGTAGACTTGCTTTTGCCACAAGTCTCTTTAACGTCCCACCAATTCTATCACAAGGACCCTTGCCATGACTTGTGGCAAAGAAATGCCACTCAGCAGCCACACCAAAGTATTGTTTATGCTTACATAAGTCGATAAAATTCTTTCTATTCGTATACTGGGCCACTGAGCCATCAGAGAAATAATAGGTCTTCTTTAGACTTGGGTTAAACAACTGGACAAATGGAATCAGCTGCTTTTGGAAAGCATAAACAGCAACTGTATTATGTACAATGTAGTCACTTATAATACAAAGGCTTTTGATACATAGATCTGCAGAATGAGTCTTAAAATAAACACAAAAAGGGTGGATAGTGGTTTGGGCATTAACCCAGTGACAACTCTGAATTTCGTCTTGTGTAATAAGTGTGTAGTTTTTGGAGAAATCATCGATCACTACACACTCATCTTGTGACAGATTTTTTTTTTTGTCAATTTCAGAAATCGTGATTGACTCTGTGCAACAAAGTGGTAACTTTTTAATTTCAGTAACTTTGAAACTAAATTGTCTTTAAACTCTGATATTGTTTCTACAATAGTCACCAAATTGCAACGATCAGTTGTCATTCACTGCTTGTATGTTACTGTTTTCTCATCGTCTTCATCAGGATTATCCAAACCGCCACTCGCTTCATATAAATTTAAATTTTCTATTCAAGGCAATTTGGACACTCACCTATCATGCACTTCTCATTGCTTACATAACACACTACTTTTTGAAGCAAAGATTTCCAGTCATTAATCTTTGCTGCTGAAGCCATCAACTTCACATTTTGATGACTGACACAAACACACACGGAACGAATACCACTCGCTCCAGCCAGAATGCATCATTTAGGTCTCAGCTCGTAAAATTTAGAAAATCCTAATTTTAATGATAGATGCTTTTCTTTAAATTGTTGGTACAGCTCTTTCAAATTAGACAGATTGTCTCTTTTGTTTCAATTCCTTGCTTCCATCCTCTAGACCAGGGGTCTTCAAACTACGGTCCGCAGGCCAAATCCAGCCCGCCAGTGTCATCAATCCGGCCCGCGACAGCTAATGGCTTATTGTTGCTGTGATAAGGTGGATAAAAACACAGAATGATAATAACTCGGTTTTATTTACTTGCTAGGTAAAGCTTAATGACAAGTATAACTTATAAGTCCACTTGTAAAAAATACTAATGAGATTTATGTAACTGTGATTTTCCACTGACAATAGTTTGTACTTGTGGACAAATTTTACTTGTACCAATTATTAAAAGAGATTTAAGATGCTCATCGGTTAAGGTAGATCTGTAAACATTCTTTGTGTACTTCATTTTGGAGAATGTTTTCTCACACAAGTAAGTAGTACCAAAAACAGAAAACAGCCCGAGAGCAAATTTATGCAAATTATCAAATTGTACCAGTGGAAGACTCTTATAAAATTCCAACAAAGATGAGTTTTTATATTTGTTCTTAATGATATCACTGCACTGTAAATCAATAATTTCCATTTGAAGTTCCGGGGCTAGGGTTTCGATGTCAGTATCAAAAGGATTTTGAAAAATCTTAATTTCATTCGCAATGGCATCAAAGTCTGAGAAACGAGTATCAAAACTTACCTTCAAAGCACTCAAAGCTTTGATTGCAAAATCGACGGGAAACCCAGTCTCAGTAGTGTGGCTGAATATTTTACATGTTTTAAAATGCGTGAAACATTTTTTACGTAATTGTCATTGAAACAGCATTATTTTCTGCCGGAACGATTTGATGTTAGTGTATAAATCAGGGAGAAGCTGGTTTTCTCCTTGCAATCTCAAATTCAGTTCGTTCATATGTTTTGTCAAATCGATATAGAATGCTAACTTCCACAGCCATTCGCTATTTTGTAATTCGGTTAGAGGGCGATGCTTTTCATTCAAAAAAATTCCAATCTCTGCTCAAAGTTAAAAAAAGTGCTGAAGGACTTTTCCGCAACTAAGTCAGCATACGGCAGTATGATATGGTAAGTCATTTTCTCTAATCTCTTCAATAAACTCGCGGAATTGTCGTGTGATTCAGCCCACTGGATCTGATGAAATTAACAACTGATATGACTGGTTCTATAACTTCAGACATATCCAAACATTTTCCGCACAAGGACTGTTGATGAATGATACAATGTAAGACTAGTGGTTCTGAACCACCATCATTTTTTACAGCCTTTGACACAAGTGCAACCACTCCTTTATTTTTACCACACATGTTTTTGCCTCCATCAGTTGTAATACATTTCAAGTTTTTCCATCGAAGGTTTTTTTTATTAATGGCATTTTCAACTCCCTTAAAAATATCGTTCCCAGTAGTCGTGCCGTGAATACTACCAATATCAAGAAGTTCTTCATACACTTCATAGCTTTTATCTACTCCTCGAATAAAAATCAACACCTGAGCAGTATCTGACACATCCATTGAATCATCCAAGGCCAGAGGAAACCACTCAAGATGTCCATTTTTGTCAAACAGTTGAGATGATATATTTTCTGCGATGTCTTGCACCCTTCGAGCCACGCTGTTTGCTGACAAACTGACAGTTTTAAATAAATTTACCTTTTCGGGGCACATTTCTTCGGCTACTGCAATTACGCATTCTTTGATCATTTCTCCATCGGTGAATGGTTTTCCACATTTTGCGATTTCAAGAGCCACACGAAAGCTGGCACGAGTTGAAGCCTCTTGTTCAGTATTGACTTTTGTTAACAAAGTTTGCTGCGATTTCAATCCGCGCTTCAAAGTTTCAAATTTTTCTGTCCGTAAACTTCCCGTATATTTTGAATAATTTTGAAAATGTTTCGTTTCATAATGACGTTTAATGTTATATTCCTTGAGAACGGCTATGGTTTCATTGCAAATCAAACATAGCGCCTTATTACTGGACTCAATCACGAAATATTGATAGCTCCATTGATCTTTGAATGTTCTGCATTCACTGTCTATTTTTCGCTTCTTCTCCATACTAGTAAATTACACACAAAAACTTTTCACACACAAAACACACTCTTTTAAACGGGGTTACGCACTACTTTATTTCACAACAGACAGTTTCGTTTTCCCTAGGCAGACTGACTCGCGGTCGCGCCGCTAGCCTGTTTATACTCCAATTACTGCCATCTCGCTTTCGAAAGTACTACTAGCGCCATCTGTTAGAGATAGAGGGAAAATTAAAACGGTTTTGGCCCTCGGAACTTATTGGAGTAATCAATATGGCCCAAAGGCTGGAAAGTTTGGAGGCCCCTGCGGTGCCCAAAACAAGAAAAAATATCTGAGGTCAGTTTGCTGATGATGTGTTCATTTTTTTCTCTCGAGGTCACATTAGGTCAATAACTGTAATGTATATAGATTATTGGACTTTGTAAACATATTAACAATTCTTCCATTAGTTTTCACCACTAGGAAAATCCTGTTTAAATGGTTCATCTTGAAAAATCGAAAATGCATCCAAAAATATTATTTTATGAGTAACTTAATATTACACTTCTCATACTGAGAAACTCAGTTGATTTTGCAAATATTGACGACCAGCTCAGGTTTAACAAACAATATGATATTAGATTATTCATGTTTGTTATATATACATTAACATTTATTACTGAATTTTGATAACCATTGCTGAAAAATATTATTAACATTTTTATTGTAAGATATTATTACCCTTCATAGGGATAACACAATTGCCAAATAATGGTCAACACACAAAGCCACCGGGGCGAGTTTTTTGTGAGTTTTTCATAGGGGATTTTTTATTACCAATAAATTTGACACCCACGTATTAGTAGCTCAATCTAGAGCTATTTTTGTTTTGTTTAGGAGAAAGAGTTTAAGAGACTCCGGTTCGAATCCAGGACGGGGAAGGCGTCTCTTTTTCTCCTAAACAAAAAAAAACCTCTGAATTAAGCTAATAATACGTGGGTATCAAATTTATTAGTAATAATTTTGTTAATGATATATATTGTATTTTATTACTCTGATATATATTAATATTTTATTACTCTGATATATATTATTTTATTGCTAATATATATGATTAACATTTTATTACTGAGTATATGTGTGTATTTTATTACTGATATAAAATTATCAATGTTTTAGTTATTGAAATTTGTATGTTAAATCCATATAAGGAATGCCCTCTGTCCAATAGCTCTTTTTAAAATTATTTTAAACATTTAATATCAAGTGTAAAATTCCCGGGGACGTGGGGGGGTATAAATGGAGCAAATATTCAAAGGTTCAGAACGAAACTTTGATAAGGTAACAGACATAATAATAAATATAAGATTTTTATATTTCTGCTTATTTAAATTGACTTTCTGATCGCCTAGCTGCATGTGGACATCAAAACTTTAATGTCCATAAAGTACATGTGGAAATAAAGACAGTAGGCCTCCCTTAAAAGAAAGCCTGCAATTAGGGAGTTCCTAAATTTTAGATTAATTTCTGTTTCATTCATTCGCCTCATTCACATTATTTAAAATTTCTAACTTTTTTCTAAACTCTATGACTTCTTTTTGATTCGTTTTCACACGCATTAAAGGAACTTAACGTCAGAGTGAGCCGGCTTTTGACTGCCTCATATAGGGCCGTGATTGTGGGGGTGGGGGCGAGATGGGCATTCGCCCAGGGCCGCTAAAAACGTATAGTGAAAATCCCAAGAAATCAATTTTTTAGCGGCCCTTGTACACTTTCGACAGAGTATTTTATCAATTATAATAATAGTTGGTCAATCGACTTTTGCCCGTGACGCCATACTGCTCATAATGCTCATGCAACTTCTAAATGGTTGTCAAAATAAATTTTGCATAATCTTTATATTTCTTTTTAATATTCCGGGGTTAAAAAAAATGGGGAGATGGTAAAATGTTAAATTATTGTCAGCAGCTGATCATTTCTTTAGACGATATGAACGGATTAGACTTATAAATAGAACTGTATGTTAGTTGATCGATTCCGGAAACACTAGCTTCTTCACCATTGGTCATTCTGAAGTATTTATTTTAAAACAGTTTCCATGATGCTTTGCCAAACTTTACGATCGCTCTCAGGATTTTGCTGATAATCCCTATTACCGTATCCTCTTCAAAACGTTCATTCTCTAAGTTGAAACTTCACAAAACATACTTATGGGCTTCTATGACTGACTCCTACCTCAGCGTCTTAGCTCTTATTTCAATTTTGGCGCAGTATAGCCCAGATGCTCTTGCGCCATAAAACATCCAAACAGACAGTCTTATTCCAATTAAAAGTTACATTTCCTTTAAATTTTTCACAGTTGATAAATAATTTCGTTATTAAAAAAAGGCTGGAAAAATTACTTTGTAAGTTGTAGCGGTATAATAAAAGTGGATGCATTCATTGAGATAGCTTTTTATTAATTCGTTATAATTATAATAATTAATAATATTTCAATTGATTAAATGTTATCTTCTTTTTATAATTTAAATTCATTGTCTTCTCATTAATTTTACATTTGCGTTTGTACCAGTAAAGAACTTTATTTTGCAAGGATAAACCAAGGCCTTTTCCAGGATTTAATTTTGGAGGAAGTCAAAAGTTTTATCAAATAGAATCGAATAAAGATTTGCCACCTTTATCGCAAAGAAGAAATATAAATACATGGTACAAAAATAAACGAGGAAATACCAATTTTAACCACCAGATATTATTTTAAAGTTTACTTGTAGTTTTGCCATCAAAACTTATTTTCTTAGAATGCAGGCCTGCACAAAAGTTTAGACACAGAGGCAAATTATAAATAAAAGCGAGAATTTGCATTGAACTTCGCCGATATTGTATCTAAATAATCCTAGAACCAATAATAAATTGTGCAACTTAAAAGATTACCAAAAGTACTGAAACAAAATATCCCAACACCGTAATATTGGAATCTGCATGCCACAAATGTTTAGGCACATATGTCAGATTTATGCAAATTAACGGCGCGAAGTTCCCAAGTGATCGAAGGGGCGTTTCCCAGAGTTGTTATATAAGGCCTGAAATAATTTAGAATGCTTAGAACGATGCCGAAGTCAAAGCAATTTACGAATGACGAGATTTTGAAGATTTGGAGGCTGAAAACTAAAGGTAAATCTGTTACTCAAATTTCTGTTGCATTGAACCGTTCAAAGCGAGGCATTTATCGAGTGTTATCCCGGGGTGATCAGTATCAACCAAAATCACGATCTGGGAGGCCTCGAGTGACCAGCATTCGGGATGATAGACAAATACGAAGATTGGCTTCAAATGAAAGCCTGTCTGCAAATCAAATAAAAAACACGTTAGCAATGCGAGTGTCAAGAGAAACCATACGTAGAAGGATTGTAGAATGCAGGCATTTGAGATATGCAAAAATGCGCCGCAAGCCCTGCTTGCAATTACATCATAAACAAGCACGACTACAATGGGCAAGGCAGCACATATCATACAGTGACGAATGGCTGCAGGTGTTATTTAGTGATGAAAAAAAGTGGAACTTAGATGGTCCCGATGGCCTTTCGCACTACTGGCACGATCTTCGAAAACGCCCCTTAAGTCGGTTCAGCAGACGTCAAGGAGGAGGTTCAGTCATGGTTTGGGGAGCCTTTAGCTTCAATGGACAGACTTCTTTGGCGTTTTTGAATGGAAAACAAGATTCCAAGGCATACCAGGCAACTCTTGAAAGTCACCTATTACCTTTTGGCGAACTTTTATGTGGACGAAACTGGGTTTTCCAACAAGATAATGCGTCCATCCACACATCCAGGTCAACAAAAGAATGGATGAGCGCTAAAAATATTACAGTTCTCGATTGGCCTGCTCTTAGTCCTGACTGTAATCCCATCGAAAATGTATGGGGCATACTAACGAATGTTGTGTATGCCAATGGAAAGCAATATCCGTCCGTTTTAGAACTTAAAAAGGCTATAGAAGAAGCGTGGTTTAATTTTGAACCAGAAACCTTTCAAAATCTTGTGCTTTCAATGAACGACCGCGTATTTAATCTAATACGAAGTAATGGTGGCTACATTGATTATTAAAATTGTTCATTTCCTTATGCAAGTGCTAAAATTTATGTTTGTGCCTAAACTTTTGTGCCACATATTTTACTTATTTTAAGTTATATATTGCAGCAAGTTCGCTACTGATGTGATTTCTGTTCTCAAATTTTTAATTTGCATATTACATGTGTTCATACTTCGTAATATTAAAGTTCCTACTTCTTCAGTTTTAATAGTATTTTGTTATACTCAAATTTGTGTTGTGTCTAAACTTTTGTGCAGGCCTGTATCCTCCTTTTAAAGTGAGTAGTTCCTGCATTATTTTCCTTCTTAACGCGTTCTCAAATTTGTGGGCTACCAAACGAGATCTTGTGGTCAGAATTTTCATAATTATTCAAGGTTTGAGAGGGTCAACTCCACCTTCTTTTATAAGTTTGACAAGTAAATACATATACGTATTTTTGCAGACCTATTACAAATTTTGTTTCGTGAGGGGGCGGTCCCTAAGATCAAAACCATAGATATACTGGGGCTAGAAAGAGGCCCGAGTCCTTAGTTAGCTCCCCAGCCCGGGAGGCTTTTTTTAATAAATTATTTTACGATTTTATTTTAAATTATTTGGTAAAATTTACACGACATGGAAATTGTGCTTTGATGTCAAATATATATATTCAAAATATATTTCTACGATAGATCTTAGGTATATTATATATTTAAGAGGTTTGTGTCAATCTATCTATTATAAAAATTTATAAATTTTAGTTTACCTCTGTAAGTTTTTAATGCAAAATTTAAGTTAAGAAATTTATTCATTGATGTTAAATATATTAGTCTACTTAGATATTTATGTTATTAAATATATTAATAAAATACATTAAAATATTAAAGAATTTTAAGACCCCCCCCCTGTAGATATCTGATCCCCTTGTAACTTTCATAGCCCCCCCTGTAACACGCGTCTAGCTACAGGCCTGCCTAAGATACCGCCCTCCTGGTTAGGGGTATATGATAAACCTTAGTCAATATTTTTATCATTGTGTTATATTAAAACCTCTCTGAGGGCCGCTAAAATCTATTTCGCCCAAGACCACTAACACCGTAAGCGTGGCCCTGGTCTCATACTGCGAATTAATGGGTAATGGAAATGAAATCTTCTATTCTTGAAAGTGACCTGACCCACCCTAACCTACTAGAGCAGGGCGGTGCAGCTTTTCATTCTAAGTAGGTCGCAAGTTGCACTTTGACAAAACCCGCGGGCCACACATCGGAGTAAATTAGTACGTTTGATTAAATAAATGATTAAATACACAAATTACTTAATATATTTAATTGCTAAAATTTAATGATATAAAAAAATAATGTAAAAATGTAATACGAAAACAAACGTATATGCTTGACAGTGATTGCTTTTAATACTGATACCCAAGGTGGTTGGAGGTTACTCTACTTAAACGTATTTTTTCTAAAAGCACGTTTTCCTAGATGCGCATATTTTGCAGCGCACCAAAATAAAACGTCAAGATTTGACTCCGACAACAGAAAACTAACGTAAGTGTTTGTCTAGAACGCGCAAAACGCTCCCGTTGGTTTTTGTTGTCTGAATCTGATCTCGACGTTTTGCATTGTTGAGGCGCACAATATGCGAATCTATTGGGAAACGTTCCTTAATTGTTGATTTTAACGTTTCTGCAGTGAACAAAAGCGCACATATACATTAAGATCGTTAATTTTAATAAAATTTCTGTAAATACTTAAATATACAATAATAACAGACAAACTTGAATTTTCAAGCCTTTAGGAGTTTGTTTTTTTTCTTGAATGTTGCAGAGGGCTATGAGTTAGACCACACTACTCCAGGGATATTAGGACAAAACATATCACCTTTTAACAAGCGATAACATCATTCTGGCCTCCTCTAAAATAATCTATTTCAAAGAACTAGTTTTATAGTTCTAGTTCTTTTACTCTGACTGGAGTTACATAGTTGCGCTATGGTTCTGCACATTCCTAAATAGTTCCTGCGGCGGCTAAAGAGTATTCTAATTCATTTTAAAGCTACTCGAATAAGGTAGCTCACAGGTTAATTTGGAAGCCAAAAAAATATAAAGACGATGAACTGTGAGCTTCATTCAAACCAGTCCTACACGATTCGTCTTGAGATACAGTGTGGTGTCCCGGTCAAAGAACCGAAAAGCTCTTTTCTATTAGGTCACCTTGAAAAACAAAGCTTAGCCCAAAACAATACTCTGATAGGATCAGAAGATGTTGTTTTTGATGCGGGCACATCTCAGAACTAGTAAATTACGTCAGCCCCGTAGTTAGTTGATTTTGCGCCCCTGCCATAATACCCCCCGGATTGGGCACCTCCTACCCACGGACATATTCTTCCCTGTGAATCACTTAACCCTTTATAGGGCCATTTTTTTTTCTAGTAATGGTATATTAAAATATTTTTGGGATTGCGATTGATTTAAAAAAAGAAATTCATTTAGCTTATTAGATAAAATTAATGATTATAAAATTAATTATTAATAAAAATAATCAGACATGGTAAAATAGCTTACCATGGACATTCAAAAATCGATGAAATTGGTGGTAAGTATTCTTCCCACGGCCTTATAAGGGGGGTTTTACGCCCTTTATTACCTGCGCCCTTCACGTGGGTCTTCCACCCAACCCCCTGTCTACGGCCCTGACTTAAAGAATAATGTTCATATGCATTACTGGATCGTTCAACCTATGCCATGACGTTACGTCCGTTGTAGACACAGTGACAGTCATGACGATTGTCACAAGGGTATAAGTAATGAATAAATGCATATTTACCATACTAATTACACCCATGAGTAAATACCCATATGTACATGCATACAATATACGTACGCAGTACCAAGTTGAGTATACAGTCGAACCTCGTTAAGACGAACACCAAGGGGAACAGAAAATCTGTTCATATTGGTAGTAATTCGTCTTATCTGGGAAGAATAGTATGCTATACAATCTGACGGAACTTCAGAAAACGGTTCGTATTAAAAATAATTCGTCTTAAGCGTGTTCGCCTTAACGAGGTTCAACTGTATTTTTAAATAAGTAGCGACCAACGGCGGCGTAGGAATAACGTATCCATCCATCTACCCTGCCGTTAACCCGAATTCGATTCCCAATGATTACATAGAAGGCGTACTTTTTGCCCACCGCACTTCCGAATTCGGTCTTCTAGGTTCGAGTTTCTCTGAAAACTGCAAGCCCGACGTAGCATGACCTTTGCTGTCCTTGCGTCGTAAGACCACAGACAATTTTACTCAACAATGACGCAGAGATAGTGCGGTCGTCTGCCGTACCGTTAATCCAGGGTTCGATTCCAGTAATACGTCTTTTTTTTACTATAGTTCAGTTCACTTGGCAATAGGGACGCGGATTCCTAGGGAAACTGCAAGTCCCGGCATAGCATGACCCTATCTATTATCGTAAAATATACAATCCAGAGGTTTGCCACATTGTTCATTGAACGAATTAGTGAATGATTCTTCAAGCAAGCGAATCATTCAGTGTTTTGGTCACTGGGCAATTGCCACACTGCTAATGCAAACAATGAATAAACAATTTTTGTGGGAAGACAGCGCTGCCTATGACAGCCACCTTTCTCATATCTAACTATGGCTCCTAAAAAAGGGAGCTGGCGCATCAAGCATTTTTATGCCTGAGATCTGGTTGCAAATTGTATTTATTGGCGACATCCACAAGCGCCGTTAGCTGGGTGGACGGGAGGGGGGCCCCTCAACGTTGATATTAGGGCTCCATGTCCCCCCAATTTCAAACAAAAATTTTATAACAGGTAACGCCGTTCAAAATTTAAAATATATATATTTTGTTTTTTAATCTAAAGAATGCGGTTATATTTTTCGGCGTAGTGTATTTAGTACGAAATAAAAAAAATGCACTTTGTCATTTATTTGATGTAACTATAGCATTTGTTGTATTGTATTATATAGTTCTCTTTTCTGCATGGCAGCATTTCCATTGAAGTGTTATTATTTCAACTTTCAAACGGAATGTTTTTAGTAAGTTGCAACTACAGCTATAATTTTTCAAGCTCAGGGAACTTTTTGGCCCAGTAAGCCCATTGTCAACGATATAAATTAAAGGGATTGTATCAAGGCCGTAACCAGGATCTAATTTCGTGGGGGTAAAAAATTTTAACACACAATATGTATAAATACAATCACATCATGCAACGCCGTACCCAAGTCCTATTAAAATTTAGTTTCGGAGGGACCGGTCCCCCCCCTGGATACAGACGTGGACGGTCTACACCAGGTGTCTTCAACCTTTTCAGTCCAACCACTCAGGAGCGACTGGGTCTTCTCAAAGGACTCATACCACGAATACTGGAGGGCACCAATCCTATAGCCAATGAGGGCGCACCGACCCGGGGGCAGGCGGCCCAATCCGCCCCTGTATGGGGCAATTTTGCTTATTCTTGTTGGCCTCGGGTCGCACTACTGTACCAGCAACATATGACTAAATATAGGTGAAACCAGGGTGCCCCCTAGATCCACCTTTATTGCCGTTTTTTCTATAAGATTTCTACATTGGTTTTGTAGCCCACCCGAAAATATTTTCTGTATCCTCCTCTGGGACTGAATATATATATATATTACAATGTAAAATACGTATGGAAGCAAAATACATTTACAATTCGTTTAGTTATGAATATGTAAAGCGAAATCAAACCTTTTAGTGAGATTTTTGGCACTGCTTATTTTTAACAATCCTGTCAATATCAGGTCTTATTTTTGATGCAACCCTAAGAGTGTTTTCAAGGTGAACGTCAGTTATTCTGGTCCCAACTTTTGAGTTTACTAACTTCATTCTTGAAGAAAATAGCTGTTCACAAACGCACTGGCGTGCGCAAATGGGGAAGGGTTGATGGGGTTGTAACCCCCCCTTACGATGAAATGTTGTATACAGGGTTCCTAGGAAAGTCCGAATGCGGCCAATAACTTTTGAACCAAGACAGATATTGCAAAGAAAGTTAGATATTAGTACATAAAATGACTATGTACTATCAGACGAGATGAACAGCAGCGCTCCTGGTGGCGAATTGAGGAAGTTAAAAATTTTATTTTGAAAAATAATAAAGATAGCGAAATATTTTCAATTAGAAAGTTGTAGAGCGTCCTTCAATTAGGAAAAAAGATATACAGCTTACATACAGTGTGTACACATACTGCCACAAGTGAGTCAATGACTTCTGAAAAAAATTTTTTTTTTCTTAGCAAATTTATTTAGGCAGCAACATGAACAACAAAAAAATATACATTGAGATTACAAATCAATGTTAGTTTGAGTTAATTATAAGAACAAAGACATATCTACATTAACATCATACGAAAATATAGATGCATAAAATTAACTACAAAAATATAAATACATCAAAATTAATTAAAAAAAAAATATCAATACATTAATTAATATACTGTGAAATAAAATTTTGTCCATGTCTGCCTGGGTAGCGCAGGTAAAGACGTAGTCTGACAAAGCCTGCACCACCCAGGAGATACCAGATAGCCAAAGCAGCCCCATGGGATATCACTGCGCAAACATCAGCGAAAATTAAATTAAGTATGCGATTGATTAAATAGAATTAGTAAGGAGGATCCGGATTAAAGACTTAAACTTAGAATAGGAATTTATCTCTTTTATATTAGAAGGCAGCTGATTCCACAATTTAGGACCTGAAGAACCCACTCTGTGGCAACCCAGCTCCAGACGAGAAAATTGAGGTCTGTAGTTACGTCTACTTGTTGTTGGATAGTTATGTGTAGGTTGCTGTAAATCAACTGGAATAGATTAGTATTTTTAATTTTTTTAAACATTAATAACAAAATTTTATAATTTAAAAGTTGATTAAAAGTTAATAAATTGAATCTTTGCGGAACCTCACGGATCGACATTGGTTGTGGTAATTTATGGTTAATAATATTGAAGAATTTATTTTGTAATGACTAAATTCTACTTTGGTTAGCCTGTGAAGTGTATCCCCAGACCGATAAACAATAAAAAAGATGAGAAAAAATAAAAGAATAATATAGATTGATCAAAAATTTTATAGGTATATAAATACTAATGTTGCGCAATATTCCCAAAAATCTACCAATTTTTAAGCACAATAGGTTAATGAGTGTATCCCATTTTAAATTGGCTTCAATGGTTAATATTGATATCGGTCTATAATTAGCAACGTCAGTATATGAACCCTTTTTATGAATCGGAACAACCCTTGCCGTCTTAAATTCCGGCGGAATCTCACCAGTGGAAAAGATTAGATTAAAGATGTGGGTTAAAGGCCCTGAAATCTCATGAGCACAATATTTAATGGGAACTGGATGAAAGTTATCTGGGCCTGGTCCTTTATCAGCGCTAAAGACGCGTTTTCCTAGACGCGCATATTTCGCGGCGCAACAAAACGACATAAAATGTCGAGATGAAACTCAGACTATAAAAACTAATGGAAGCGTTTCGCACATTCTAGAAAAACACTTTCATTAGTTTTCTATTGTTTGAGTCAGTTTTCGACGTTTTTCATTATTGCATAGTAAAATATGCGCATCTAGGAAAGTGCGCCTTAAGATTATTAATTAGTCGAATTGTCTCAAGTTCAGTGACCCCATCCAAGAAAAAGGAATTAGCGATATTATAATCATGGCATCTTTGGAATACATTATTAAATTTACTAGATAAAGAATAAGGGAATTCTATGAAATATTCATTGAAATTATTAGAAATCTGTGATATGTTAGTAATCGTTTTGTGAGGAGTTATTAGTTTATCAATTTCTCTTGTTCTGGATTTTGATCTTCCCATAAGTTCATTTATTTCTGACCATGTTTTCCTATTATTCATATTACATAGTGCCGAAAAATATGCCTGTTTCGCACGTTTTATTTTAGTATTCAATTCATTCCGAAATGACTTAAAAACAGCAAGTTTTGTTGGTGATTTATCTTTTAAAAATTTGAAGTAAAGTTTACTTTTTTTCCTTATTTCTCTAAAAATTTCAATTGTAATCCATGATTTACGTATACGTTTGGTTTTGCTTATTGTTTTTAATGGAAAGCAAACTTCATAATTATTTTTGAAGGTATCAACGAAATATCCATAAGCATGTAGTGGATTATCCAAGAGATATGGATTAGTCCACTTTACTCTTTGTAACTCTGCTTTAAATGTCTGTCAATTCGTTTTAGAAAAATCTCGAATAAAAGAAGGGTTGCCATCTTTTCTAGATATTCCCTGTGAAATACCAAAAATTGAAAATATGGGAAGATGATCGCTAATCTGATAAAGAAGTATGCCACATTGTGGATTTAAAACGTTTGTAATACAGTGATCAATAACTGTACAAGAATGTGATGTAATTCTAGTTGGGTTATGAATATAGTTGTTAATAAGTTAATAAATCCAAATGAGAACATCTGATCCATTAGTCTCTGTGTTTGTGCATTTTACAAATTTTTCATTGGAAGTATATAAATCAATATTTAAATCTCCCATGATGATTAACCTCTTTCTCGAGGAAGTAATAAAGGCAAGTAGGTCCTGAAGACGACATAAAAAATCTCCCAATTCACCAGAAGGTGGTCGATATATGGTAGTGACAAAAATACCATAAATTTGTAATGTCAGCATCTCAATCCCCGGGAAGATTCCCGTCCATTGAGGTATCAAATTAAACTCATGTTTTCTTTTAACATACATTACAACACCACCTCCTCTACCCAATTCACGTGCAATCGAGACCGATTCATAATCAAAAAGAGATGGAGCCTAATTTGGGCAGAGCTAGGTCTCAGTTATACATAATATGTCAGGGGATGGATTTATACCAAGGATGAAGTCTTCAATTAATTCCACTTTGTTAGTAATACTGCATGCATTAATATGAGCGGTTAATAATGTGTTATTAACTTGATTATGAGAAGTAATCTGTGAGGGATAGTAATATTGGTTATTAATATCAAGAGTTAATTCATTATCCGGCTCAGTGAATGAATCCCCAAGGGCCGCAAAGCCACAATCGGTTATATGTCCGCTATTCAGGAATGACATTTATAAAATATAGTAAAAGAATATTAAAATAAAATTAAAATACAGTAATTCAATACAAATATACTTTGACAGATATAAAAATATATAGCAATTCGTATATGGTCAAAAGCCATCTCGACGCACCACACCACAATAATAATAATTTTTTAATTAAATAGCGATCACGACATAAAAACAACAAATCATTCCGAATAAT
>QLNU02014802.1:164752853-164765693 GCA_006491805.2 Dysdera silvatica | reverse complement strand
TTCTGCACTGGAAGGACTTATTGATGAAAGTGATATCTCAGAAGCAAATGAAAACATTGTTAAGACAATAGTTGAAACTGCTGGGGAAATTGGTGGTGTAACCTGTAAAAAGCACAATAGCAAATTATCTGAGAAGACGAAACAGCTCATGAAAAGGCGAAGAGATATGAAGGTGGACAATCGAAATACCAGTTCCAGGATTGAGTACATAGAACTTTGTAAAACTCTGCGCAAAAGCATGAAAGAAGACATAAGAAAATTCAACTGTGAGCTAGTAAGGAAAGCCATTGAAAATAACAAGAGCCTTAGGGTTGTTAAAGGAAGTTTATCTGTTGGGAAGAAACACATCATTGCATTAAAAGGAGAGGATGGCACCGTAACAAGAAATAGGGAAGAAATACTTAGAAGAGTTGAAGAATTCTACAAAAAACTATATGAAAGTAACAGTGGATTAAACGAAGACGCCGAAATAGTCGAAGGAACAGCTCCTAAAATCTTAAAAGAAGAAGTTTCATTTGCAATAAAAAATATGAAGAAAGGAAGAGCCCCTGGTGATGATGGTATTACATTAGATATCCTAAAAGAAGCTGGAGAATATGTAGAAGACATACTTGCAAAATTCTTTACCAAATGTCTTAACAGCGGTAACATACCAAACCAATGGGATTCTGCAACAGTAATTCTTTTGCATAAAAAAGGTGATAAAGAGGATTTGAAAAATTACCGACCAATTAGCTTGTTACCTGCTATTTATAAAATCTTCACAAAAGTTCTAACACATCGCCTGCAGAAAAAATTAGATGCAGCTCAACCAAGAGAACAAGCTGGATTTCGAAGTGGATTCAGTACAGTGGACCATATTCAAGTATTAAGAGAATTAATTGAAAGAACACATGAATATGAACTTCCATTGTGTGTGGCATTTATTGACTATGAGAAGGCCTTTGACTCTATTAAAACATCAGCAGTCATCAACTCTTTAAGATCAGCAGACATCGAGGATGTGTACATTGACATGGTGAAATGTGTGTATAAAAATGCAAGTGCAAAATTTCGGTTACATAAAGATACCAAAACTATCAAAATTGGTAAAGGTGTGAGGCAGGGAGATACCATTTCTCCAAAACTTTTTACTTCAGCTTTACAGATGATTTTTCAGCAGATAAATTGGAATAACAAGGGAATAAAAATAAATGGTGAATATTTAAATCATCTGCGGTTTGCTGATGACATTGTTATTTTTTCAACGAACCCATCAGAACTCCAAGACATGGTACAGGAGCTCTGAACTAAAGGTAGAGAAGTTGGACTCAAGGTGAACCTGCAAAAACTAAAATCATGTTCAATAATTTTCAAGTTGACAACAATAAGCTAGAAATTACTGATTCATATATTTACCTTGGCCAGCTGATTTCAATGGATGGCAACATTATGAAAGAACTCAACAATTGTATTAAATTTGGCTGGAGTGCATTCGGAAGAAACAGTTTTATCTTGAAGGGGAAAATTGCCTTTGTGTCTAAAAAGAAAGGTCTTCAACCAGTGTGTATTGCTAGTTCTCTCTTATGAATCAAAGACATGGAGTCTAACAGTTAGAGCAATACGAAAGTTACAGACAACGCAAAGGAGCATGGAGAGGTGCATGCTTGGAATAACTAGGAGAGATCGAAAAAGAAACACTTGGGTGAGAGAGCAAACTAGAGTAGAGGACATCATTGTTAAAGTAAAAGGGCTGAAATGGCGATGGGCTGGGCATATTGCAAGAAGAACTGATCAACGATGGACAACAGAAATTCTGAACTGGATTCCAAGAGACCACCGAAGACCTAGAAAACGTCCTCAAACTAGATGGGTGGATGAAATAAGAAAAGAGGTTGGGGTGACGTGGAAACGAATGGCCCAGGATAGACGTGTGGAAAGCATTTGGAGAGACCTTCATCCAGCAGTGGATAGATAATGGTTGAATATGATGATGATGATGATATATATATATATATATATATATATATATACACACACATATATACACACACAATAATTTTTGCCACCCACGTATTAATTATAGCTCAAACTAGAGCTTATGTATTTTTGGAGAAAAAGAGACGCTTTCCCCATCCTGGATTCGAACCAGGGTCCCCTCCGTGCGAAGATGTAAGTGCTTCCAAATAGCGACGTTCTTTTTAGAGCCTGCGGTCAGATGGTCGGGAAGATGTTTTTATGGACATATTTATCGGCCTGGCTACGGGCCTCGTTAACAATAGGTTGCCTTCCACTGGTATACTGTCCCCCGCAATATTTTTATGCTATCGGCTCCCTTGGCGACATTGTAAAAGTTGCGACAAGTTTACTTTAGTCGGGTAAAGGACAGTTCAAGTATTACGTAAGCAATATTTTGGCCATTTTATACCCCTCCCCCCAAATAAGCAAAAATTAACATTGGCTAACATAGGAAAATAAGTACAACGATCAGTCACTCCCCACAAAGGTGCTTATATAAAACTTAAACGCTTCCTAACTGCGGAGTGTTGATTATTTTTATGCCAAAATAGCGATCATTGCTCCAAAGCGGAAAACCTTTATCGCCAAGGTAAATGAAACCGGAAGCATACAACAAAATGGCGGAAGACGCGTCGGCCTATAGCCATACAGTCGGCTGTATATCTAACTGCTCAACAATTACAACAGAGTTTACTAACTTGTAATTTCAAACTTTACCAAAATCTCTCTTAAAAATTATCCAGGGCTCTCGACTGATAATGATTCATATATACTAAACACATTAAACCAATAGCTTTTTTTAGATATCTTTGAATGCAAAGAAATGCTAATATGCGTGACAGCTATCTCATTCATTGACATGTGACTAAGTGTTGGAATATCGGAGTTTCGACGATTTCCAAACGAAATAAGTTGACATGTTATCGCTCTGTTTTCGTTGAAACCTGTTGGTCTAGATAAGGGAACCTTCCTCAAACACGTGGAAACAAAGTTCGAAAATGTGACCGATCTGTGGCCTCGAACTATTGATAGGTAGCGATCTCTCAACAACTCCCAACCGACCTTTCACCTTTGAATGCTTTACTACAGATAAGAGCTAGGTCATCTCGGCCTGTATTTGGGCCTGGCTATTAGCATATTCGTCCAAACAACATTGATATCCTCCATTTTTCATCCCCACTTGAGCAACTCAAGCAAGCAACACAATGAAATAGAAGCAACCAATTGCTGCAATAAAATAAATTGAATCACGTTGGGCCTTAGTACTTGTATTTCTTATTGCACTCCTTTAATATGGTAAGGTTGTTCAAAAACATCTTGTGTAAACTACAAAAAATTCAAAACATTGCGTGATTTTTGTGTTCACGTTGGTGAATGGTTGTTCATTTATGAATGTAATAGGTACTTAATTAAGGATGTGCATTCAGTTAAAAGAAAGTGCCCACAAAAACTGCTCGGTTGCTTTGAAATTTCGAAAGTCGAAGGAATATGTAGAGATAAAGAAATAAGCAAAATTAAAAATTAAATTTTTATGAAGGACAATGGAACATAACGGGTATATCCAAATAGTGGGGGGGGGGAAGAGACGTGAAGCCTTATGTGGCCTTATGGCCACATTCGGCCTTCGAAGCCCTTAGGTTCGGCCTTTTGACCGAATTAAAATTTTGTAGAAAAATCCTTTTATTTGTGTCAATATGATTCTGCTCGTCTTTTTAATTTGCATTATAATTTTAAAAGGAACTTATATAAAGTATAAAGCACTAGAAGAAGATTTAACGAAATGATCTTTGATTGACTGACATAATAAAAAACGCACGTACTCGTTGAACATTGAAGCCAACTTAATGAGGCATTCTAACGTTAACAGTTGATTCAATGCGGCCTTCCAACATGAAAAATCCCTGTAATAGGCTATCAAGCGTCCTTCGTGTGTGTATATATGCTTTTGTGTGTCCCCTCTCCCCACCACTAAGTATATATTCTGCTTGCTGCTTAATAATTTTTCCCTTATTTATGCTTAATTCAAATCATTAACTGGATAAAACTCTGTTACCAGTGCCATTTTAACAGATGGCCAAACTTTGCCTGGGTCCCTCACCCTGGTACAAATCACGCTGGTTGTAACCCCCCATTGCAATGAAATTTTGTATATTAATATTTAACATAAAAATATGAGTTATAGTTCTGTACTTCCCTTTATGAACTTTCTGGGTATGCCTATGCATGTACAGTACCGCTCTGAAAAAATTCATAAATCAAGCAAAATAATTTTTAATTGCCACCCTTTCTATCTCTAACTTTGTTTGAAATAACAATTAAAGCATGGAAGGAATTTCCATTTGAAATATCTAATCACCACCACCACGGATAAAGGAATAAAACTTTTTAGCACAAGATAAAAGCATATTTTTAAATTTTCCTCAACATGCTATCAATATACCAGGTATATTTCGGTTTTATCGAATTTTTGGTTTGGTATGCGACATATTTGTTTTGTGTTGAGGAAATCGTTGAAGGTTATCTCTAATAACGTCAATCAATTGTTAGTCATACGTAGAAGACATGGGAAATCATTGTTCAAAGGATTATTCTTACAGCTCGTCCTCCCCAGCTCCCAAATTAGAATGGGTGAGCGAATGTTCCGTTCATTTGAATGAACTTTGAAATGTGTGACACACAAAGGTTTTTGTTGTTTTTGGAAACTCTGTTGCGAATATGTTTTAATACAACGGTGATTTCACTAATAATAATATAGATCTATATCCTATATGAAATATATAACCTATATTAAATATAGATCTATATCCTATTATAAGATCGAGCCAGCACCGTAGAGTTTTCAAAATTATTATAGGGATGATCAAATACATATTATATATATATTTATAGATTATAGTATATGTAAAATTGTACTTATTTTTAATTATTGAGGTCTTGAGCTCCTAGGGTCCGTATGACTTTACGCCTATGGATCGAGTACAAGAAGGTGAGTTTTGGGTCAAACTTCTCCCATTGAAACCCTAATGTTAACTGTAAAATATAATCCCTTATGCGCGAAAATTTTCTTTCCATCAAATATGCCCCCATGGGCGCCCATATGAGGGGCAGTGGGGTGCTCGAGCCCCTCCCCCCCCCAACCGTTCAAAAATTTGATTTTCCCGATTATCAAAATTTTTGTACGCACATTTTAAGTTAAAGTACTTTTTAGCTCATTACTAATTGTCAAGCAGTATCAATTATTTTTGTAGCATTTTAGTATCTTGTACATTCACTAAAATGTTTGACAGTCTTGAGAAAAGGGTAATAATTTTTCGCACCACCCCCGTATAAGTACTCATATGGACGCCCATGCCCCCCCATATAAGTACTCACATGGACGCCCATGCCCCCCCCCTTTTTTGAAATCCTGTGGACGAGCCCATTCTACTCTGCATTAATTTTTATACATAACCCAAAAATAACTTGCACTGAACACACAGTCCAATTTAATGTTTCTAAAATGCGATATATTTTTGATTCCACATTATTTATTCGATTTCCAATGAAAAGAGTACTGCTATTAACTAACCACGCGTAACTATTTTTAATCTATTATTTAGAAAGCTATTTGATTCCGATGAGCTTGCTGATTATTCTCGTTGAAACTGGTTATAACAGAACGTACCAAGTCTTCAAATTTTAATAAAAATTGTTTACATCATTTCGATTTATAAACACGATAATCTTTTATAAAAGGAGGACATTTATTTTGGGCGTTCTTACAACGCATTTGTTTGCTATTTGCATGTTCGTGAACTCTATCTAAAGAAACATTTATCGAAAGGGGTATTTTTAGAGGTTTACGAAGGTCATCTTTGAAATCTTGGCCAACTACTTAACGTGTTGGAAAAAGAAACTAAGTTTTAATCATCCTACTCAAAATGTATTATGAGATATTTGCTCGAGCCATGAGCCTCTTTAATTGTACGCAGACATGAGCCCAAAGGCTCACTTCGAGCGGTCCCATAAGCCCGTCCCTGGGCCGGGTCCTCCACAGCATAGGTTCTTGCCAACACGAGCCCCTAGACTTCATCCGCGCCCACCCCCTGGCTGCAGACCCTGCTGCCCTCCCCCCACTCGTCGGCTCTGGACATAACCGGTTAAATCATTTTGTATTCCTTGCTAAATCAAGGAATACCAACAATTCCACAAGTGCCTCTGAATTCAAGATCATCATCATATTCAACCATTATCTATCCACTGCTGGATGAAGGTCTCTCCAAATGCTTTCCACACAAGTCTATCCTGAGCAATTCGCTTCCACGTCACCCCAACCTGTTTTCTTATTTCATCCACCCATCTAGTTTGAGGACGTTTTCTAGGTCTTCGGTGGTCTCTTGGAATCCAGTTCAGAATTTCTGTTGTCCATCGTTGATCAGTTCTTCTTGCAATATGCCCAGCCCATCGCCATTTCAGTCCTTTTACTTTAACAATGATGTCCTCTACTCTAGTTTGCTCTCTCACCCAAGTGTTTCTTTTTCGATCTCTCCTAGTTATTCCAAGCATGCACCTCTCCATGCTCCTTTGCGTTGTCTGTAACTTTCGTATTGCTCCAACTGTTAGACTCCATGTCTCTGATCCATAAGAGAGGACTGGCAATACACACTGGTTGAAGACCTTTCTTTTTAGACACAAAGGCAATTTCCCCTTCAGGATAAAACTGTTTCTTCCAAATGCACTCCAGCCAAGTTTAATACGTCTGTTGAGTTCTTTCATAATGTTGCCATCCATTGAAATCAGCTGGCCAAGGTAAATATATGAATCAGCAATTTCTAGCTCAGTGTTGTCAACTTGTATTTTTGTTTCCTCTACAAAATTATTGAACATGATCTTAGTTTTTTGTAGGTTCATCTTGAGTCCAACTTCTTTACTTCTAGTTGAGAGCTCCTGTACCATGTCTTGGAGTTCTGATGGGTTCGTTGAAAAAATAACAATGTCATCAGCAAACCGCAAATGATTTAAATATTCACCATTTATTTTTATTCCCCTGTTATTCCAATTTATCTGCTGAAAAATCATCTGTAAAGCTGAAGTAAAAAGTTTTGGAGAAATGGTATCTCCCTGCCTCACACCTTTACCAATTTTGATAGCTTCGGTATCTTTATGTAACCGAAATTTTGCACTTGCATTTTTATACACACGTTTCACCATGTCAATGTACACATCCTCGATGTCTGCTGATCTTAAAGAGTTGATGACTGCTGATGTTTTAATAGAGTCAAAGGCCTTCTCATAGTCAATAAATGCCACACACAATGGAAGTTCATATTCATGTGTTCTTTCAATTAATTCTCTTAATACTTGAATATGGTCCACTGTACTGAATCCACTTCGAAATCCAGCTTGTTCTCTTGGTTGAGCTGCATCTAATTTTTTCTGCAGGCGATGTGTTAGCACTTTTGTGAAGATTTTATAAATAGCAGGTAACAAGCTAATTGGTCGGTAATTTTTTAAATCCTCTTTATCACCTTTTTTATGCAAAAGAATTACTGTTGCAGAATCCCATTGGTTTGGTATGTTACCACTGTTGAGGCATTTGGTAAAGAATTTTGCGAGTATGTCTTCTACATGTTCTCCAGCTTCTTTTAAGATATCTAATGTAATGCCATCATCGCCAGGGGATCTTCCTTTCTTCATACTTTTTATTGCAAATGCTACTTCTTCTTTTAAGATTTTAGGAGCTGTTCCTTCGACTATCTCAGAGTCTTCGTTTAATCCACTGTTTCCCTCATACAGCTTTCTGTAGAATTCTTCAACTCTTCTAAGTATTTCTTCCCTATTTCTTGTTACAGTGCCATCCTCTCCTTTTAATGCAATGATGTGTTTCTTCCCAATAGACAAACTCCCTTTAACAACCCTAAGGCTCTTGTTGCTTTCAATGGCCTTCCTTACTAACTCACAATTGAATTTTCTTATATCTTCTTTCATGTTTTTGCGCAAAGTTTTGCAAAGTTCTACATACTCGATCTTGCGACTGGTATTTTGATTGTCCACCTTCATAAGTCTTCGCCTTTTCATGAGTTGTTTCGTCTTCTCAGATAATTTGCTATTCTGCTTTTTACATATTACACCACCAATTTCCCCAGCAGTTTCAATTATTGTCTTAACAATGTTTTCATTTGCTTCTGAGATGTCAACTTCTTCAATAAGTCCTTCCAGTGCAGAAAAGCGATTTTTTAATTCCAACTTGAATGCCTCGGTATTTTCTTTTAATTTCTTTAAATCCACCCTCTTACATACTTGTTTCCTAATGAGCTTCTGCCTTTCTAGTTTAGTATTTAAGTGCATTTTACATCTCACCATTCGATGATCACTTCCAGTATTAAATCTGTTCAGTACGCTGCAATCTTCAATAATTGATTTCTTGTTTGCCAGTATATAGTCAATTTCGCTGGTTCCTCCATTGGGGTGTTTCCATGTCCATTTTCTTTGTAGTTTCTTCTTAAAAAATGAATTCATGATGCTAAGATTTTCAGCTTCGGCAAATTCTATGAGTTGATCGCCACGTTCATTCCTTTCCCCGTATCCGTATTTACCAACCGATGTCTCTCCTTGTTCCTGTTGTCCAATTCTTGCATTAAAATCTCCCATGATGAGCTTGATGTGTTGTTTCCCCTTGGTATGTAGCTGTTTGATTTCTTCATAGAATTCCTCAACCTCGAACTAGAACGTAGGCCTGTGCCTACTAAATTTCTTTAACTATGTATTCGAATTAATTTATTTATTGGCGTATATTAATGAATTAACCTAAACATTTAAAATTTTAATAAATATTCTTTCAACTGAATGGAGTTACTGCATTTCTTAACACTTATATCTGCAGATTAAGAATTTAATAAATAGGTTTGCATTTTTGGGAGAAATTTACAAATTAGAAAAATACCTTCGGCAACGTTTTTTTCTAGAGCGCTATTAATCCGAGTTCGACTCCCATGGCGTAAAAAAAATCTATTACCGACCAACTGCTCATCGTAGTGCGGGGTTTGGTTCCCTAGGCCTTAAAAGGTTCGTGTTCCTTGGGAAACTGTCGGTTCATTACTCCATGGTGGTGTGGTGGTTAGACTTCCGTCTACCTATCGTTAACCGAGACGCGACTTCCAACAGTAACGTAGGAAACGCTCTGTGTTTCTGTCCATCGTAATTCGAGGTTTGGTTCCTTCGGCAGCAAAGGTTCCAGCTCTTTGGAAAACTGTAGGTTCCGGCAGGATCTTTGCTATCTTAAAGACACAAACAAACGGCGATTGCTTATCATTTAAGAAAAACAAAACAAATTGACAATTGACATTTTAAATCCCGGTTTATGACAACTTAATAAGCAGTTAAAAATGAAATGCTAGGTCAGTCATGTTTCAACTGATATCAATTGACGAGTTCTCGCAAAGTTGCTTAATAGGAAGTCTCGAGACGGTTATTAATTGAGGGGTCAATGACACCTCTGGTAATCAGGTTTTCTTTTTCCATGGAACATTCCACATGTAAAAAAAAAAAAGAGACGAAATTTAATAACTGTAACAAGAAATGCAAAAGAAATAAATGTTTACTATATTTAGCAGTAAACGAGGTTAGGTTTTGAGGCTATAGGTCACAAAGTTGCTATAAATACATCCGCAGGTCCCGGCGTCCAATGTCCAATAATCTAGAAAATACTCGTCTTGACTGAAAGTAATTGCAGAAGACCAAAGGTGAAATATTTTCTTGATATAAGAATTTACAAACACAGCGTTTGATTGATTTTTTTTATTACATACTTGGAAAATTTTTTAAGAAATGCAACTTCTGTAATATATTTTTTTATTTGCTTTTTACTTTTTCTAGCATTATATATAAAATAAATTCATAAATTCATTACATGGAATTACTAAGGAAGTGACATTTATAATCGCCATTTTAAGGCTTACAAACATGTAAAAGTACACCCTTGTAAATATGCGCAAAAGTTCGTAGGTGTACGAGTTTGCAAGCATGTACATAAATTTGTAAGCATGTACAGAAGTTCGCAAGCATGTACGTAAATGTAAACATTGTACCTAAACTTGTAATTTGGTTTAAACATTTTTC
The DNA here is from genome assembly GCA_006491805.2 of Dysdera silvatica. NCBI lineage: Eukaryota > Metazoa > Arthropoda > Arachnida > Araneae > Dysderidae > Dysdera > Dysdera silvatica. The sequence goes on along the minus strand of QLNU02014802.1, from coordinate 164,755,598 downwards.
AAGAAAAAAGAAGAGCTGCAAAAGGGAAAAAAATCGATCCAAGTGTACAGGAATGCTTACATTAAAATTCACAATAATGACTTATTTTGAGGATATATCCGGCTTTTTTGGACATTTTATGATGATATAAGAGCGGCAGATTAACATTTATCCTTTGAGGATCGCAAAGGGACTAGGGAATATGAACGTAGTAACCGAATTGTCGTTATATCCGGGTTTGACTATCCGCATGAAGACAAGATTAAAGGAATTAAAGGTATCTCTCTTCACTCAAGTCCCATTGACGACCCGATAGCCAGAGGCTGACTAGGCCGCAGGCCAACGGGCCCCCCGGGTCGGTGCGCCCCCATGGGCGGTAGGACACGCCCTCTGATAATCCCAGGTATGCTCCCTTTGAGAGGACTCAGTCCGCCCCTGCCGACGGGACAGAACTTTGCGTCTCGTCAGAGCTGACAAGCGCTATCACTGGATGCAACGCTGCGTTTCCAATCATGCTGCGATAAAAATCGCATATATACCAAAAATATCGAGCTTCAAATTTTCTCTTATCTTTTTAATGTTATCTAAACCAGCTTAATTGCGATTTTATACATGCAAAAACCGCATACATGCAAGTGTGTTTAAAGCCAAATGAATGTTTTATTGTAAAATTTAAACCGGATATATGCAAAACAAATATTCATCCAAAGTAAATATGTAGCTGGCAGCCCTTATTTTTAAGGATTGTCTCTCCCCATCGGAAATGGCTGTCAACCCTTGTCGAAGTTTCATTTATTAGCTTATTTACGTCTTTGTTTAAGTCTTCCTCCCCATTCGGTGTTCGGAATCTTTGTCAAAATTGTTTTTATAATGATCTGGCTCTGGTAAAAAAGCTGTTTCTGCTTTAATGCTTTTGCAAGATTATTTAAGGTCAAACAATTTTCATATGAAAAACGTTAATACTTTAAGGGGACACAGGAGTAAAATTATCGTCTTTTGCAATTTTTGACGAATCTCTCTCAAATTTGGCAGAAGTGCGAAAAGTCTATGCACAAGTAATTGGGGCCACACCCCTGATGGTCCCATCTTGGCTACAGACCTGGATATTTGACTCCTGGAGGGTGCAACTTTCGAACCAAACCATTCAATTCCGCCTAAGTAATCAGATGTGGTTTTGTTATAGGATTCATGTATGGTAGGTTCCTGTCTTCTATATCGCTGAGTGACTTCGGGAAATAATTCTTCAACGTCCAGTTCTGTTTCTGAAATTACAAATTTTCTCACCAAATTTGTTAAATTTGCGAATCTTAATAGCAGTCTATTTTAACAATTTTAGAGTGGCCAATTTTTTAACAATTTCGTAATATTAGACTTTTAATAAAAAATAGACATGGGGTAGAATTTTTCATAAATTTTGAATGTTTGCGTTGTTAAAGATGTGTTGTATCCGCTATATTACCTTATATGGGAAAAAAACTTGATGTAAGAATTTCAAAAAAGATTGTGAGACGGTAAAGTGTTTTGATATTTTTGCTCTAGTTTCCAGGAAAGGAAATTAGCCAATAAAATTTTCCCGAAATTTTTATCTAATCTGGGAGGAGTTTGGAAAAATTCATCAATGGGAAGACAATGCTTACAAAATGATGCTTGGGGGCGGAGCTAATTCATGTGGGTGGATAAATATGTTTTCTTGGTTTTCAATGGAGGCCACGAGCTAGTATGAATCAAAATCCCGCTCGAAGTTAGGTAAGTTATTTTTCATTCTGGAATTTTATCTGTTATGGAAACCTTTTCAGTTGGTATGCATCAGCATGACTTCATTAAAATGTCTATTAAAGGTACATTATATTTTTGTTGAGATGAAAAGCATTTTTTCCCAGTATTTCTTCGATTTCAGTCCACCTACCTATCCTCCTTTTTGAGAATAAAGGTCTGAAAATGGGACAAACCCTAGGCCTATATTTAAAATAAATTTTGCTTCTCCTGTGCCTCTAAGAAGCAGGATTCCCTCATCCTGTAGGAACGGCTTTCTTCCGTGTTTTTTTGTTTTTTTTTTTGTTAATAATAATACTTTTATTTAATCCGAAGTCCATATTGAATAGTGTATACGGTGGGCGTATATACGAGTTACACAAGAGAAGGAGGATGTTGATGACTTAATGGATTTCCGTTAAATAGGTTACAAATGAGAGAGATAAAACCATAGCTTGTTACTAGATTATCCTACATACCCAGACAAAGCAGTTGAGTAGGTAATACTGTTGATTATAACAGGATTAGCACTGATACTTGGTTTAGATATTAGTACATGAGCCGGCTCATAAAATGGCCAATCTGCTGTAAAACCGCTCAAAGTTGTCTGATTGCTTTTATTATATTTATTATCAGACATAAAGAATTTGAATGAAAATGGAAGATCGCATTAGAGTTAAAGAAATATATACTTTTTGTCTTCATTTATTGAATCCTTTTTTTTTACTGAGCCATCATTGTATTTCTTTAGAAATACAATGATGATACAGATAGCTTAGATTAAAAAAAAATGAGGAATATATCGAGTGATCCAAATTAAACAGGAGGTGTTTAGACCTCTCTGTAGAGAAAACTATTTGATCAATTTCACCCAAATTTCGTACACATGCTCCCCTGAGTATGCGGTTTCGATTTCTGAAAGAAAAAAATTGAGTTCATATTTCGGCCGCTAGGGGAGGAAATGGCGCTGCGGAGCATGCAATTTACATATTACTTAACATGCGCAACATCCTC
>QLNU02014802.1:164741928-164752753 GCA_006491805.2 Dysdera silvatica | reverse complement strand
GAGACAATGTTGATGACATTGTTGAGACAATGTTGAGGACATTGTTGAGACAATGTTGAGGACATTGTTGAGACAATGTTGAGGACATTGTTGAGACAAACAACAGTAGTGGTCCATGGCTGTCTTCAAACAACTTTGTAAGAGGTAAAGGTAGAGCAAAACATAATATCAAACACAGTTGAAGTGAAAATTCTGACTGCAGATATTTTTAATTATGTGAAGAAATCTAACCTCACTGATGAAGGTAGGATAACAGTGCTAAAAAATCTTTGGGAACCATACGCAAATTGCAATTTTCCCACGACTATCACAAGTGCTGTATAAAGTCAAGGAAAATCTCACCACAGACTTTCAGACGGAAGTTCTGCTCATCTTGGTTTGAGTAAGTATAATTAGAGATTACTCAAAGGTAGAAGACAGTGCTTCTTGAAAATTTTGTGTTTTCTTTTCACCCCATAAAGCCGATTTAAGATCGACACAAGCCACGGGTCACTTTGTTTCAAAAGGATTTAATAATTGAAAGACCTCGGAGAAGTTAAACCAACATGAAATTTTTCTCTATCGTAAGGATTCGGTTCTCAAAGGCGATCATTTTTTTAAGTGTCACGTAAGGGAAAGGGACTTCTGTGGATGAAGTAATGGACAGAGGGCAAGCAAAAGCAAGTTTTGCAGAATAGGGTTATTCTTAAACCTATTATCAAAACGGTAATTTTTTATGGAGGACAAGGGCTGGCCATTGTAAAATTTTACGAACATAATCTAGTACTACTTCTAATGATTTAAGTATCTTGCACTGTAGAATTATTAGTAATTTAATAATGATAAATGCACACAAAAGGAAAACAAGGTTGGATTCAAAATCTTTCGTGGGAGGTGGGGCGGCGCGATCTGTTTCCGATTCCTATTTTAGCCAAGTGTCGGTACTTTTCATTTCATTTTACATGATATAATTCCAGCTCGTGGGGGCTCCGCCCAAGCCTCCTCTCCTCGAATCACCTTGAGGGACAACTAGAACTGATATGCCCTCTGACAATTTTTTCCATCACCCCCCCACTTGGGAATATTCTTGGTGCGCTACTATACTCTCAACATACTGCTTGTGTACTTCATATGTTTTCCATACTACTATCCTACGCAGATATTAGCTGTAACGCATTTCTTTAGAGGGTTGGATGAAATTTAAATGCCACCAGAGGTCGCATGCTGCTTTTTTCTGCCCAACGTAGTTCAGAGTTTGGTTCCCTAGGCCGTCAGATTCCTCGTTGAACTGTAGATGCAAGCTTAGAACGGCCTTAACTTTATCGCGCCGTAAAAAGCAAACAAGAAAACTGCATATTACTACGTACTAAGTAAGAGTATGCAACTACATATTACTAAGTACGTAAGAGCACGCAAGTACGCAATTACTACATACATACTATTACTGCATCGTAAGAATAGGGTTTCAGCAAAGCTTTTTTTGAATACTATATTTCTATATTTAAACCATTATCGAAATACATGTCTTAGTATTTTACCTATTTTGCTGCACTATTCCTTGCAGAGAAATAAATTTTAATTATATTGGCAAATGACATTATTAGGGCGAAATGAAATGGCCACTGTTCGTGTTTAAAAGATAACGCTATTAAAATTGTAGAAATGAAATGTCAGAAAGGCCACGATGTTCAATAATACAGCTATACGAAAGATAGTTATAATTCATGACTCTACTTATATGTGGTGGTAATGGGTAAGAGGAAGAGAGAAAGACCCCGGCTGAGATGGAAGGATAAAGTGACGGAAGATCTGGAAGAGTATGGATGGAGTAGAGAAGAGGCATTGGATAGAAGATTGTGGAAGAGAAGATTAAAGGACCATAACGCCGACCCCATATAACATGGGAAATGGCAAAGCGAAAGAAGAAGCCTTATATATGCAAGTTTTAGGGCAGGTTCTAATACGAGTGTTCAAGAAAATTTTGGTATTTATGCTAATGAGAACGTGTAGAAGAGATATTTATAATAAAAAAAGTTTATATTTTAATCACTGGGGAAATTATAGCGCGAGTTGTTGAGAAGAAACTTATTTAATAGGTGAGCCAGGCCTTTAGCTAGGATGAAGGGGTAACTGCATCAAAGCAAAGGAGAGATGGGGCAATTGGGGCCGGGGCCCCGGCTTAATATAAGCCTGAGGTGAGCTCCTGCTTCCCGGGTTGTTTTCCCAGAATAACTAGATAAGGCTCTTCCCCCACAAAAAATCTTGATGTAACTTTTTTTTCTTAAGTTACAGGTTTCATCATGTAATGTATACACATTTCTAGTAATGATGAGTAGTTTTTCGAAATTTTTGTATTAACTCAGTACTTCTGCAATTATTTCTCGATTTTGCGATTACCCCTGTGTCATCCATTACCAAAGATAACCGACAGAGAAGGCGTCAACTGCATATATTTTATCTCATTTGCATTTACACATCTCGAAATTTGAAATCGTTTACTTATCATTTAGGCCTTGCAAGTTATCATAAAAAAAATGAATGTTCAGGTAGTTTAAAAAAAAGCAGATATAACTAATATTTTGAGTCGTTGCTAGCACGTGTCGTAATGTTTTCTCATTCCAACAGCTACTTCAGATAAAATGACTCATTTGACCTCTGCAAAGATATTTCTATTCTGAACATTATACTTGCGGAAGTGAAAAATAAACCTCGTATCGATTGTGGTTAATTTCAGCTTTCTTCTTTACCTTTATCAGGAGACTTTGCTCTTTTTTGATCAATTTCAAATTTGCACGCATATGCATGAACTCCTGCCTCATCTACGGAAGTAGTTCTTGTGTTATACAGTACTTCACAAATTCTCTCTCTCTCTCTTACTCACATCGAAATGGAGAATTTCTTTAGCATACAGTAAAACCCCGATAATCCGAAACAAAGGTGCAGATACGACTTCAGATAATCCCGAAATTCAAATTTCAGTATAAAGGTGCAAAAAAGTACAACTAAGTATTAGATATGTGCATTTATAGGAAATGTCCATGCCATATGCGTCTATTTAAATTTTCACGTAAATGATTAAAAAAGGGTATTTTATATTACACAGTATAGTCTTCTAAATTTAGGTAATAGAATTCGATTTAGAAAAATCTATAAATGTTTAAATTTATCATCAATAAATTTAGAAATCGATTCCACTGAAACTGTATGAAACAGTTAAATTCTTCTGATGAATGAATTGGCTCTAATCAATCAAGATTTAATCAGTTCTTGGTCAGTTTCAAATAATTGTTGAACTAAATAAAATTGGTTTCGTATCAACTTGCAGTCCCGAATTGCGATGAAAAATGAAACTATGAAAATTAAGAATAGTTGTTTTCAAAAGATTTGAAAGCAGACAATGATATTTTCTTGCTTATATATAAATTTATATCCCCATGGTTCTCCTTACAACCCAACATTCGTATCGAAAGTTTTGATTTATATTTAAATTTCATTTGGATTTATTTTTGTATGAATATAATGTATTAATTTTAATTTTCGGTACCCACATATAAGTAGCTCGAGCTCGAGATTTTTTGTTTTAGGAGAAAAAGAGACGCCGTCCCCATCCTGGATTCGAACTAGGGTCCCTTCGTTATATAATATAATCTATGAAAGAATATGAAGATTACGTTTTTCTCTTTGACGATATAATAGTTTTTCTTTTACCAGAAAATTTGGTAGTTCTTCGCCTTAAACTTATTTTTCAGCTCAATTCCTTATTCTTCAGTTGTTTGTGTGGCTTTCTACAGCGTGTTTTAAATAAAAAATGATTTCTCTCTTTCTCTGAATAAATGAATGAATTTAATTTTTCCTTAAATCTTGTTTTTTCGATATAACTTCTCAATGGCTTAAAACTTTGTGGAAAAAATTGATATTTTCAGTCATTAATTTATTTAATTAGATATGTTAATGCTATTGTTTATTTTCTATCAATGGATTTAGTGTTTTAAGCTCACACTTTTGCCGTAGAAAAAATAATTCAATCAAATTCGTCGTACTATGTTAACACGCACCGTTGAAAAATTTTAATTAAAAATCATTTGCATAAATTTAAGTTTAAAAGATCAGTCGCCAATTATCTCATTAAAATTATTACAAATATGTCACACTAAAAATTAAATATGAATATTTGTAGCTATAGTAAAACCTTCTTTAACGGCCATCTCTGAACAACGGTAACCTCCGAAGATCGGTTGCACATCCAGGGTGTCTGCCAGAATATTTGCTCATGGTGAGTTCTAGGCTTCATTGGGAGTTGAGGTACCTAAAAATTTATTTTCTTATGAGTACCAGAGAAAAGAAACAGAATAAAATAATCGGTAACGATGGTAACTCGATCCATATTTACTGAAAATTCCATTTTTATTCGGAGAGCAAGATTTCAGCGTTTCTGTGACCTTGTTTGGTCCATTTGGTGGCGGGAATTTTACGCTGCGGTTGCTTTCTCCCTCTTAATATCCTTATCCGTATTTGTCTTTGAAAAATGGCTACATATAAAAGATTATTACAGTTGACATATGAGGAAAACGTATAGAAAAATAATTTCTCGTTCTTGTAGTTTGAATATTTAGCGTATATATAAACTTTGAGTTTTAGGAGGGGGGGTGCCAAGAAAAATTTGAGGGTATTAGAGGGTGTAGGAAACTCCCTGACCTTATCAACAGAACTGAACGCAAAGGATTAACATTAGTGCTAATTTCCGAACAACAGCCACCCGGTAGGCATTACAAAAAACGAATTTTTATTCAAATTTTTCAAATATGCCTGCTACTCCCATTGTCACTTTCTTTTCGCTTTCTTTTTGGTTTTACGGCTCAAAGACTACAGTGGTCATGCTGCGCCGGGACCTACTGTTTTCCGAGGAATCCGAACCTCTTAAGGCCTAGGGAACCAAACCCCGGACTACAGTGAGCAGTGCGATCTTTATGAGATCTCTGAGTAAGCGTTCTTTGCACTGCTGGGAGTCGAACCCGGATTAGCGGCGCACTAGGAGAACGCGTTACCACACTGCGCCACCGCAGGGCTCTCCAATTTTCAACAATATAAAGTAAAATTTACTTCACGATAATTTCTTTCAAATTAGCAGCGCTTTACTGTTGTGGGAGGACAAAGATAAATGAGATTTTAAAAAATAGTGAAGATTATCTGCAAAAGTCCTTTCGAAGCTTGAACTTACAAGCGAAGCGTCCAAAGACCGGAAATAAAGAACTTGATAAATTGCCGATGAATTGATCGATCAAAAAACTTCCGATCAAAAATCCTGCAATAAAAATATTTTTTAATTTGAGGATTTCTCCTAACCTGATGAATCCAAAAGTGTATGGAGAAGGGTTAGATGGCATTTTCAGATTAGCAGGAATAAAAAATGTGAAAGCCAGGGAGTTTGTTTGCTTGGACGAAGATTTAGAAGTTTCTACTGCGTTTAATGCCGTTCAAGGATTGTTAGAAAATACGATGGAAGTGGAAAAAAGTGCTGAGAAAAAATGGAAGCGGAGGAGAATATGAAACTGCCACAAAATTCTAACATCAAAACATATTTTGATGTTTTGGTAAATTTTCAGGAGATCCAAAACTTTGCTTTGAACAAAAATAATGACGAGTTGTAGAATAGGACTACAAATATTATTATTTCCTTAGAAAAGAATGTTTACCATAAAAAAAAAAAGCAATTACAAATCACTGATTTTTTTTTTACTATAAATTAAAATAGATGAGTATTAATGTATTTGAAATTACTAATTTTTATATTGTTCATTTTATTTATTTTAATTTTTTATTCTGAACCTCTAAATTACATCCTCCTCCGAAGGACGGTCACCTTTGCGGAGTCTCTCTGATCAGGGGGCGTCTTAAACGGGGATGCAAGGGGTATACGGTACCCGGGCGGCAGGGCTTAGGGGCGGCATTTAAGCTTTGGTTACATAACTGATTTTTTCAAATTCGAAAATTTCGAAATCTAGCAAGACTGACAGATTTCGGAAATTTTCGGAAATTAAAAAAGAAATTAAACATTATTAAAATTATGTTAAAAAGAACATAAACAAAAAACAGTAAAAATCTGGTGGTTTTTAGCGTGCTTTTAACAAGTTTTGCATTTCAGTATTGGTAACACGTGAATGTGTTACATATCGTGAATCACGCCTTATCCAAAGGGGGGTCTTAGGGACCGGTCCCCCTCTCAAAACTAAATTTTTAATGGGACTTGGCTACAGCCTTGCATGCTGTGATTGTATCGATACATGCTGTAAAAATTTTTGAACCCCCCCTTGAAATTAAATCCTGGCTACGGTCGTATCGTGAATTAATTACCTTTGCATTCAGTGATTTTGCCCTTCACACCTCTATGAATGCGTTTAATGATAAAATAGGTTATAAAGATTGGCGTCATTTATATATGTATATTATAGATGACTACTATGTCATTTGCTGACGTACCAAAAATCTATCGCATCGTCAGTCGATGTTTCGAAATATTTATTTAAATATAACTTAAAGGAACATAGAAGTTTTAAAATTTCAAAAAATATATTTTTTGAAATTTTAAAACTTCTACCGGTTTTTTTTATGCATAATTTAAGATCAAAATTTTGTTTTTACCTAAAGTATTTCAGAAGTTACGTTTGAATTTGTGATACCGATGTGTGGTTAGTTAGTTGGCTGGTTGGGTTTGAAACAAAGAACTACAGTGATCATGCTACGCCGGACAGAGTCAGGCGCCTCTTAAGACCTAGAGACCAAATTTGGACATACAGTGAGATCTTTGTGGGAATCTCTGAGGTAAGCGTTCTGCACTGCGGGGAGTCAGGCCGGATTGGCGGCGCACTAGAACGTTGCCTTAACAATACCGATGTAACTTAATTTATCAATAAATGCTTTTATTCGCCTTTTCACATTTCGCTGATTTTGAAATTTATTCATAAAGGTTAAAAAAAACAAAAACATGATATATAAACTGCGAAACTTTCCACTGCTTTGGGATTATAATAGCTATAAAATGAATTAAGCTTAGCTCATTTAATTAAAAATTTCTAGTATTTGGTGCGAAGTATATATGTATATTTATGGCATTTTTGGGTATTTCATATTTAGTAATTTAAAAAAGTAGTTAAACTTTAATTATGGCAATAATGTAAATTTATTTTACAGACATACTTATTGTTATCAATTTTATTTAATAAATTAATATATACATTGTTTCCTTTTCAAGTTATTTTACGGATGCTATCGAGGTATGTTTTTTAAAAAGAATTTCTTGGTGATATATATAAGTTAATATAAAAAATATTACAAACTATAAGCAATAGTAAGTACATTTTTATACTAAGCGTAAGTATATTTATCAGGTCACAAATTTTTTTACGGTAATATAAGTAATTTTTCTGTAATTAATGGTGTAATAAAGGGTAAATTTTGCACAAATTTATCGATTGCTTTACGTATTTACTTAACATTATTCGTTCGCGCAGACCTGATACCGTTAGCAGACGGGTTAGTCCATTGCAGTTTAGGGAAGGGCGTCTTGCCGAAACTGGTTTTTTTGCGCCAGAAAAACCAGTTCCTCCAAGACGGCCTTCCCTAAACTGCAATGGACTAACCCGTCTGCTAACGGTATCACGCGCCAACTGAGCGCGAATGCACAATACCTGTCACTTTTGCTGAGGGCAAAAGATCATTTTCAAAATTAAAAATTATTAAAAATTACTAAAGATAAATTATCACACAAGAAAGATTATCAAATCTAGCTATGATAAGTATTGAAAACGATATTGACATAAGCATAAATGATATTTTAAAAGAATTTGCGATAAAAATATAAAAAAATGTTGATTTTGGTTATTAAAAAATAACAAATATTATTTTCAGTATCTGATGTTATCAGATTGCTATTAATAAATAATAATAAATGTTTGATTTATAATAAGAATGCTTCTCTCTCTCTATTAATTTTCACTCAGCTCAAATCACAAACCACCCCTAATCTTTATTTCATTTTCGGCTTCAAGTATCCTCCATACCACGGTGGGGGCGGCACGGAATATTTTGCACCCCGGCAGCAAGTAACCTTGAGACGCCCCTGTCGCTGGTGACCACTTTTTGAAATCTTTTTACCGTACTTTAAAAATATTCATGTCACATTGAAGATAGAACATAAATATTTGTAACTGATTTAAAAATATTCACGTTGCATTGAAAATATTTCCTTTATTTAAGATCCGGTTAATCCATAGCATGATTCAATGCTAGAAGAATCGATAATAAAAAATAATCGAATAATCTTTTATAAGAGCCTTTAATCATCTTTGATACTACAATATCAAATCGGAATTTGAAACTTCCCGCTTCGATACAGCTTAATTATCACATCACGCTGATGCTGTTTTGGAACCTGAAATGTATCTGCAAAATTCTTAAGGAAAGAAGAAAAAAAAAATCACATCCTCGTGCATCTGCAAACGGGCCCTCGGCATGATATGGACGTCAGAACACGCTTCATTTCTGAACTTTGCACTCTTCCTAAAGATATCTACTTGAAATGGTATATAGGCGATTAGTTATATGGCAAGCTTGCAGAAGTTAAATTTCATTTGCTCTCATTCAAGCGGGTGAAATAGCGGTGCAGATCTAGTGATTACCTCCTCTGGTGAGTTTTTGCGCCAGTAATAAATTTATTCTAGCGACAAATATGTTAAAAAGGCTTTTGAATTTCATCGAATATAAATAGCAATGATTATTTTATTTTATAATTAAGTAAATTTAATATATTATTAAATTTTCCTTTCTATTTCGGATTACCACATGATATGTACGTTCCTCGCCTATGAATTTCAGAAAAAAATAATCTAAGACTTATTATTTTGGCTATCCCACCATTTCAACGACTAAAATTCAAAAGATAATTTAATACAAATATAATTAAAAACCCATTTTATTCGTATGTAAACAATAATACATATTTATTGAAGTCACCAACTCTCATACAACAACGAAGAGTGACTGACTCACGATGAAAATATTTAAATTTAAAGTTAAAAATACTTTATTTAATTTAAGCTTTTCGATAGAATTGTGTCCATATTCAGAAGTACACATTAAAAATGAATTACTATATAACTTGAAACAGATTTTTGGGAACGTGGAATGATATCTCATGTCGAAAATAATACAAAATTATACGAGAAAATTGATAAGGGAAATTGATTTATTGAAAAAAAAATTAATGAATAATTGGTTACTGAAAAAATTATTCCCGAATTTTTTCTCTTTTAATAAATTAATTTCCCTTATTCCTATTCTCATATAATTGTTTATTAATTTCGACGTGAGATATTATTCCACGTGTCCAAAAATCTGTTTCAAGTTATGTATTAATTTATTTTTAATCTATACTTCTGAAGATGAAGGATACAATTCCATCGAAAAGCTTAAAGTTAAATAAAGTATTTTTAACTATATTTACCGTGAATTTCAATTTAAGTTCTCACATAGCCGATGATGAAGTGATAATAAATGGTAAAATAATCGCAAAAATAAGAAAAGAACGATTTCTCAGCGCGTATGGTGAGAACCAAACCCACAACTTCTTGATACGCAGTCACGTGCTTTTGCTTAAAGCTTTATAGTCGCTCGTAGAGAGGGATTTCATCGACGCCGGTAGCTTACTGTATAAGAGCACTTGCATGTTATCAAGAGGGTGTGAGGGTTCGGTTGCCATTAGGCGTCGAGAAATCATTCTTTCCCGTGCGAGTAATCTATCTTCTAATAATATATAATTATTTACCCCACTTTACAGAAAATCCGCAATTAATTACTCAGACACTTTTATATATTCAAGTTTCCTCTTAGTACTTAGACGTCTTCGTTCGGACAGATTATATATTTTTCGTCTAAAATTGTAGCTGGTTACAATCGATCCCATCTTAAGGAAACGTAAAATATTATTTTTATGGATATGTTGAAATTTTGAGAGATAGGAATTTGAGGTGCCCTATGAGCTGGTTAATAGTATTTTGATAAATCAGCAAAGAAATAAATTTATAATTCAAAATATGTGAAATTGATTGATTAATTGGGTAAATATGTGAAATTAATTGATTAATTCAAAATATGTGAAATTAATTGATTAATTCAAAATATAAATTAATTGACACTAAAATATGAAATTAATTGACACCAAAACAGGAAATTAATTGATTAATTCAAAATATGTGAAATTAATTGATTAATTCAAAATATGTGAAATTAATTGATTAATTCAAAATAAGGTGAAATTAATTGATTAATTCAAAATATGTGAAATTAATTGATTAATTCAAAATATGTAAAATTAATTGATTAATTCAAAGGTGTGAAATTAATTGATTAATTCAAAAATATGTGAATTAATTGATTAACGTAAAATATGTGAAATTAATTGATTAATTCAAAATATGGAAATTAATTGATTAATTCAAAATAAGTGAAATTGATTGTCTCAAAAATGTTTAATTAATTGAATATGTTAAATTAATTAATTAATTCGAAATGTGTTTAATTAATTAATTCGAAATATGTGGAATTAATTAATTCGAAATATGTTAAATTAATTCATTCCAAATATGGTAAATTTATTAATTGATTAATTAGAAATATGTGAAATTAATATATATTGATTAATTAGAAATATGTAAAATTAATTAGTTGATTAATTGGAAATATATGAAATTAATTTATTTAAAATACATAAAACTGTTCAGGTATCGACCTAGTATTCAAAATATACACTTGTGGTGAAAATAAAGGAAAATTTCGAGATTCACTTAGCAAG
>QLNU02014802.1:164708879-164741828 GCA_006491805.2 Dysdera silvatica | reverse complement strand
GTAAAAAACAACTCTTTAATTTTTGTAAACGTATATTTTAACTTATTAAGCCTTTACTTTTCCTCATGTTATTTTCCTACCCGTGTTGATTTCTTTCAACGAATATTTTCCTGAACACGTGAGACGAAGGTCAGTTTTGTTTTTGGTTAAATGCAAAAACATAAGTGATCGTTATCATATGCATATTATTATATAATTAGTCCCTAAAATTTAAGGACCATTTTGAAATATTATCAAAATCATTTAAGTACTTTTATATCTTAAAATTAATTGAAATAAATTAGGATTGCAATCACGATAATAAATCAAACTGTGATTGCAATCACGGCAATGAATCAATTGAGGATTGCGATCACGGTAGTGAATCAAATTGGGATTGTAATCACGGTAATGAAACAATCTGGGAGTATAATCACGGTAAAAAGAATCAAATTAGGACTGTAGTTACGGTAATGAAGTCAATTAGGATCATAATCACAGTAATGAAGTAAATTAGGATCGTAATCACGGTAATGAAGTAAATTAGAATCGTAATCACGGTAATGACTCAAACTAAGGTGATAACCATGGTAATGACTCAAATTGGGATTGTACTCATGGTAATGAATAAAATTGGGATTGAAATCACGGTAATGAATCAAATTTGGTTGTAATCACGGTAGACTAACGCGTTACCTTTACACCGCCGTGTGGCCAAGACCAAATCGAGCTTATTTTGCTAAGTTCTTTGAAAATGCTTAGCTGGGAACAGGGGCGGACTGGGTCCTCTCAAAGGGCGCATACCTTGGATTATCAGAGGGCGCGAGTCCTATAGCCCATGAGGGCGCAAGTCCTATAGCCCATGAGGGCGCAAGTCCTATAGCTCATGAGGGCACACCGGCTCAGGGGCCGGTTGACTGGCGGCTCAGTCCTCCCCTGGCTAGGAATGAACGCGAGTAGGTTTTAAGGCTGACGACAAGACAAAGTGAATAGTGTTGAAATGTGCTTGCACGTGTTGTGTGTTATCCACTCAATGCCAACTTGAATTAATCAGCACAGGAACCAGGAATCTATCACTACGATAAAGGTCATAAAATAGCAATTCCTTAAATAGTCAGCATCGTCACTCTTTACAAGGACATATCTCTTGCTGATATAGATTCCACGTGAAATCTCCATGAACTTTACACTGATGATTGAATTTATATCTCTCGTTCAAAAATCACTAGACTGTGACCGGATGAGGAGGCCATTGTGCAATCGAAGGTTGCGTTTCTTCGCCAAGATTACATTAATGTCGTTGATGTCGAGTTCGTTTAGAAATCTATGAACGTATTTTAACCATCAAGCAAATTATTCAGAAGAAATATAACGTATTTACAGTCAATTAAATCTCTTAGGTATTCAAATACCGTTTTATAAATTGTATTCCTTATAGACTGCCTGTAGCTTTCCACCAAGTTAACAAATTCAAAATTTATCTTTTGTATACTGAAAACGTAGAAACAAATACTAATATCAGCTTGTGTTGTTCAGGATAGCGTCTTTCAAATTTTACGTAAATACATGCAAGGCTTTGAAAGTCATTGTAACGAATGCTAAGTATACAGTAAATTTGTATTCAGTTAGATAAAACAAACGCTTGAAAAGAATATACCTTTCTGTAATAATGAAGATCCGCAGACATATTGAACTTACCTGGAGTACATTTAGAGTAAACAGTTTTATCTTGAAGAGGAAATTGCTTTTGCGGCTAAACGTGATATGCATCAATTGACGCATGTATTTTAGTATATCTGATTTAGTCGATATAGATTATTGTGTTCTATAAAACAATAGTTCTTGACCCGTTATGGCGCAGTATAGCCCAGATGCTCTTGCGCCATAAAAAAGCCAAACAATCAATCAATCTTGACCCGTTAACACCTTGGTCCTCGAAGGCTTGAAAAAAACTTAAACTGATTTCGTTTACCTTAAAAATAAATGCAGCAATCTATGGAGTAGGAATTCGGAATTAAATTATCAAATATTAAGCTTGATATAACAATGATTGTTAGTGAAAGGCAGAACCAGCCTTTTCATTGGTAAATTAATTTGATATTCACTATTATTATTATTGTGCTTTAAATTTTGGATGTAATCAATTTAATAAACGTCTATCATGATAAGAGATGTGTGCAGTTTATTGTCTAGTGAGTATCATTCATTGTGATTCTTCGAGCATAGTATGTATATATATATATATATAAATATATATATATATTATATTATTCATATATTATTTTATAGAATTATTTATGCAAACTAAAACTCAAAGCTATAACGAGGACTGTTTAATTACTTCGCATATTTCTAAAAGCTCTCTCTTTATCTATATGCAAGCACAACTTATATATCTACTTTATTAAAAATACCGCTACACTCAGAATGCACAAGATGTTTCGTGCGTAGCAGTTTTCTTACACAACAAATACTCATTATTGAAACACCTAGAGCACGGCATGATTGCTCTCCGTGCATATAGCTTTTTTTGTTAAAGAAATGTCATACTTGTATACATATGTGCATTTATACTATAAGTATGATATTAGTAATTAATTTTAAGTATTATTTATGTACGTGTTTGTTTCTTTAAAGGATAAGCCACTGGTAAAATTGACAATTAAATTTATTTTGATCTCTTTTTATTAATAAAAATATATTGATGTGATTACCAAACTTATGGTTATAAAAATAAATTATGAAAAACTATTAAAATAAGTATAACAATGCTGAAACGGCTAAAGAAAATCAATAAGTTCATATATTTCTTTCCAAACCGTCTGTACAACTTCATCTTGTTTGTACAGAATGACCACTGCTGTCCTCGTGCTATAAAACTCTAACCAACATTCCCTGTCCAATGATTTCATATATAAAACGTTAATTTCATTAATATAATATTAATATTTTGTTTTATTTGGAAAGTCAATATTAAACTCAAACTTTTTCTATGTGATTTAAAAAATTGTTTACAGAAATAAAGCAGTCTCAAATTTACGAAAAAAAATAATTATATTAAAAAAATAATTATATCATGCAAAATGCGTACAGTGGAACCTGTCTAAAGTGACCACCTTTGCGACCATACTGCAATGGTCAACATAGACAGGTGGCCACTACACGACAGACTTTGGTATAGGCATTACTAAGTGTCCCACAACTTCTTTACTATAAACTATAATACTATAAACTATCTACTATAAACTACAAATATGGTCACTTTATTTAGGTGGTCAATCTACCAAGGCGGACACTTTACCAGGTTCCACTGCATATGTGAAATTAAGGGTATCATCTCCTGAGTGTCGGTGTTCTAGTTTTCATTACATTCTGATTTAAAGGACGTGAACGCTAATTAGATTCCAGTCCCAGACGTTGCGTTTTTGCTTCCTTTTTACGATCCATCATATCTTGTGATAATGGGTCATATGAGCTCTAGTTTGAATATAAAGTATGGGTTGTCAAAACGTCACATCTAGCAATTCCCCTTCTCCTCGTAAAAGCTTCACTGCCCAAGAGGTATTGTGTGTCAGCCATATAGGTTGACATACAAGGACAGTACAATCTCATTAGTAATTGTGCTATTTTAGAGATGGGTAATTATATCAAGAAGTGGATAAATAATGCTTGACTATGATGATTATAATACATGTGCTTTTTCCCCCAACAGATTAATTGAGAAAAAGCAACCAATGATGGCGCGAGGTGAAGGCGAAGTGGATGCAAGAAGTCAGGAAGTTCGAAGCCATTTTGTTGAAAGAGTTGTCAAGTTACCCATGGTCCACGTTGCCTGGGACTATGCGGCAAACACTTACTCCAGCATCAAGGAATCCAACCGCTTGGTCAACTTCACACTGACCAATGCAGAAAGGTCCGTCAATTATTTCGCAGTCCAGGCTAAACCTGTCGTGAAGAAATTCGAAAAGCAAAGTAAGTAAGCATATCTGTTTCTGTAGTTTCCGAACTTTTGATTTATTTGTTCTTACGATCCAAGAAAATCATGAACAAATGTCAGGAAAAGGTTTTTATAAGCCATATTTAATAATAAATCACTCTCTCTCTCTCTCTCTACAATTTTGCATAAAATATCTTGTTCTAATATTCTGTATAAAATATCTTGTTCTAATATTCTGTATAAAATAGCCTTCTGATAACAATATTAAAAGAGAACTTTACAAGTTTCTAGGACACTGTTCCATAACAAAAAGCATTTGAGTACTTATATTTCATTCTTACTTGGGAGGTAAAATATTTCTTTGACATTAGCAAGCGATAAGCTCAAAAAATATTGCTTCAGAAATGTGTAATGGAAATTAGGTGAACTGACATGATCAAGAAATCCTGAACAAATCTGGTACAAATTGAGTTATTTTCAATTGATAATGTCCATAGTATAAATACAATACAGAGAAAAGGGCCGGTATATTTTTCAACACGTCAGTGAGATAAGAAAAATAGAAGCTACGTCGATCAACGCTAGAGGATAACATCATGGGAATGGGAATTAGAAGCATGCATAGAAGAGGATGGCTGGGTGATTTAAAGGCTTGAACTGCACTAAGTACTAAAGATATTACTCACGCAAGCAGACAAATATGTACCATATCGGCCGCTAACCTCCGAATTGAAGAAGGCCCATGAAAAGGAAGAAATAATATATCTCCATAGGAATTCATTTATGACAATCGGCGGCACTGAAAAAAATAAAATATGTTAATAATTATGTGTGCGTGAAAGACCAATATATTCAAATTTTATTCTATAATCGTATGATAGCAAATTTTATAATATCTCTGTTCTCTAAAATCAATGCTCTATGTCATAAAGGGAATGATTTTAATAAAGGACTATATCCGACCATTTAATTAGCAAAAAATGGGTTATATCAACTCCAGGAAGAAGCTTCCATCATTAAATAAGTTTAGAGGAGGCAACTTTCGGAAATTAGTCTTCATTTAGTACGAAAATATCACGGTTTGGCAAAAATTAGGGAAAATGGTGCATAAAGCAAAGTATAAGGGCCGAAATTAGTGAAGAAAGACAAAAGGGGGGAAGTCTAGACTAGTTTGTTCGTTTGGATTTTTTATGGCGCAAGAGCAGTTGGGCTGTACTTCGCCAATCTAGACTAGGCAAAATATTTTTATGTCGGCTTTTTTCTCAGTCTTCTACGAAGCCATTTTCATGGACATAGGCGGGACCAACAGGGCCATGGCCCGCTGATGGCCCCGCCTAATCATCGTCGGAGAGCTCTGAAGGCTCTCCTTAAAGATGGTCATCAGAAATCATGCCTTCGCAATTTTTTTACATTTGCAAAAAAATTTGAAATGTGTACACTGTAAAAATGAAATAAAATATTTACTCGTTACATTATAAAACTCATATTTGGTAGCAAGGGGCGCCAAAATTATTTCGGCCCCGTGCCCCGCCTAATCTGAGAGGCTGCGGCCGTTTATGTTCATGGTATTGGTCCAATGTGCTCGATTGTGTTAAATTCTGCATTTTGATGAGATACGTATTGGTTAATGGATATACATATATGTGCCTAATAAATTCAGTGTTTTATGCTGTTTATTAATAAATGTTTTAATTATCATCTCAATGTAGTTCAAGTCGTAGATGATTTTGCATGTAAAGGACTTGGCACTCTGGAAGAAAAAGTGCCACTAATCACTAAAAGTCCTGACCAGGTAAAAATCCATCTACCAATCACATTTTATCCTCTTCTGTTTGCATATATAAAACTCTTTATAACAATCTATATTCCGATATAATTATCAGTGGCATATACATGGATGTTTAATATAATTCGAACCCACGTATGATATCTAAACTGTCTCAAAAACCAGAGATTGTTGTGGAAAATGGAATGTGTAAGCTGGATTTTTGTGATTAATCCCAATTTTAAAGTAATATCCTCGCATACAAAATTCTTGATACGCCACAAATGATAATTATCGTAAATTTTGGTTAATTTCGATTGTTTAGTCTCCTGTTAATTTTGCGATATCTTTATTAGATAATTGACGATACCCGAGACCTTTACTCCAGTACCATTTACACAAGATTTGAAGACATACGCAACTATGGGAGAGATAAGGTAAACGTCAATAATTTAATTATCTCCTTACCATTATGTAATGACACTAATGCTAACAAAATTAAAGAGGGATTACATCAGGAGTTATAATATAGCTGTATATTTATTGTTAGCGTCATCAGAAATTTCATAAGTGCGGGGAATTGCGCAACTACGACTCCATATATTCATACGTATATATATATATATACAACATTGCATCTCAACAGGGGGGTTAGAGCCCCCTACGTACGCCAATGATGCCCAGTCATATAAATCCTTTATTCAGCGTCAGAACCATCCATCTAACGAAATATTCACATGTGGCAGAATTCATCGTTCTGACCGCCTCTATTTGGTGACCCCTCCCCCTTTGCTAACGGACACCCCTTTAACTGCCAGAAATTAAGACTACATGATGAACGCTTTTTCTTTTAGCCAGAAACCACCTTTTAAATGACGTTTTTCAGCTCAGATGAGACATTTTCTAAACTAATATGTTCAGTAAATTTGTAGGATGACAAGTAATAATCAGATACTCTATACTTTTTAAATTAATGAGTAGGAATATTTCATAATTGTAAAAAAATTATTGTATTATTAGTATTTGTAAACTAATGAATATAACCTCATTAAAAAGTAGCAAAGAAGGTCATTTATTTCATTTACTGGCTTTAAGTTATGGATTTATTGTATGTGTGAATTGTAAAATGAATCACAAACTTACTCCCAGTGTACCTATATTTATTTTTATTTATAAAACTAAATTAATAGCAGTATATGCTATTTATTGGGACGTTCCATCAACTAGGAAGCAACAGGTCACATAAGACTTGTTTATTTATTTACTTTTTTAAGCAAATGGAGGTACAGACATCTTATCCTTCGATTAAATACACTGCTTTCCTTGTCTTATTAAAATTCTCAAAATTTCATTAAAAGTTCTAAAAAACGTACAGTACTAGCACAATACTGAATAATGTATAGTACTAGCACAACACTGAATAACGTACAGTACTATCACAACACTGAATAACGTACAGTACCAGCACAACACTGAATAACGAACAATACTAGCACAACATTGAATAACGTACAGTACTAGAACAACACTGAATAATGTACAGCACTAGCACAACACTGAATAACGTACAGCACTAGCACAACACTGAATAACGTACAGCACTAGCACAACACTGAATAACGTACAGCACTAGCACAACACTGAATAACGTACAATACTAGCGCAACATTGAATAACGTACAGTACTAGAACAACACTAAATAACGTACAGTACTAGAACAACACTGAATAACGTACCGATTAATGATATATCAAATCTTTGAATGACCTAATGATTGAACGAGTCTTCTTATCTAAATAGATGGGGCAAAGTCGTTCATTGCTTCATTCAGTAAACGAGCTTATACACCTATAGTACTGACAGGAGGGGCTCAGGGAGCTCAAAATCTCCCGCCCCCATTGGATATCAAAGCGCGTTATTTTCTCATAAGCCGCATCACATCTTCTTCTTCAAAGGCGCTACAGCTCCCACATCGCCACTTGAGCCCCCTCCAAAAAGCTTTGAATTGCTACGTTACTTAGTACCGATGTCAAAATTCTATCAATTTCTATTAATTCATCAATTCCATTTTTTGCAATTTAGTCCATTGTGGAAACGAAACGTCCCTCAAATTCTTGCAAATCCCTTTCCCCAAATCGTGATCTTGAATAGCTAGGCGAGAAAATACTCATTGAAAGAAATATTTCCCCAAATAAAAATATATTAATGTAGGTTAAAATATAATTGCAATAATACACAATCATTTGCATTAAATTGTAATTATGTGAATATGGTGATAACTAGAGCCCGGATTATACGCACTAAAAACTAGCAAACTATGAACTCAAACATGTACTAGAAACCTCGAAATATCCATGTACATGCACTTAAAATGAATTTATCTGACATCATGCAATAGCATTTTTATTGGCAAAGGGGTACAAAGCTAAAGAAGATGTTGGACAGCACTTATAAATTTTTGCGAGTTATCTATTACGGATAGTTTATAGATGATAGACCCATATCTATCGCAGAGGGAAAATGATGTGGAATTTTCGAATGTGTTTGTTTTAATCCGACCTTGAATCAATTGTTAGCCTACACAGTAAACTAATCTTCGGTTTTCCTATAAAGGTGGCTACACACTTTGCGATTTATCGCAGGAAGGAACGGGAAAACCGCCCGTGTGCGTGATGAAACTCCGCGTGTTTCATGGACTTCGCGATCATCCCAAGCAAGATCGGAAAACAATTCTTTTGGCCTCAACAGGAAATAACGGTGCGGGTAAATCCGAGTGTGTGTGGACACCAGAGATGTGTTTGGGCTTAAAATGTATGGACACTATAGATGTGTTTGGACTCAAGATGTGTGGGCACCAGAGATGAGTCCGGTTGTGGGCTTTTCGACTCCCAAGCCCGCAACTTCGATATAGAAAAGTTAATTTTCGGCTTCACTTGCATCCATCCTATGTGTCTGAGCCCACCCGAGCCCGAAAATAATATGAAATGTGGAGCCCGAGCCCGTCTTATCTCTAGATATATCGATGGACACACGGGGTCATATAGATCATACACAGGATCATATAGATGGATACACAGGGAAAATCTGGGCGGTAAAATCTGTACGATAAATCTGCACTTGGATGGTAACTATAATTCAGCTATAACAACATTTTTGGTGCCTTGGGACATAATTAAACGTTTTCATTTACAAATTCTATTGCCTTTCCGCTCATATAAGAAATAAGAGGGAAGTTTAAGTTTAACTTTAACGTCTTGGTAACAATTTTCCTATGAGGGAATAATAAAATTCTTAAAATATGCATTTATTCTGGAAATTCATCGTTTTTATGCACAAACACTAAAAAAAAAGGCTAAATTACGCGATTGCATATGCACATATGCAATTGCATATTATCCGGGCTCTAGTGATAACCCACATTAAAATATTTAGGTTTGTTATATTGTCATACGCTCTTAGGTAAAGACTGTCACAGATTATGGTCTTCAGAAGGCATCCTTCATATTTGATAATCCTCTGGTGACATCCATGGTCAAGTCTGTTGATGGTGCATTAATGATCACCGAAGATTACATTGATTACATCTTGCCACCAATAAATGATGGTAAATTACATTTACTTGTTAAATTTTTAAATTAATTTACCCTTAAAATATGATTATTGATACCAGGAGAATATTTAAATCTTTTTAACGTCTTTTGTTATAATAGTATGTGAATTTATACTTTGTTACATTTGACGAAATCATTGATTTAGTTTATTATATAAAAAAATTTTCCTTTCTATATTTAATAATCATAGAATCCATTTTGAATTAGTATAAGTGCTTTAGAAACTGAGATGGACAATAGAAGGAGTCCAAAAATATTATATAATATACAATAGAACACCATAGATGAATGTCGAAGTTCTATGAAAATGTTCAATACATGGGATCTGTAATATATAGAGAAATAATTTTACCATGCGCAGGGACTTCAAATCACGAAATTGACGAAACTTCACTATATACATATATAATTTCAATACATAGAAACTCTACCGTAATAGCATTGCATAGCAATTTTGCGGCGCTGCAAAATTTATTATCCCTGTTTAGTTTCCAAAGAAATCTTTCTCAATTCCACGTGAATATATATAATATGGATATTTCCAAGATGGCTTGGGCATATGGAGCGGAGAAATGAGGAATATGTGGGAAAGGTATTGGATAAGCTGGTGGTAATGGGTAAGAGGAAGAGGGGAAGACCACGGCTGAGATGGAAGGATAAAGTGACGGAAGATCTGGAAGAGTATGGATGGAGTAGAGAAGAGGCATTGGATAGAAGATTGTGGAAGAGAAGATTAAAGGACCATAACGCCGACCCCATATAACATGGGAAATGGCAAAGCGAAAGAAGAAGAAAAAGAGGATATTTCCGAAACAATACAATTTTCATATATTACAAAATAGTTTTAATACGGTTATTATCATGAATCGAACGAGTATTTTGGGCTCTTACTCTTGGAGGATCACGGAAGTTGAATATATTCAGGAAAAAAAATCAGCTATAAAAAAAAAACTCGCTTCCGTCCTCGTTTCCTCCGAGTTTTCTATTTAATCATTCACAGTAAAACCCCGAGAATCCGAAATACAGGGACGGGACTCAATTTCAGATAAACCGGAAATTCAAGTTTCACTGTGAAGATGGAAAGAAAGCACATTTACCTAATAAAAACGACGTTTAATTATATACTACCACACTATTATGTAAATAGTAAAAAAAAAGCTACAATGTATATCTATGTACCAATTAGACGTTAATTTGTGCTGCTATGGAAATAGTTCGATGTCCTTATTTGAACTCTTTCCCCAACGCTTGTTTAGCCGCAATATCCTACCAGCGTTTAATTGAAAACACATCCGCCGGCGTTTGTCAGTGAGACGTAAAGCAACCTGCGGTAATGAACTCGAATTTTGCAGAAGGCAGGCCACTTAAAAATAAATTCCTTTTACTTCTCTGAGCTGTAAAAAAAGAGAATGTTTTAGTTCTAAAACTTTAAAGAAATCAAAATGGAATAATTGAAACACACGCGTCAAAGGGCGATCACATAGCACTACCCTAGACTGCTTTGTTTTATCTCTTCATGAATGTTAAAGGCCGAGCCTGACACTTGACCCCAAATCCTGTGACAATTTCAGGGTCAAATGCAGTTTTATTGTCCTCCCGATGTTTCACATAGCCAGTTCTGGTAATTGAAGTATCACGACTGACCCATAATTTTGTAGTCTTAAATATTCGGAGTTGGGAGATTCCCCAATCTGCCTTTGCTTAACTTAAAAATTACAGGCATGTGTTTGGCTAAATGGGGAAAAACAGGAAGCGCTCATGTTATAGTTCAAGTAAAATTTAGAATTCACAACTGCATCCCTCTCTCTCTATCTCACACACATATAAGCTTTCCTGAAGCTTCCAAAGAGAGAAAAGGAGGTGAATATATATATATATATATCATCATCATATTCAACCATTATCTATCCACTGCTGGATG
The DNA here is from genome assembly GCA_006491805.2 of Dysdera silvatica. NCBI lineage: Eukaryota > Metazoa > Arthropoda > Arachnida > Araneae > Dysderidae > Dysdera > Dysdera silvatica. Next base: position 164,730,614 of record QLNU02014802.1, on the reverse strand, counting down.
AAGGTCTCTCCAAATGCTTTCCACACAAGTCTATCCTGGGCCATTCGTTTCCACGTCACCCCAACCTGTTTTCTTATTTCATCCACCCATCTAGTTTGAGGACGTTTTCTAGGTCTTCGGTGGTCTCTTGGAATCCAGTTCAGAATTTCTGTTGTCCATCGTTGATCAGTTCTTCTTGCAATATGCCCAGCCCATCGCCATTTCAGCCCTTTTACTTTAACAATGATGTCCTCCACTCTAGTTTGCTCTCTCACCCAAGTGTTCCTTTTCCGATCTCTCCTAGTTATTCCAAGCATGCACCTCTCCATGCTCCTTTGTGTTGTCTGTAACTTTCGTATTGCTCCAACAGTTAGACTCCATGTCTCTGATCCATAAGAGAGGACTGGCAATACACACTGGTTGAAGACTTTTCTTTTTAGACATAAAGGCAATTTCCCCTTCAGGATAAAACTGTTTCTTCCAAATGCACTCCAGGCAAGTTTAATACGTCTGTTGAGTTCTTTCATAATGTTGCCATCCATTGAAATCAGTTGGCCAAGGTAAATATATGAATCAGCAATTTCTAACTCAATGTTGTCAACTTGTATTTTTGTTTCCTCTACGAAATTATTGAACATGATCTTATTTTTTTGTAGGTTCATCTTTGGTCCAACTTCTTTACTTCTAGCCAGAGCCCTGTACCATGTCTTTGAGTTCTGATGGGTTCGTTGAAAAATAACAATGTCATCAGCAAACCGCAAATGATTTAAATATTCACCATTTATTTTTATTCCCTTGTTATTCCAATTTATCTGCTGAAAAATCATCTGTAAAGCTGAAGTAAAAAGTTTTGGAGAAATGGTATCTCCCTGCCTCACACCTTTACCAATTTTGATAGTTTTGGTATCTTTATGTAACCGAAATTTTGCACTTGCATTTTTATACACACATTTCACCATGTCAATGTACACATCCTCGATGTCTGCTGATCTTAAAAAGTTGATAATTGCTGACGTATTAATAGAGTCAAAGGCCTTCTCATAGTCAATAAATGCCACACACAATGGAAGTTCATATTCATGTGTTCTTTCAATTAATTCTCTTAATACTTGAATATGGTCCACTGTACTGAATCCACTTCGAAATCCAGCTTGTTCTCTTGGTTGAGCTGCATCTAATTTTTTCTGCAGGCGATGTGTTAGCACTTTTGTGAAGATTTTATAAATAGCAGGTAACAAGCTAATTGGTCGGTAATTTTTCAAATCCTCTTTATCACCTTTTTTATGCAAAAGAATTACTGTTGCAGAATCCCATTGGTTTGGTATGTTACCGCTGTTAAGACATTTGGTAAAGAATTTTGCAAGTATGTCTTCTACATATTCTCCAGCTTCTTTTAGGATATCTAATGTAATACCATCATCACCAGGGGCTCTTCCTTTCTTCATACTTTTTATTGCAAATGAAACTTCTTCTTTTAAGATTTTAGGAGCTGTTCCTTCGACTATTTCAATGTCTTCGTTTAATCCACTGTTACTTTCGTATAGATTTTTGTAGAATTCTTCAACTCTTCTAAGTATTTCTTCCCTATTTCTTGTTACGGTGCCATCCTCTCCTTTTAATGCAATGATGTGTTTCTTCCCAATAGACAAACTCCCTTTAACAACCCTAAGGCTCTTGTTATTTTCAATGGCTTTCCTTACTAGCTCACAGTTGAATTTTCTTATGTCTTCTTTCATGCTTTTGCGCAGAGTTTTACAAAGTTCTATGTACTCAATCCTGGAACTGGTATTTTGATTGTCCACCTTCATATCTCTTCGCCTTTTCATGAGCTGTTTCGTCTTCTCAGATAATTTGCTATTGTGCTTTTTACAGGTTACACCACCAATTTCCCCAGCAGTTTCAACTATTGTCTTAACAATGTTTTCATTTGCTTCTGAGATATCACTTTCATCAATAAGTCCTTCCAGTGCAGAAAAGCGATTTTTTAATTCCAACTTGAATGCCTCGGTATTTTCTTTTAATTTCTTTAAATCCACCCTCTTACTTACTTGTTTCCTAATGAGCTTCTGTCGTTCTAATTTAGTATTTAAGTGCATTTTACATCTCACCATTCGATGATCACTTCCAGTATTAAATCTGTTCAGTACACTGCAATCTTCAATAATTGATTTCTTGTTTGCCAGGATATAGTCAATTTCACTAGTTCCCCCATTTGGGTGTTTCCATGTCCATTTTCTTTGAGGTCCATTATACGTTGCCAAGGTCAATAACAAACGGCAGCCTGGGCCATTCCAGTGATTCTTAGCACCCCCTGCTTTCATGCCACACTGACCGCTGCCTTGATCAGGAGCACTCCAGCACCTGGAGACTAGGGGCCATGGTTTCTGGTGTGTCAACATAATGGAGGAATTAGCCATAATTTCACCACGCTGGCTAGACGGGTTGGTGAATTAGCCCTCCCCTTCCGCCTTTCTATCCGTGTAGCAAATATTAATTTGCCACATAAATAGAAAGCTCAGCCTGCACCACTTGAAGGCGGGGTAGGACACTAGGTTACTGGCCTGGCCGGTTCCACACATCGTCACATACGTTCAGCGTGTGGGTCTCCTTCCAGTTAGATACCAGCAACCCTTTTGCAGGCCATATATATATATATGTGGCCACGAAAGAGACGGACTGTTTGTTTGGATTTTTATGGCGCAAGAGCATCTGGGCTATACTGCGCCAAACATGGTAAAATCAAAGGCTACTGTAAGCAGGCAGACGGACGGACAGACAGAGACATGGTTATATACGACATTCACAACTTCTCTTAGAACCAGAGTAACGAACATTTTTGTCTAAAATATTTAGCGTCGACCGAAAAAAAAAATAATCGTAGTAAGTGCAGAAGCAGGCCCTTTTGGTTATTCCGAATTTCGGTTAAATAACAAAAAATAAATAAATGTTTGTTATTTATTATTTAACCGAATCAGGTTAATCGGGATGCTGCTGTATTTGAAAAATAAATGTCATACATAATCAGTGTCCTCATTCTTAAAAGTAATCTTCATTTCTAGCTCGTGATATAATACTTTATATATAAAGATATTATATAAATAAGATGTTAATACTTTATTATATAAACAGCTTTTAACTTTTCACTCCCCTTGCTCCAATAATACGCCTCAAATCAGCAACTTTGGGAACCTAATCCAGAGAATTTGTGATTTTCGCGATATGCTAACTTGCGAGAATATTAAGATATCGGATTAATTGTAAATCAAAAAAGGCATGTAATGATTTACAACACAAACAAAAATTGGGCGATACGGTGAGTACAGAATCTTTGAGGCAAAACCGTTTCCTGATTTATCTAAAACACCCGTCAGTCGCCCATCAGGCTGTCCGATATTTTCATTCAGACTTCCTTTCCAAACCAGTTTTCTGTTAATGAGGGGTTGTAAATATTGAAGATGCCTTCTACTTTTCCTCGTCATGAGGGTTTCCTTGAGGCTTTTTACTGATTGTTAGATGCACACGCCTCATTTTCTGAAGCAGTAACCACATTAATTACAAAATGATATGAACGGCCTTTAAAAACATAAAACTTCCTCTTTCGTGGCACGAAATGTTTTAAAAGAAGTTCACAGAATGAAATAAGACGTTTAAAAGTTCTTAACTGAAAACAAGGAAATTAAATGTGGTAAATCTTATGCATAGGATAAGAAATATTACTTTATTTATAGATATAAATGCACCCGTGTGGGTGTATATATATCATATCATCATCATATTTAACCGTTATCTATCCACTACTGGATAAAGGTCTCTCCAAATGCTTACCACAGAAATCTATCATGAGCAATTCGCTTCCCTGACCTGTTTTCTTATTTCATCCACCCATTTAGTTTAAGGACGTTTTCTCTCTTTCTCTCTCTCTATTTATTTATTTATTTTTAATTGATAAAGTTAGGAAATTATTTAAGAGTTAGTGTAGAAAGTGCACCTAAAAATTATCAAGTCCAGGAGGGCCCCCAAATGTGCAAAGACAAATTTGGTTTGGAGTAATTGAGATAATTTCCAACTGTAGTTTTTTTAATTATTAATAGCGCATTTCTCTATTTGTGAACGAACTGACACTCACTTACAATCACTCACGAACTCGAGCTCACTTTTAAAATATTAAAATATAAAATGCAATTCATAATAAAAAATGAATCGTCGCTCACGAACGAGATCGTGTAAAAGAGGGTTTGGGTGTTAACCCCTCATCTAAAAAATGGTATCATCAATAAAATAAAATTCTTTGTGAAGCAAAATTTTATTTTTACCAAATCCTGCCCTTTCTTGTCCAAGCCACTCCCCTCATTTCGAAATCATGCGCATAGGCTTGCTCACAGAAACCTAAAATATTCACATTCATCAGCCTTCTATGTTTTGCTAGCAGCAGTGGTGTAGGAGAGGGGGGTTCAGGGGGCTCAAACTCCCCCCCCATTGTACAGCAAGATGCATTGTTTTATTTAACGCTATATCACATGATCTGTCATAAAGATATACTTTAGCTCCTCCTCATAATTTTTTAATTGTTATGCCACTGTTTACTGGTGATAATCAAGTAACCCTAACATTTAATACTGATTTGAATAAGAAAAAATATATGCTATTGCTAATCAATTTCAAAGTTAGTTTCGAACAAATAATGATAAATAAAAATTGGGTACCACGCTGAAGAAAAAAAGATTAACCATATTCGATGATTAAAACGTTAATTTAATTTCCCAAGCTTGCATAATTAGATTAGAAGCACTTGAACACATGGGAGGCATCTTCAAAAATATCAAATATTTCATCAATTGATAAATGATTTGATCAATTAATACGGGTAAAATAGCCTTGGGCATAAATGACGACAATCTAATCACTAGATCAAGAGTTAAAAACCTTAGCTCGTGAAAATAAAGTATCGATAATGGTAAAATAACAAAATAGATCTATAGAAACTACGACCTTTTATCTATGTCCCTGAACCCTGTTTAACCTTCTTCATAAACTAACGATTGAATGTCAAGAAATCGATGGGTAATTTTCGGTTATTCGAAGAGACCTTGACATTGGATTTAAGTCGCTTGACTTCTACAGCGAAAATTTCATCATGTCTGGCAATTTTTATCAGTGTCTAAAAAACAGCAGGCAGCATTCCGTTCGCATTGACCAAGGGAAAAAAAATCGAATTTACTTGGTGAGATTTTATTTTCTACCTTTCAGAGACAAAACTATGTCTGTTTGTCTGTCTGTCTATTAAGCAAAAAGGGGTTGTGGAGATTTACTGTAGAAAGCAGGGCTGTATTCTCCGTGAAAGGTGGACGAAGTCCGCTTGTTAAGAGGGGGTTTTATATATCACGAAGGAGAGACGCGTCAGAGCCTTATTCAAAGTCATAAAAAAAAACACGATAAAAAAAAATCAGAAAACCACCGCGGAAGAAGTAAGTGGTTGTAAGAAGGGTGTTCAAACAATCCATTTCCGTCAAAAAAACATACAGAATAACCATAAAAAAACATTGAATTCGGAAAACCTGACGGAATGTGAGGAGGTTCTTAAATTCGAGATGTGTAGGGAGATGAGAACTCGATAGTTTCAGGCCGAGGCAGTCACGTAGATGTCCATGAGCTGAGAATTTTATACTCGCGGCAAAGCTAACCTGGTACACTGTTAAGGCTACGACGACCTATTCACACCAGTGCAACGAGTATTCATTCGCCAATTGGCGAAAAATGAGATAGCCCTCAACGTTATTAGGCTATTTATCGCCTAATTTGGAATGCAGAAAAACGCAGTCGCCAAAATTCCAGGCGCCAAATTTCCCGCCAAGCAAACGAAGTCCTCTGAGTGGTCAGTTACTTAAATGACGTCAGCGTTTCCTATAATGATTCTTTTTCCTAAATTTAATAAATACCAGATTTTAATTGCACCAATATGCCTATGTTTTATGTATTTGAACATTATTTCAATGTTTTATGTAAGATGTTTTATATAAGACGTTTTATGTGTATCTTCTGTTATCTCTGTTAACGTAATAGAGGGCGATCATTCGAGTTTTATGTTGTTTTGGCATTTTACGGCGCAAGAAAGTTAAGATCAGTTTGCGCCGTGACTGACAAGCTTCGTAGGAATCCGAAACTCCATTTCCTAGGAATCTAAACCTTTATTGCCTAGGAAACCAAACGCTGGACTATGGTGGGCAGAAAAACTAGGGTTGTGTTTTAAACTAGGAAAAAACCTAGTTTTAAAAAAAACTAGCAGTTACCTACGTTACCGTAAGGGTCCCCCTTTCTGAGAGTGGCGCCTATATTTTTATAACTCTGACTCTTGTGGCAAGTACTCGGTAATCGGCATTCTTAGTTATTTATTATTAATAACTATTTTATCTAAATACAATTAAAAAATATAATTGTAAATAATGTACATAATATTTATTTATAATTTGAAAATAATAAATATAATAAGAGTTTATATAAAATAATATAAATATTGGTTGTTATATTATTGAAACTTCGTTTTACTGTTTACTTATGAACGCGAACTCTGCTATAATAAGCCTTTTTTAAATTGCAATTCTCACAGAAAGTACTAATTTCCAAGAATGTTTATATCATAAAAATTAGTCATGGCGCATTAACGTTTTTTTTATATTTAAACTCGAGCCTAATCTTTGACCTTTAGGAGTGTAAAAGGGAAAGAGAATAAATATACCCCGAACTGTGTTCGCACCAGTGACCTTTGGGTTTCTATTTGTTGGTGTCTGTACGGCGCAAGGGCAGCAGAGGTAATTCTGAGACGGGACCTACAGTTTTCCCTACATGAATCCAAAACTCTGCCCTCAAGGGAACTAATCTCCGGACTACAGTGGGCAGAAAAATGGCACACGTTCTGCGATACCATTGGGAGTGAAACCAGGATTAATGGCACAACAGTAGAATGCGTTACCATTACACCGCCAAATGGTAGTGGACCGCCAATACTCCCAAGAATCTGAACCTCTCAAGGTCCTGAGAACCAATCCAAACTACAATAAGTAGTTGGACGGTAAACATTCTTCTTTTTTTGGCGTCGTTGATAGTTGAACCTGTATCAACCTCAGGCTTGGTGAATGCGTTACCATTGCACCACCAGGTGGCGCCTTTAGCTTTCTGTCTTCATACTCTGACAATTGAATTACTGAGTTCATTCACTATTCATGTAAGAAAGTCTTGTTGGTTTACACTAAAGATGGGTGATCTCGTTCATTGACTGGGTAAATGAACGATTCTGCCGAGAGCCTTAGAATTATAGGCCGACGCATAAGCCGCCATTTTGTTGTACACTTCCGGTTTCATTTACCTTGGCGATAAAGGTTTTCCGCTTTGGCGCAATGATCGCTATTTTGGCATAAAAATAATCAAAAATCCGCGATTATCCGACGAACGTAAACATTGGCGCAACTTTCAAAATGTCGCCAATAAATACAATTTGCAACCATAAATTAGGCATCAAAATGGCGGATGGGCCAGCTCTCTTTATTTAGGAGCCTTAATTCTGCCATCTCCAAGGCATAGAAAAAGTCGTTCCACGGTTAGCGGCCGAATTTGCGCGTCCCTAGTTTACAACACTGCTGGCTATTTAAAAGTGAATGTAGCGTAGGCGTCCGAAATGTTAAGCTCCCTGCACATTACAGGCTGGAAGGGTTTTAGAAACGTTAAGCATTGTAGAGCAAATCAATCTTCATAAGCTTAACTTTTATTGAAACAAAAGTATAACAACTTTAAAGCTTCGAGGTTAAGCTATCTAAGGCTTGATAAATTTGTGAAAAGGATAAAATACGACGTCGAGAAACTCTCTCAAGCATTGATGCTTTTGTTTGTTTGGATGTTTTATGGCGCAAGAGCATCTGGGCTATACTGCGCCAAACAAGCGTCTGTGCATCGTCTTAGAAAAATACTTAATAAGAGAGCGAACACGAGAGCTAGTATACATTATACATCTTACACCTAGGTGAAAGTATGTCACCTATGTCACATTATAATTCCGCATAACTTTTGCGCCATAATTTATCCAGACACGTCTTAAAGAATAGCTCTATATGCCTTTTATGTCCGTGGTAAACGTATTGCAGGAATGCGTAACCAAGCTTCGTAAAGGAAAAAAATGGTAAAATTGTACTCTGAATACGGTGAGAACACACATAACCAAAACTTTCATTTAAACTTCGCTTGCGCAGTCTTTCCTTAGTTCGAGAATTTTCCTTGAACATTATTGAATCTTCAGAAAAGATGTTAAAGTAAGATAAAATAGCAACGAACGAGCGGGAGCACCGACCGAACTTTAAATCAAAACAAACAGCGTGTTTTTCTCAGACAACGATCGAAGCTTTTGAAAACCCGTCTTCTGACGCTCACGAAACGTATCTTGTGTCCTTCACGCCGTTTTTCGAAATCCAAATTTTCCATTAACTGATAAATGAATTACTTCTTATGAAATTTCCCAAACTTTTCGATAAGTCTTGAACTTTAAAAAGTAATGCTATAATGTACATTTTTTTCTCCTCTCATCAGAAAATGTTCAAATAATTTTTGGATACCATACTATGAAATATTTTATTTGGTATCAAGTATCCAACAATAATTAATTGACCATTTTCTATGATCCTTTATTTTACTTGCTTTTTTTTATAGAATCTATTGACTGAAACAGTTATAAACAATATAAATCCTTTGCATGTTCCATACTAAAGCCGTCATGTACAATGTAAGGAAAAAAATGTGTACTCTGAATTTGCTACTGTATTGTATCATATTAATGATCTTATTGACAAATTGTTAATGAATCAGGGTTTTAAAATTCACATACATTCAAATATACACATATATAATATACCATATAACTTTTATATGGCTTTAATATCAATATTCTTTCACCCTGCAGTGATGCAGCAGCAACACGTTTGCCCAACGGGCGGTTATCCTTCGTGAGATTTCCAACTGTGCCATAAAAGGGAACACTGTCCGACTAACTGCGCCGCACCGTAGCCCCGGAGTTGGTTCCCTAGCCCCTAACAGATCTTAACTGATCCTTCGAAAAACTGTAGGTCCCGGCGCAGCATGTCCCTTGCAGCCCTTGCTCCGTAAAAACCAAATGAAACCAAATTACTTATACATCGTAGTTATCGTGAACCCCGTGATTCGAAATCATTCAATTCATTACATGGAGTAACTTTTCTATATACAGTAGATCCTGCTTAAAGTGACCACCTTTGATGCTGGACTGCAAGGGTCACCATAGATAAGTGATCACTATACACCACAGACTTTAGTAAAGGTGAGGCTAAGTCCCTGCCAGTTTTCTCTTACAAGAAGGGATCACTTTATTCAGGTTGTCAATTTACGAAGGTGGTCAATTTATTCAGGTTGTCAATTTACGAAGATGGTCACTTCACTAGGTTCCACTGTATATACATATATAAAAATAAATTATAGAACCTTCGAATCTAATATGTGGAAGTTCTGCTGTAGCCTATATTTTATCATTTCTTAATTCCCAGTGCGAGAATGCAAAAAAGCGGTTAAAAGATTTTAAGCTGTATATTTTTATTTCTCATTAAAAACAATTAAAAATCCTAATCAATTGCAATTTATAAGTGTTAATTTCTAGATTAGTTAACACAGTAACTATCTTAATTATATCTTAATAAAGAAAAACAGTTGGTGTTCGAATCACATTAAAAAATTATTTCCATGATGGCGATAATGCAATAGAAATAAGTCATTTGTGTTTATAAATCTTTCTTCAACAACACACAATTTTCGCGTTGACGTTTCATTATAAACATATTCTCAGGTTAGCATTGATTGTATTTGTTAAGAAATTTATTGTAAATTTCAGAATCTGCCGATCAAAATAATGTGAAGCACCATGAAAACGAAGAGCAGAAAACGGACCCATTTCCAGAATTGGTAAAATCTCTACCACCCTTCGAAGAAGGAGCTACCGCATGATAAGCTTAAGGATCCAGAATCTTCGAGTTCAGCTCGCAGATTTCAAAAATATTCCACCAGCTTTGGTAATCATCAATTTCAGTCAAATCACCAATTTCAATCGAATCACCAATTTCAATCGAATCACCAATTTCAGTCAAATCACCAATCTAAATCAAATCACCAATTTCAATCAAATCACCAATTTCAATCAAATCACCAATTTCAATCAAATCATCAATTTCAATCAAATCATCAATTTCAATCAAATCATCAATTTCAATCAAATCATCAATTTCAGTTCTAAGCAAGTAGCTGCGTACGCTCTAAAATTCCCATTATAAATTCAAGCTCAACACTGAGCTAGCGATCGAATTTTTGGTTAGGATGGATATGAGAGTTTTCCAGAGTTTAATTTTATTTACCGCGGCTTCTAATGATGATATTCATACAGTAAAACCCGTCTTAACAGACGCCTCGTAGGTACGGTCACCCCATTTTTGCAGTCAGTTAAAAATTTCCTTGCGGAAACTCTTTCATGATAATGTTTCCTTCTTTTACGGACAAAATTTTTCTTCTAGATGGCCAGAGTCCGCTGCTATGAGTAGTTTTACTGTATAATACATTAATAAGTGTTATGTTATTAATAATGCAATCAATGCTTTACTATATAATGCATTAATTGGATATAACTAGGCTAAAAATCGGTATATTTATAAAAGATATAAGGGATAATATGTGTTTTATGCTGCAAGCATTTTGATACTCACAGCTTTTATAACAAATTCGCATTGTGTATTTTGCCATTTTTATCTTTATGAATGGTATTTTCCAGTTACTGTTATTTATCAGGTGAATCTTTAGATCAAGAGCTTGAAAATTCGAGAAAATTCGAGAGAAATAGTCTTGAAAAAAATATGAAAAATATTCATCCTAAATCAGTCTATGTAACAGATTCATTAGAACTGAGGATAAAATGGCGTGAACTAAAATGTATTGAATATCTGTGTGTCCAATTGTGCAATGACAAAAGTACTGAACGTGTTTACCCATTTATGGAAGATAGGTAAAATTTTCCATTGATTCGTTTAGCTTCGGCACACCTCTAATACAGGACACCTATGTTTGGAGCTCTCTCTTTAAATACGTCTTACAAGTTAATCAAGTGCGGCAGGGTCTTCTTAGGTCACTTAAGAAGACCCCCTCCTTAAGAAGACTTAAGTGATGTTAAGGAGATCAATCAATTTGCTTTTATTTATTTGTCAAAATTGATTAAATTGTCACAGTTTAAGAAGGATCTATTTGTTGCAATTGAGTCGGAATTTCTACCTTTTTATGGTTCCGGGTAGAGTCGATTTTTAGTTCATTATAGCCAGAAAAAATAATTACTTCGGTTTCAAACTGGACTAGAAGCTGTGACCTCCGGGTTACCATTATGGTGCCTTAATCGCTGGGCGGCTGAAAACGGCCATGCCAAGTTCTTTTCTCCATGGTATTAATAGCCAAAATATAGGTTTTAATGTATAAGTTATATAAAAGTGGAGATTCAGACTAAATGGCTACCGAATTCAAGTTAGCAACAGTATGTTTCATCCCTCTCTCTTTCTCTCTCCATAACGTAACTAATCAAACTAGCAAACTTTACAAATGGTGTGGTAGCTACAATAATAGAAAAATTCTTTTATATATAAAATAAAATTATATAATTTTACTGCTGATATTACATTCCAATAAGAAGGCATAAAAATTCTCAGAAACAGTATACATCGATATAAAGGAAATCAACATGGCAATACAATCAATAGTGATATCAATACAATCAATAGTAATCAACACGATTAATAATAGCGATATCAATAACTATGCAATAGCAAATTGTTAAACATGTAAATGGTGATAAAAATGTAAATTTTAACTAATCAAACTTATGAAATTGGCATAAACAGAATAAATATGGTCTTAGACTTTACCTCTGTAATAGTTTGAATGGTCATGCTATGAATAATGTTTGGCACCAACACACCCCCATAAGGCTCAAACCAGAGCTGTTTTGTAATGAAGAAAATGAAACACCGTTCCGAACTGGAATCAAACCCACTACCCCCTCGTCACAACCGGAGTGCCATAACAACTAGACTGCCGAGATACGAAAATGATGCTCCTTTTCTTCACATTTGAAGTTCATAGATTTAAACACAGTTACCAAACATAGGTCGATACATAAAGCCGTTGTTAACACCATGGTGATGATAAAAAAAAATTGCTGTATTACTTATTATCATATTTACCTAATTATCAGTTCATGTGTTATTACCAAGCCTTAAAACCATTTTGCATAATTGAGTTTATTGTAAACTGATGATTTAATCGTATATTTTCTAACATTTTTTCTTTTATTTCTTGTTTTAATTTCCAAATGTACGTTCTATTGGAAAGGATAGATGTGTATTTCAATTTAGCCTTCCACTTATTCTGCATTTATTAATGCCTTTAAATTTCGTTATTTTAGATAGGCATAGGTGTGGAAAGCATCGAAAATGTAAACGCATATATTAAAGAAATATGGATAATAATGAGTTCTGAAGCTCCAGAGAAAAAACAAATTCCGAAAAAAGTAAGATATTTTGCAACTACTCAAAGCACAGTGAAAATCGTTTGTAGCAATCTAAAGGCGACTGGAAAAATTCGGGACAGATTGTCGTTACAAACGATAGCATTTTTTTTAATCATTGTACAGTAATACATTTTTACAAGTATCAATTCTAAGCTTATTTCTAAACGTATTTGTTCATATATGTTCTGAACTGGTTGCTAAACATATATTTGTATTTATTATTCTAAAACGTTTCGAATCGGGAAAAACTGTAGATCGTTTGAATAGTAATTCGAATACTGTTTATAACGCTCCCACCTACTTGGTTCTGACGGACGCTCAATTCGCAATAGCCAATTATGGCATTCTTTAAACAGCAAAGCTTCGTCTTTATAAAAAGTATGGACTTTACACAAAAGTATCGACTTTATACAAAAGTATCGACTTTATGCAAAAGTATCGATTTTATACAGCAAAACTTCTTGTAATGATTCCGTTGAGGTTGGTCATTACAACAAACGTCATTTTAATCGATATCCTCTGTACATCGCATATGATCAAAATAACTATTTCTCTCTCCATATGCATTATTTATTAGATTCATGGGCGTAGAATCATATGGACCCGCACAGTCCGATCCCCTCCAGTAATTTGAAATAAATTGCAATTTTATGTATATTGTAATGTATAAATGTACAAAATATGCGCTTGGGCCTTCTCAATAATTTTGAAAACTCTAGGTTGATGATTAGATTTATATAAATGCTGTTTGGGGGGGTATAGTCAGTGAAAGGAATTAAAGGTTTTAAGTGTGAATGAAATTTGTGACCAGTCGCATCAATTTCCCCCATTATGGACATCAAATCACAGTATTTTCTCTGAGGCCGCATCATATGATCTTCCTTAACCCGCGAGCAGGCGCGCCGATTAGAGGAACGCGAGAACGCGCGCGGGGTGATTTGCACCCCATCTGATTATATAGCATTATTTCATTAAAAACGTCCAATTTTACAGGGAACAATAAGTGGAATTTTCTCTTTGTCACCCTACCCCAAAAGATTGTGACTTTGAAGGCAACAGGAAAGAGTTTGGCCAGTTTCAAAAGCAAGGGTGGGCGTTTTTTTTTCACAAATTGTAAGTTGTGGGGTGTGAAACACACCCCACGCCTGCTCGCGGGTTAAAGCCATTTGAGCACCCCTCCCACAAGGACTTGAGTCCTCCCCCATGAGTTTTGAATTACCTCGCTACTGGATATGACAGAAAGTATCAACTAATTGTTCGCCATTTACAGGAAACTCAAAGCGCCGAGAGTGTTCTAAGAGACGCACTATATAAATAGTGGGAAAAGCTCTCAAGCCCCACTCCCCCGATTTGTAATGGTTTAAAGAAACGTAAAAGACCTATCACAGTCTTAAAACGCATATCAGTTAGGTTAGGCCCACGTACGCTAACGACTAACAAGGAGAATCCACAGTGAGTACTCTGCCGATTTTTTTGGATGAAAGTATAGCCAAAATAAGGAAATACGTGTCTCGGCATTCGTGCCAATGTAGCGTATTCTCGGTGATATGAATTTTTAAAGGTTTTGATACTATATATGAGGAGGAGGATTGTGCAAGGGTTTCATTGGGAAGGGTGGCCGCCGGAGGCGGCGCTGTAATCCCAGACAGGACGAGCTTAAAACACAACGCCCTCTGCAGGCAAATCAGTAGCTTGGGCGGTAAGTTGTCGGCTCTTCGCGCCGTGTTTTCGTATTCGATGCCCGAGGATCGATCACTTTTTTTTTTCTAATGTATCCTTTTTACATATTTATTTATATATTTTTATTAGTAAAAATACTTCGCTTACAATCGGATTTTGTTCATAAACTTACTTTAATAAAATTCATATTTATGTAGTTATGTTAATTGTATGCTTATTGGCAGTGATAATTTCTACTCGAATTTTAATTGTTGATTATTAAAAAGCTGAAAAGTAGAAAAAGTTTTGGTGTAGCCATCCAGCCTGTTATGTAGTTAAGTAGATCCAGCACACTTTAATAATGTTTTTACAAATGACGACGGCACCTCTTCTTCTACTGTTGAAGTAATTCCACCTCATTGTACCCCATACTGTCAACCTCGTGATGTGTACTTCTTCCGTCAAGTAAAAAATTTCATTAAAAGGTTACAAAATTGTGTTGAAAGCTTACAAAAAAATAGTCATTTAAACACGCGAGCAGATAGATGCTTTGAAGATCCATTCACTTATTCACAATCAACTTTCGGCGCCGAATTTCAAGAATACATTACAGTACTCTTGGTTTGTTGCAAAGTTAACAAACGAAAGAAGCGTTTTTGAAAATGTAGATGGTATTTGTTTTCCAGATGATATTAGACAAAGAAAATCAGTTGTTCGAACAATTCATTTATAAAATGCTCACGTTGTAGAATTTTTTTATGTTTTTATTGTTTTTATGATAATTATCATCCAAAACTGTGTACCAGTAAACAATTCCGACACCTCCGATAGTGATTCACAAAAAATATGTTCACGTCAGTCAGTTTTAAAATAAAATTGATTGCATTTTATAAAATAAAATGTTTCTATATAAATGAAATGCACATAAATGAGATGCGCATAAAATGTTTATATGTTATAAAATAAAATGATGTTTATATGTTATAAAATAAAATATTACATACTAAAAATGCGTTTGTCAATAGATAAATATATTTAAAAAAATATTAGGCATAATAGATACTAATAGAGGATGACTGCAAAGGCTAATAATGACAAAATAAGACGAATTAACTCGGTTTTCTTTTTTATTTAATGGAATTGTTAAACGTTTTCAGAAAAAAATCTTTCCATCCTTAAATAAAACAAAACTGCATTATTGGTGTAATTTCATCCCTTCACAGGTTGACAATGAGTACGCAAATTTTATAAAAGTTATATTCACATAAAAACTTACAGCTAACTCCTAAACTTTTTGTACCTTTACAACTCTTCAATTAAAAATTAAAATTCGTGTAAAAATTATAACTGCGAAAAATAGTATCACAGAATTAAATATGTAAATATGAATTTTATTAAAGTCAGTTTATGAGCAAAATTCGATTGTAAGCAAAGTATTTTTACTAATAAAAATACATAAGCAAACATGTAAAAAGGATACACTAAAAAAAAGGTGATCGATTTCGCCGGGCATCGAACACAAAAACACGAAGCGAACAGCAACAATTTAACAACCAAGCTACCGATTGCTTGCAGGTGGGGGGTTGTGTTTTAAGCTCATATATAATATGCAAAATCTTTAAAAATTCGTATCTCCGAAAATAAGCTGCATTGGCACGAATGCCGAGACACGTATTTCCTTATTTTGGCTCTACTTTCATCAACAAAAAAAAAATTCATCAAAATCAGCGGGGCACTCACTGCGGGTTCCCCTTGTAAGTGATTATTGCCGCTGCTTTTGAGTTATATGGTCTGGATTTAACTTCCAATAGATTGTATATAGATGTAAACGTTAGTCCATAAATCCCATCTTAATTTATCCACAGATGTAGATGAAATATCTTTGCCATTCCTTGATTTCGGTCGTAGATTATGTTCATAGCTTTCCAACGGACGATGGACTAAACGATGATGTAGTTTGTAGATAGTTTTTTATCAGTACAGAATGGTTTTAATGCGTTTTGACTTTACGTTTTAGTTTCCTTCGAAGCAAATTATTTCTGTTGGACGACCAGTTATCAGAAGAATTGTTGTGGTTTATTCAGCGGTGATGGAACGTTTGAACGTATCTTCCAAAGACATGAGCGATGAAAGCAGTACAGCAAATAATGTTGCAAGTGTATGTATTTATATTTCGGATATAAAGTTTTCAATTTAAAAAATTTACTACAATTACAATGAAGACTGTAGAATAGGTTATAGAAGATATAATAGAATGGTTCGTTTCACGATGCTTGTTGCACAATTGTTAATAAAATCTGCATAATAATCACGTTCTTTCTTCTACAAGAGCAGAGGCGGCTTAAGGGGAGGGAGGCCTCCCGGGGTCCCCATTTAGTTAGGGGCGCCAAACTGAAGTCGATTTTATTTTTTTTAATTGATCCATCGCTTTACAAAGATACAAGTTTAAAGAAATTTTTAGAGACATCTTTAGAGAATTTCTTTCAGAGACTGTTGGCCACTTTTATCGCGTAGGCTATATGGCTCACTGTGCATCTGTGAAAATCTTTTGCTTTCGCCGGGGGGTAGGGACGAACTGGGTCCTCTCAAAAGCTCATACCTTGGATTATGGGACATTGCGAGTCCTATAGCCCATGAGGGCGCAAGTCCTATCGCCCATGAGGGCGCACCGGCCCGAGTGACGGTTGGCCGGCGGCCCAGTCCTCCCCTGCCGGAGGGGGGTGACAAAAAGCAATCCGTGCCTGGCCGCCCTTGTACAAGAGCTATCCGTCTTGAAACCTGCTCCATAATAAACGTCTCTAAACTATTCGAGTTACGTTCAACCCCATAAGAATCCGAAAACTCAGCTGTTGTAGCATTTGAGGAATATCCACATTTAAAGAAGTCGGCAGCCACATAATTACAATGAGATCCATGTGTTTCAGAACGTTGGTTGCTTTTAAAAAATCTCTGATATGGAAAATCATTTGTTTATTATATCTTTGGGTAGTCATAGTCTCCTTAAAATTTTACAACTTTGTAGACGTATTCGTTATAATGCATATGAAAACAGTGGCAGGGGAAAAGGAGACTTACGAGATCAAACTCCACATTGGCTATCAATTAAACATATTTTAAACACGTTATTATAATATAATTAAACATATTTTAATTGCATTGTTTTCTCTAAGGCGGCATCACATGATCGTTTTTAAAGATGTGTGAGCCCTTCACCATAATTTTTGAATTGCTAATATAAATAAGCACTATCGTTACGGTGACCTGTTTCTCTCTTTTCCTCTCTCTCTCTCTTATGGACTCACTGGTGGATTAGATTCTCTCCAGATAAGATCGGGCGGGGAACAAATAGTGAAATGGAGAATTATCAAACAATCAATATCCATCAATCTGTCAATGCCCATGAATTAGTATCAATATCATGATCCATATGATGAAAGTAAAATAAAAATTTTATCTAATTATTTGTAGCTCAAAGGTCATATTAACGGTTTCATACTAAATGACCTCATTCGCCAAAATGGAGGAGACTACGGTTTCATGAAATTTTCTGTTAAAAAAGAACCATGAAACAACCCTTGTTCCCATATCCTAGCCGTCATTTCTATGAATCATCTTGGAATGAAAAACACAGACAGAGGAGGATTTGCGATTTTACCGCCTATAGGCTAACATAATTTGTCGCCCAATCTTATCAAACGTAACTAGAGGCATGACATTGATTTTGCCGCTTTTGTCAAATACTTAATTTGACGTCCCTGGCGGTTATTTCAAATTCTTTTTTTCGCCAGTATTAAAGATTTTGACGCCTTTAGGACCTCTCTATCTAGACGGTGCTCATGGCAACACTTCCTTTGCCAACACCTAGTTATGCCTCTGGATAGAACAAATCAAAATTAGTAATTCGATTGTCCACCAAAAACTTTGCGTATACTTCAGCTTATTTAACCTCTTGGTAAATCCGCCACTGAGCACAGATATCGCCTGTAGCCGTTATACATATTTCGAGTAATTTATTCGGATCAGCTTTATTGCCTAAATTTGTTGAAAGTTGACTAAACTTTCTTCTAGAGTCGTAACTAGATATGTTGAGGAACATTTGTCATTCCGGATTCCACATTCTGCAAAACTAGCCAATTTCTCCGCTAACGATCACTTTCCATCCATCAAAAGTCCTCACGAATTGATTCTTAAAAGTGATGTGATTAGTAGCTTTAAATAAAGATAGAGAAGGGTAATAGATGAATTTATTGTATCGCTCCTTTATTTTGAATTCTTGCTTCATATATTCATGGTCACATACCAAACATTTGTGAATATATATGCATATTCCCCAAATTTCCTTACAAAAGCCGCAAATTAAGTTCGATATTATAGCATGTCTTTTAATATTTATCGTCAACAAGTACATGTCATTTTTGTATAAGAAAAGTGAACCGGTATATTTCTTTCCATTCTAGTGTCCTAAGCCAGAAGAGAGATCATCAGGAAAAGTGCAAGACCAAAATAAACACGAAAATAACAGCGTTCAAGATAAAGAAAAGGAACAAAACCATGTCCAAGGAAACAACACTTCTTCAAGTGATGAAAATGTTTTGGACTGATGACGTAACGTGTCAGCTTTTTCGAACTGACCTAATACTGTATTGCCAGAGACATTGGCCATCACGACATTTTATTGTCATTATGTCATCATTGAAATGAATTGGAGTTTAAATCTGCTCAGTCGCATAACGATGCCCATTGATTGGACAATCAAACGTTATTAATTTGGTTATTTTCCGATGTTTTAAAATCAGAATCCTTTCCATTTTCATTTTATTTTCCAACTTGTTTTAAGGGGAGTATAGTTTTCTTAAATTATTAATATAACAAGTAAAGTAATCTTATTAAACTAACGAATAGATGAAGTTAACTATAAGAATTTCGTCTCTTACCCACTGAGTCCTCTGGGTATGAGGTCTAGTGAGTATGTCCACTTCTGGGAAAACAGCGCCACTTTTGGCAGCCATTCCTCCCAAATCATCAACTCTTGCATAATTTTCTAATAACTATGAAAATTGTCCTCGCGTTTTGTGCTATTAAAAGCATTTTTAAAGGAAGAAAAATACTTATTACTTCTATAATTTTAAACTTTATAAGTACTTTCAAATTGTGATTTACTTTCGAATTTATAACTGAATCTATTTTTCGACTCTATACGCAAAGCTACTATTTCAACATGAGCACATTATTCTGGGTAATGGATTATTCATTTACAGTTATGATATTGCATTATCTCATTGATATAAAACACTACATTTTATCAAGCCTATCGTTTGTGTCGCTAGCTTCGATGTCTTGTTGTCCCAACCCATTATTTCGCGTATTGGATTAACTTTGTGATTTTTATAATTCAGTTTGTAATTTTCATTTTTCTAGAAACTGAGTTACTCATGGTACCTCCACTGGTTAGGCCTTTGAGCATATCAGAAATAAAATAATAAAATATCACGTTCTTTATTGCATTAAGAAAACTCCTAGTATTTCAACAAAGGTTATCTCATAGGTTCTAATATATTTGTGTTACGTTCTATTTGTTAATTTTGAAGAGATTTTCATATATAAGCTTATTTTTAATAGATTCTTTTGTGCGATTTAAAAAAAAAAATCTGCAGTTTTCCCCTTTTCTAATCTGAGTCATTTTAATCAGTATACTAAAAAAAGTTTGTCGAAATGAAAAGTTTATCGAAATGTGTTTTTAGAAAATGTTAAGTTCAAATTGTGTCATTTGTATTGCAATTTTTGACTGGATCAAAATTTGTAAAATAAACGTAGTTTTTCGGTCTATTTTATATCTGCGACGTAATGCACTTTATTCTAAATCTCATTTTTTACTGTTATTATTTGTTTTTGAATGCAGTCACTTTAAAAATTACGTCTTCAATTGTCTTTACATAATGCCTGATGTATACGAACTTGGTCAAAAAACTTATGCATCTAAAATCCTTTGTTTGTACAGGTGGAAATTTTTTTTGTTTGGAAATAAGGCATGCATATTGACGGAAAAGTATGTATATGTCCAATATTTACTGTCATAACTGTAGTTCTGGAATTATCAAAAAAAAGAAGGGGGGAAAGAATAACTAGAAACATATTTCTGAAGTAAAGCCTATTTTTCCTACGACTTTCCAATTCTTACTTTCCAATTACTAGAACTTTCCAATTCTTAGCGTTTTTGGAAAAACCCATTGTCACTAAGAGATGCATTTCAGAACAGCGTTAATTTTGCTGTTCTTGCGTCGTAAAACGCAAGTAAATGGATAAATAAATAAATAATGCATGAATAATATAATAGGCTCGCTTCGGTGCATCAAATCTATGTAGGCTATCATCGCCAAAATATATCTATATATTTACCAATACTCACACAGTAGCCTTCCTCTAATCCGCCCATTCCTAGTATAGGGGAGTGCAAGATTGTCGAAGAGTGAATAAAAGAACTAGGTATAATTCTTTAGTAAATATCTCGCTCGTGCCGTCACATGGAGGCCTGAACCCACTCTGTTTACGTCAGAGCTGGGGGCCAGATTAAAGAGATTCTGCTTATATTTCAAATTTTGGTGTTGTCTGTGCCAGATGAGATTGTATTATAAGTGATATTTTTAAGTGCTGTGAATAAACTTGCTTTCTTTTTTTTCTAACTCCTGTTTTCCTTGTGTATTTCTTATCTTTTATCTCATTAGTTTTCTGACTTCAGTTGTACTTTAGAATAATTTTGAACATATTTTTTGTTGACTTCGATTTTTCATTTGACTTTGACTAAAATGGGCATGTTTGTTTTGACAAACTGCAGTTGGTTTTCTTCTATCACATCAGGTTTTTTCTCAACCGCTTATCGGTATGTGATTCATATAGCTGGAATGGAGTAGCTCACTATTGGTCGCCTATTGGCCGAAAGCGAAGCTCCTCTGTCGAGTCGGAATGCAATGGCATTTAGTAAGAGCCAAAAGATCATATAATTGACTGTTATTTTTGCACAGTGGAAACATCAGGATATAACAAGAAAAATAAATGTAACGTGTAACATAGAATATATTAGTCTACCATCAGTTATATGCCAATAGCCTTATTCAGCTGAAATCCCAGTACCGGTTTTCGTTACGCTACCCTCTCTTGAAAAACATGATCATGGTGATTAATTGTGTGACAAACGTGATGTCGATTTTATAATTGAAGATGACTCTGTTCTTAAGGGATTTGATCAGCATGAGTTGAAACATTTGACACGTCATTTAAGACTGTCAAAGAAGGCTTCAAAACTCCTAGCATCAACACTGCGTGAGAAAAACCTGCTCGAAACAACAACGAAGGTACCGTACTTTCGAACCAGAGAGATTCAATTTCTGCAGTACTTCAGGAGTGATAGTGGCTTTGTATATTACCATAGCATACAAGGATAATAGAGGAATTGGAAATTGCAAAGTATAACGCAACCGGTCACTGTTCGTCGACAA
>QLNU02014802.1:164686910-164699796 GCA_006491805.2 Dysdera silvatica | reverse complement strand
TTCTTTATTTACAAATGTCCGAGTAATTTCCATTATCATTGAACCTGGATATCTAAGAAGTGAATTCCAAAGAAAGACTCACGATTTATTGAGCGAATATTTCGAGAGCTACATTTTTAGGGGCGCATTTTATGCTTTCAGGGCTCATTACAGAGCCCATTCTATTGCTCCTTCTAGTACCCATAAAAACCTTATTCCGACGTTGTTCATATACTCACATAAAGTAGAAACCTGTCTGCAAGTACAGATGTGTGCACAACAGGAATTGTTTTCAAACCTGCTGTGGTTATATCTGAAATATTTAATTTACCAAAGAATTTTTTAAAGTTATGATTATAAATATCATTGTTATTAATACCACACGTGTTTTTGTATTTCAAAAATGGACTTGAGACTAGCAGAGCTAAATACTCTAGTCTTCCTTTTAGGCTAATAGATTATTCAGATGTGTTGTGTCTAGGAACGTGTTTACTGTTTGGCATGCGCTTAAATTGTGGTTTCTTTCTGCAGTTCGATGCAGATGCTGGTGAAAATCTCAGGTATTTCTATATCTGCAGTGCGGTAAGGATTAGATCTATGATCTACAGAATTATTGGTACAAGATCAACCGTCACCATGCGGAACATTTATTTGATTTTGTATCTGAAATCTTGGTATTTGGTAACGTTCTTGTGTATGATGCTTGCTTGTGGCTCAAAGACTACAATGGCTCATGCTGCGCCGGGACCTAGTGATTTCTGAGGAATCCGAAACTCTTAAGGCCTAGGGAACCAAACCCTGGACTACAGTGAGCAGTGAGATCCTTATGAGATCTCTGGGTAAGCGTCCTTTGCACTGTTTGGAGTCGAACCCGGATAAAAGGCGCACTAGGCGAACGCGTTACCACATTGCGCAATCGCACGGCACCTGTATGATGTTGTTAGCTGTTACAACATATTGTTATTATGGTGCAAATACACAGTCTTTGTTGTATTTAGCTGGTTTCATCTGTTCAGTTATCAAGTTCTTTCCAAGGATTTTAGACAACTAGAGGTATATTCGAATGATGCGAGTCGTTCCTGTAACTACGGCTTTTCGGACTTGGTGGCAGCATTTGTTATTAATTTTCAACGGTTGAGTTGATGCTCTCGATTTTTGAGAGCAGCACCCATTGCAACCGGAACATCTGTACCCTTCCTTTTCCAAAGTCTCTCCAACTCTATTTGCAAATTCTCGTATTTCGTGATCTTCTCAATCTCTTTTTCATCTACACGGTTGTTATTGTTATTAATATTAATACCCTATAGTTTTACATGCAAAAGGTTAAACACTGGTAAAATAGCAATGAAAAAGATCACTCAAGCTTTCGGACGCATCAGCAGCAGTCCTTCATCAGGAGTAATGACGATGTTATGTTTCTGTCTCTTTTTTATACTTGAAATTTCTGGAAAACCCTTCATCAGAGTAGTCCCGCAGAATGGGAAAACCCAATGAGAACCAATGGGAGGCCTCCAATAGAATCATGGAAGAACCCCAATAGGGACCAATGAGAAACCCACACTGCGGGTTACCTAATTTGGGGATGTCTCATACATTTCAGAGTAAGAGTTGTTTATAAGTTTCTGGAAGTGGTTGTGATGTATTAATGGCTTTCCCGTGTAGTTTGTAAGTTTCCCAAGATTCTAAGAAGAGTCTACTATTCTTGTTTGTGATGTGACGGTGTAGTATTTTTGTTGAGTCCCAGTCGGGTTCGTGTCCGTGTTGTAAAGCGTGTTCTGCCAGACGTGAGGCTATGTCTCCTTTCGCGAGTGCTTGTTTGTGTTCTTTTTTTCTTGTTTTGATCATTCTTTTTGTTTGTCCTATGTAATGTTTGTTGCAGTCTTTGCATGGTATTTGGTATATGGCGCCTGTGAGATCTTCTGGTGGAACTGGGTCTTTAACTTTTGTAAGTTGTTTGCGAAGTGTTGTGACAGGGGAATAGAATGTTTGGATATTTGCTTCCTTGAGGATGCGAGAGATTGTTTCGGAAATGCCGTGAATATATGGAATAGATATGCGGGTGTGAGATGTATCATTATATAGTTTCAGTACAATTGAAAGTAGTTGGCGTTGATAAGTTTCCAGGTTATTAATTGATATTATGACGTTTTATTTTTTAGACTTTTATGGTCATTAGCAAGCGGAAAGAGATTTATAGATATAGTGCCACAAAGAGTTTAGGGATGTTGTCTCCTTTTAATCATCTCCGACGTATCGCTATTTATGTTCTCGTCCATCCTGTCTTCATCTTCCTCGTTATTGCCACTATTTTTGCAAACTGTTTTATAATGACTCGTGGCGAAAATTATCGGGAAAGGACTTTTGAGTAAGTATTAATTTACGAATTTTATTTAGAATTGAAATTGCATTTGAAAAATAAAATATTTGAATTAAAATCCCCACAGTACAGAAACGCCGATGGACTTCAAAGTTGGGAACTCCACAACTTATTACCGCTTCAGAAAAATGGCGTTGGAAAAGGAGGGGCTCAGGTCCATCCCATTAAATATCAAAACACATTATTTTCTCATGGTTTATCACTTCATATAGTTATAGTTATTTTCACATAGTTATAGTTATTTTCACATAGTTTATCACACATTATTTTATCATCACACAATCTCCCTTAAAACCTTGCCCCATAGCCACTTGAGCCCCCATGAGTTTTGAGTTGCTAACAAACTTTTGAGTTGCTGAGTTTTACTGTTTCAGTAGTGTAAGGTACTTGGAACTAATATCCTCATTTTAAGCTTCTGGTTAGATTAAAAATAAAAAAAAAATGACTGGACGGTTTGGGGTCTGCGGTAAGAGCTATAAGTTATGTCTAATGGTAAGTTTACTTGTAGTTCATAAATCGTAAATATTAAGTAATGTGCAAATTAAGGCATCAAAAAGACAAATAAGAGTAAGTGGAAATGCGAAACGATTGTCGAAAAGTAACAGAAAATATATATAGAAAACAAACACAGAAAAATAACAATATGACAAATGTCTCTAATTGGTAACGCTACACCTGACCGAAAAAAGCTCTTTATTTCTCATTATTCCCACTATCAAGATGAGACCAGCTTTTTGCATAGAGGTGCCCTTTTTGCCTTCTATTTATTGCGCCTACAGTACTGTAAATCCAGGTTACATGCCGCACCTTTTTTAAAATCAATATTCTGAGACCAATGGTGCACAAACATGAAACACATTAAGTCGTAATAATTGATGCACATTTCACAAACATGGGTACTAGTAAAAAAACATCTACAAAAAATTCAATAAGCCGCTATAATTTATTTTTTATTAACATGCCTAAATCGTGTTTTCGCTTATTTATGAGATGAATCATGTTCTTGACGTGGAGTCTGGCCAGGGGTGCTGAGAACCAAAGCGGGGGTCCCCAGGTTCACTTCGACCGGCTCCATGAGACGTTCCCTGCGCCGGGCCCCCCCCCCACACAGAATAGGTCCTTGCCAGCGCAGGCCCCTAGATTTCATCCGGGGCCCCCGGGCTGCAGCCCCTGCTGCCCCGCCTCTCGTCGGCTCTGAGTCTGGCTGCAATATTTTACTATTAACTGTTTTGAGAAAATTTTAGGGAATATCTAAAATATTTTTAACACATCTCCAAATTTTAAGAAATGTTTTCCTCTCCGTAATGAAAATCATCAAAATAAAACTTTTTTAGTAATTATTGGACCATCCATAACACTCTCGCGACTTTGTTTCAGCCTTCTGTGACCATGATTTGGGTCGCGACATGAGCTTGGGAACCCCTGGTGTAAGTCCATGAAGCAATTGCTGAGGCCAAACAATACCATCGTTATCCAGAAGTGATCGTTACCTATAACGGCGTTATTGAGAGAAAATATTATTTAAATTCTATTTTAAATTATGCACAATTCAATACCTGTTCTTCCTCTCCTACTTGTACGTTTCAATGCCGTTTTATTTTCTCTTTCAAGGATAATATTTACAGTAGTATATTCGTTGGAATTCTTCCTGAAGATCCTAGCTTACGGTATTATATTTGCGAAATTTACGTATTTTCGTGATCCATGGAACTGGTTGGACTTTGCGGTGATTGTACTAGCGTAAGTGTCTAAAGGAATAATTCTCTTAATTTATTTTATTAGTTAGTTGAATACTTACACCAGTATCATAATTGATTATTTAATTTTGTTCACGTTTTATTAAATTAATTCAGTTTTACTATATTAATTAAAAGATATTATTGTAAAGATTTTTTTATGGTACTTAAGTTGCTACAAAATATGTAAGCCAGTATTTAACATCTGCGAGATACAAGGCTAATGCATAAATTAAAAATGCTATATGAATCAAATGTATGTCTTTCGCATATGTCATATTTTATATAACATGTGCGTATATTATATATATATATATATATATATATACATGGACATGATATATATACAGGGTGTATACAAAATATACTTTATATATATTGTATATAGAATATAGAGGAAAAAAGGTTCACTACACGATTCCTTGTGAAAAAAGGAATAAAAAATGTCCAGTACAATTTTTGCGTAAAATCCTTATTTAATAAGTTATTTCAAATCATAGTTGAACCAATAATAAGGCAAAGTCAACCCATTTAGCATCGATTTAATGGAATGATATAAGCGTTCGCACATGTACATGCCTTCCTACGAAGAGAGATAGGAAACGAAGATTTCACTGGTTTTTAAAAACTTGCTAATGGTCACGTGTTACTTGAATTTCAGAATATTGAAACTCACACCCACGTTACGTCATAATCAACAGTAAACACCACATTTGGTGATTTCTCGTGCCAAATCAATCATACCACTGACGGGAAGTATACGGATCAAATGTGCTGTTTGCCACTAGATTCAACCTTTTTTCTTCTTCCTTGTGGGGAAAATATTAAAATTAATAGTAACTTTTTCTTATTTTGTAAGTAGCCGCGTCCCAGCGACATTTCTTCGCGTGCCAGTCTGGCAGGCTTGCAATATATTTGCTAACAACGGTATAGTAAAGTGAACTCTAGACCCGCGCCTCTGCCCTTGAAATACATAATCCGCCACTGTCCGCGACGTGCACATTTTCCGATATTTTAAACAAAACTAAAATTGAAAGTCATTTGGATTACCAAGTTCATTGGAGGTATCGAGTTGTTAATAACCCCCACCTCCAATCCCATTTGGAGTAGGTTCATGCTGCTTCTGAGTTTGCCATAGGCTATTTCCTTCCATTTGGAAACTGATGATCGCTATTTCATTTTTTAAAGAAAATTTCATATGATTAATTTTTGCCTCATTAATTGTAAAATAATAGATATTTTTTTTTTTCTCAAAGTACTTACTATAAGTTTTGTGGAAAATGAACAATGACGAACTGGGTCCTTTTCCTCTCGGGCTTTCCCTACTGCAGAGGTTATCAGCACGCCACTGCTGTCATATGATATGCGAATACAAAAACAACAGGATTAAATGCCGGGAAAAGGGGCAGATGGCTTCAAAATGGCTATTCCCCTTCCTTATTGCCGTACTTCTGCTCACTTTCCATAAAGAAATTACCCCCCCACCCCCCATCATGATAGCGGCTATGGGATATTTCAAGTATTACGTAAGCAATATTTTGGCCATTTTCAACACCACCCCCATTGGTAAGCAAAGTTTACATTGGCTAACATAGGAAAATAAGCACAAAAGCCACCTCTTCCCCCTAAAGTTGCTTACTTTATATTTGAACGCTCCTTTTGCCAAAGGATAAATTTTTTTATAAAGTTCTCAGATCCAAAAAAAAAGATTGGTATTCCGTTGGCTTTCTTTGGTGATGAAGAAACTTTCACTAGGTAGCCATACTTCGGAATTCCAATGACGTATTTGGACACGCAACGAAATTTTCAGGTTTGAAGTTAACGAATAAGATCATTTGTGCTTAGCCATGCCTCTCCAAGAATTTCTTTGGTTTGCTTTTCTAATGATGGGCGTATCTGGGGCGTGATTCGTTCATCTTTGGCCTTAATTATCTTATTAAATATTGATTTTAAGCAAAAATTACACTGGACAATTTTTATTCCTCTTTTTCACAAGGAATCGTGTAGTGAACTTTTTCCGCCATTTTGTATACACCCTGTATATGATATATGCATATGATAAATATACAGGGTGTCTGTTAACGACGGTAAGAAAAGTATATAGCATGATTCTTTGCAAACTTCTAAGCGAAAAATGTTAATGCGAAAATGCTAAGAAATTAATAATTATGAAGTTATTAAGGTTTGAAGCTTATCCACTTTCACGCTGTTTCCATTTGTTAACGTCTTTCATAGTCCTGTTGAAACGAATTAGAGAAGACCCGTTTTTGACAAGGCGTGGAATAGATTTTTTTTATCCTTTATTCGGTAATTTTACTTTGAAAGCCAACGCACATGCGAATTTGTTTTTCCCCGGCCAATATGGCATTTAAAAATGTTTTAATACGCTGTTAACAGCTATTTTGGTCACATTATGAAGTGTTTTGCTATATTTTTATTATTAATATGTTTTATATTGTAAGCAAATAATGTGCAATAAATAAGAAGTGGTTTTGATAAAATAGTTAATATATAAAATAAAATAGTTACTATATTTGGTATATAGTTACTATATATACTATATACAGTTACTATATATACTATATATAGTTACTATACATAGTATATACAGTTACTATATATAGTATATATAGTTACTATATTTGGTTTTAAATAGTCACTATAGTTCTTTGAAAATTAGTATTTTTCTGAACAAAAGTAGCTTGCATTAAATATAGCTTTAAAAAATTAAAACCCTTCTACAATTAAACATTTCTATTTATAGTCATCATTTGGGTTTTGCAAACATATTAGTGCTGCAGTATTATAAAGAACATAGAAATCCTTATAATTATTACACATAATTAGTTATTCTGATAGAATGAGATATCTAAATGAGTTTATAGTGAGATTTATCAAAAAGGCGTTAACGCTGTTCTCTGATAATCGTTGAAATATTTCAGAACATTTGATGTTGAAAGAAATGTGCATATTATAGATTCGTTAGTGGTCTAAAATCTCTCTTTTTTCTTACGTTATTTTATCCATCCATTTTAGATATATTACCCTAATAGAAACGGAAGTGGAAAATCTAGGGGCAGTGAGGGCATTTCGCGTTATTAGAGCTTTGAAAACTGTTGCTGTAGTTCCAGGTGAGAGAGAAATGGACAATTCTTTGATTCCTTTTTTTTTTTCAAATTTCTCACTGTGCTCAATGGTAAGAAATGACGAATCGATACGTGAAATATACTAAAAATATTTAAACAGCTTTAAAACCGTAGCTACAATGATTTATTAACCAAAACTCAACGCGTTTCGACGAATAAATCAATCGCCTTTCTTCGAGAATACATGATACTAAAGTGTCAACAATCAGAGTGGTGTTTCCATTCATATGGCAACTCTGCAACTATGTGAACTCAGAGAATGGCAACACCACTCTGACTGTTGATATTTTAGTATCTTGTATTAATGAAGAAGGGTGATTTGTTCGCCTGAAACATGTTGAGTTTTGTTAATAAATCATTATAAATTTGGTTTTAAATATTTGTAGTTGTTTTAAATACTTTTAGTATCTCACTGTGATGTCATCACTTATTCAAAATGCATCTGTGTGTTGCTTTTAAAACCAAATTTGGATTTCAAAGTGTACTCCTAATTTTATTTTGTAATACCTAGGCCTGAAGACAATTGTCAGAGCTGTCATCGAGTCTTTTAAAAATCTCAGGGACGTCATCCTCTTGACTATGTTTGTCCTTTCGGTCTTCGCTTTGCTGGGTTCTCAGTTATACATGGGTGTTTTATCTAACAAGTGCATTCGTAATGGGTCATCGAACATGACTAATGAAGAGTTCATTTTATACACAAAAGATACAAGTATGCATTTTATCTTATATGTATGTTATTGCAGTGTTTATGTACAGTATAGTCAGGGCCTGATCACAGAAAAGACGTCCAAAGCCCGGGCTTTGGGACTAGACTCTAGCAGGAGTGGGAACTGCACGGTGAACAATCCTTCTGCGCATGTGCGTGGTCCACGCACATGCTCAGAATATAATCTATTCTCAAAGCTCGGGCTTTGGACGCCTTTACGGTGATCAGGCCCTGAGTATAGTACAGATTCGATTATTTGAACTCCGTTTGTACCAACTGGCCAGTGATCTGTGTTTTATTTTTTTTTTATTACCATTTCTACCTGGCGAAGAGGTGTTCTGGGAACCGAATTGATGGACAAAGTACAATAAAATTTAATAAAAAAAGTAACTTTTAAATACGCCAATATTATACACGAGTAGCCTAATAATATGCAAGTCCTTAATCTAGATAAAGTGTAAAAAAAGAGGGAGAAAGTACATATATACTTCCTATATTTGAATCATGCTTTTTTTAAAATTCATAAAGTTCTAAATTATATATATATATATACGTTATACATTAATAATAATTACGTTTATTACATGAAACGTTTTAATATATTTTAAAAACGGATGCATATTATACATGTGCATTTAATATACATACATTTATTCGTTCATTTGGCCCTGCGGTGGCGCAGTGTGGTAACGCGTTCTCCAAGTGCGCCGCTAATCCGGGTTCGACTCCCAGCAGTGCAAAAAGAACGCTTACTCAGAGATCTCATAAAAGATCGCACTGCTCACTGTAGTCCGGGGTTTGGTTCCCTAGGCCTTAAGAGGTTCGGATTCCTCGGAAAACAGTAGGTCCCGGCGCAGCATGACCACTGTAGTCTTTGAGCCGTAAAACCAAAAAGAAAGAAAGAAAGACATTCGTTCATTCATTTACAAAAATTGTCCGTTAATCTTTCGTAAAATTGCGGGTTTTTTTAATCAACTATAAATTATCCGAATTTTCGATCATCTGCTTTGCTTTCGGTTCGGATAGTCAGAACTCTATCATTTTGGTGTGATATAACAATTATCGTTAATTTGTATAATATACGGGGTTAGCGAAATTAAAGTTCCTCTATTTAGAGTGCTCTGGAGCATGTTTTAAGGCTCCAAATGGAATGGAATTTGAATAATAGACACTTCAAACGATGCGCTCGCCGTTTATGTAATAAAAAAAAATTTAGGACAAACATTACTACCAGGTGGCGCTGTAGCAATGCAAATCACTAGAAATGTTAAATCGCTCAACCAAACAAATGCTTGACCTCCATTGTTTTCATGAACATATTCTATTCTGAAAACTGCATTTTCCACAGCAGAACGTAATACCCTTCTGAAATTAACAAAACATGACGTCTAATACTGCCTTTTAGTTCCAACAAAGTTTGACATCTTTCTCAATACACTTGGTCTTTCAAAAAACCCATAGCCAAAAGTCACATGGGGTGAGGTCAGGTGGCCGAGGTGCCAAATTTTTTTGAAAAAATGGCTAATAACCCATTCGTCCATAAAATGCTGCTTTAACAAGTTTTGAACTCTGCGACTGATATGAAGCCGTGCGTCATCTTGCCTGAAGGTGGTTCCCTGAAGATAGCCGCACTGTTGTAGCTGTGGTATGATGTAATTCTTCAGCATGTCACAGTACCTCTGTCCTGTTACGGTACAGGTTCAGAGTCCAGTCGAAGTAACCTCTTCAACAATTAAGCCCCAGTGATAAAATTAGCGGCCAAGCAGTCACTTTTGGCGAATGCAATGAGATCTCTTGTGAAATTTATGAGTTTTCTTTCGCCCAAATCCGACAGTTGTAAGTATTGAGTTGCCATTTAAGCATAAGTGGACTTCGTCACTCCAACGAATGTTCCAGGGCCAATTAATGTCAACTGGCATGCGTGACAAGAACTAAATGCAAATGTGAGACGACTTTCTGAGTCATCGTGCTGCAGCTGTGGCACATTCTTTATCTTGTATGGAAAATATCTCAATATCTGACGCAACACTGTCCTTAGAGTGGAATAAGACATATTCACTGCACGAGCAACAGCTGGTACATTTACGCAACCATATGGAGATTGGTTTGCCAAATCCATAACAGCCCTAGCCATATCTTCAACGCCAAATGAGTTTTCTCGTTTTTGGCTTCTCCCTGGTAGAATCACAAGCTGTTCCGTTGCTTTAGTTTTAGCCATCATTTTATGCACAACACGAACAAATATTGGTCCACGCCTTAACAATTTTAAATGGCGGAATTCTGTTAGAACTGCAGCTGCGTTATTGTTGTTCTGATAGTACAACTTAGCCAAACACACTTTTTCCAGTGAAGTCGATATCACTCATGAAGTTACAGGCGATCAACTAATGCTTTTGAAAAGGCTGCTTTTCTCTTTTATAGACACCAGCAGTCAACATAATGCAAATTAGCACAGCTATTCTTACAGTGCCATCTGGTGGCAATTTTTGTACTTTTTTTTACATAAATATTGAGCGCATCAGCTGAAGTGTCTGTTATCCAAATGTTATTCCGTTTGGAGTCTTAGAATGCTCTCTAGAGCCCTCTAAGTAGAGGAACTTTAATTTCGCTAACCGTGTATACATTTACTTAAATTTAAAGAATGTTTTCCGTGTCATATTTTTACTCCTTTTACACCTACTGTATTGTACATAGTACTAATATTCAGCTCCTCGATGTAGGTACTTGTTCGTGGTGATTGGGCCACCCAGAGATACTGCTGCTTACTACTAAGTACTGTATTTTTATATTTAAATGGCGCTCCATTGATTCAGTGGCTGTGTTCACCACCTTAGGAAACGTTAGATTTGGGTTCGATTCTCAATTAAGTTTGGTTGGCTATGGAGTGGTGTCAGTTGCCTATAATGGTGCCCTTATGTCGGTTATGACGACAGTGCCCTTACGACTTATGACTGACAATTATCCGGCAGTTTTTCAAGTGTCAGAAGTGAAATTTTTGAGTAAAATCTAAAAATGGTGGACGTTTGTAAAAAACTGTATTTTATTTCGATATTTATTTTACATCCATAATGACTGTCTGTTGTGTTAGGCTCTGTGAGGGAATTGCTGTCTCCCCCCCCCCCTTCAAAGTGCCTTTTCCTCAATTAGAGTGCATTTTGAGTATTCCTAGTTTTAAGTGCCTTCGTATTGTGACCTCACTTTAGACTGACGGATCTTCCTTTCTTCCTCTTTGCGCTCATTATTTTTCTTTACATCTAAGTTCTTGGGTTTTGTTTGGTGTATATTTACAATGACCTGTCTTTAGATTGATAGTTGCTTCCTCCTTCCTTGTCATTCAGATTGCCTTACGTAGAGGTACTATATAAGGCGAAAAAATTATAATGCGAACTTAACTGGTCACAAATTGTGCATTTCAAGATAGTAAGTCCATCTTTCGTTTGCTGACCAGTAGATGGACAAGTTCTAGCTATTTAAATAGAAGCAGAAGAAGAAGAAGAAGAAGAAGAAGAAGAAGAAGACGGAAAATATGTTTGGGAAATTGTTTGAAAATGAGATTTAAGATTTGGAAAAACAGATTTCAAATAGATAGTTTTATAAACAAATTTAAAGCAGCAATGATAACTGAGTAACAACATACTAGTAGGGGGAAAGTACCGGTTTTACGGCACTGGCGCGCCTGGTCCCCTCAGGGTGGGATCGCAGGTTGGTCTCCTGGGTGGCACGAATAATTGGCGCGTGTTTTTTTTTATTGGGTGATTTTTAACTTTACAATTTTTTTTAAATCGGTGCTTTAAATCGAAAGTTTTTAAAATTTTTTAATCAAAAGTTTTTAAATTTTTATTTTAATCAAAAGTTTTTAAATTTTTATTTTAATCAAAAGTTTTTTTTTTTAACTTTTCATTTTATCATCTTTTTTAAATTTTATGCAATTTTTTTAACTTTTAACGTTTTTACCTTTAAACCTTGTTTTAAATCGCGTTTTATTTTAGAGAATTTTGGGCTTTTGCCTGCACCTTATGGTGCATGACACCTAGCGCCTCCCCTTCAGATGGGAATCACGGCCTAGGGGTTTAGTTCCCCTTAAATTCGAGGGGGTTTGCATCAAAAGTACTAGGTGCCAGTACCTTCCCTAGGTTCATCCGGAGGATCAACGGCAAGTGCAAACTATTAGGCCAAACTAAGTACCCTTAAGGAAGTGACCATGGGCCCTCGTGTCACATCCATTTGGTAAAATATACCGCTTATCATCCAGAGGGCATAGCGCAATTTTGTTTAGCTGGATGGTGCTGATTATATGTTTTTTGACGGAAAATCTGCGAGAGGTCTCTCTGGTTCTTTGCCTCATGAGGAAACACTTCCTATAGTTTTGAAACGTTAGTTTCTTTTTGATGATCATCTTGGCCACCCTTTTGCGGTTTTCTTCTCCCCGATTCGCTGAGCAAGCTGTATATCTTACTCCTCAACCCAACGAATGAGGAAGCGGGGACAGAGACGAGCTCATCTTTCATTTTTCCTAGAACCTTTTTGTTTGTAGTGCTAAATAAGGGGTGGTTATGAGGGTAATCAGGGGTGTAGTATTCCTTGATGTTACGGGCCATATTAACATGAACATCGTCTGTGGTGAGATCGTAGCAAAGGCTGTGAGTGTCGGTAAATAAAAGCTTTGCTCGTTCTCCATACTCGACTAGAATTTTGCTGTAATGAAAGTTATACATGAGTATTTTACTAATGTCGAGTGTGGAAAACCCGACATAAATTGGTCTCACTTCGTTCTCCCCTATAAAACAAATTTTATTTAGCACATATGTATGCACATATAAATATATGAAAGCTTGATGTATGTGATTATATACTAGCAGATATATAAACATATGCACGTGTTAACATGTGTTGAGGGTCCGGGGATGGCCAAATCCTCGTCGTCACACCGGGAACGCTTTGT
>QLNU02014802.1:164650191-164686810 GCA_006491805.2 Dysdera silvatica | reverse complement strand
TTGCTCCAGCCCAGCTACGCTGCTGAATTCCAATTGTCGGGGCAAATCGGATCACCTACCCACTTCTCCCTATTAAAACTGATCCGCTTTGCTCCCAACGCCATTTTCACAAACGAAGTACTGCCTGTGTTGAATCCTTAACAATAATGACACAAAAACATTATCTACAGCAACAGACTTAATACCTGTTCCAAGCATATTGGTCACAAAATTTAGTACTACATAGTTTTTATTATATAAACACTTAACTAACTAACAAAAATTTTAGTTTACAATCGAAAAACTGTTCTTACTTTATTCGCTGCATATGTATTTTCACTAGTGCTGAAGTGCAATTTATTCCTACGCACACCTTCAACACTTTTGCACTGACCACTGTTGCCTCCTATGTTTGGATTATTAAACATTAAGTTGATTCGCTTTGCCGCCTACATCCACTTTGAAATACTTACACCCCTATTAGTTAAAAATATCTAACATATTTGTATATCTGTTGTATAATTCTGTTGTATAATTCTGTTGTATAGTTCTGTTGTATAGTCTGTTGTATAATTCTGTTGTATAATTCTGTTGTATAGTTCTGTTGTATAGTTCTGTTGTATAGTTCTGTTGTATAGTCTGTTGTATAATTCTGTTGTATAGTTCTGTTGTATAGTCTGTTGTATAATTCTGTTGTATAGTTCTGTTGTATAGTCTGTTGTATAATTCTGTTGTATAGTTCTGTTGTATAGTTTGTTGTATAATTCTGTTGTATAGTTCTGTTGTATAGTCTGTTGTATAATTCTGTTGTATAATTCTGTTGTATAGTCTGTTGTATCATTCTGTTGTATCATTCTGTTGTATAGTTCTGTTGTATATTTCTCTTTGCCGCTTTAGATAACTGGCTCAAGGATAAATCTGGTAAAGCTGGGGAATGGGAGCTGTGTGGAAATGCCAGCGAAATAGGGTGAGATTAAATTACCTTACCGTTCAAATATTTACAATAAATATTAATAAGTGCTGTAATGTATAAACATTAACGCTTATAAATATATATATACAACATAATTTTATTTAAACGTTGAGTTCGTACAAGCATATAATACAAATGACGACATGCATTCATATACATTCTTTATAAAAAATAACGTGCCTTCATAAATATTCTTTATAAAAATGTTCATTCATACATATTAGGGATGGAAATAACGTACATTCATAAATATTCTATATACGAGGGTTGTTCAAAAAGTTCTGCCTCCACGTCTGTAATTACTTCATTAACAGAACAAAATGAAACAGTTTACAATGAAAAGTAACTTTGAAATGTTCTTTATCACATGATGTTTCTATTTCGCAAGTGGGACTATTGACTTGGAAACAGTGAAACGGAGAATGTCGGCCGATATGGACGTGCGGTTAACACAGCGTGCGGTGATCGAATTCCTGACAGCGGAAGGTGTTGCACCAATCGATATCCACAGGCGAATGAGTGCTGTGTATGGCGAAGCATGTGTGGACATTAGCACCGTCAGGAGATGGGTACGTGTAAGCCGGACGGACAATCGAGGCACAAGTCACCCATGCGGTGCGTTCTTGGTGTCGCCAACAGCCGGCCTCATTCTTCCGTGACGTCATGCAAAAACTAGTGTATCGATGGCGGAAGTGCATCGCCGCCAGTGGTGACTATATCGAAAAATAAGGTACCTCTTGAACGGCGGACATTTCAAAGTTACTTTTCATTGTAAACTATTTCATTTTGTTCTGTTACTAAAGTAGTCACAGACGTGGAGGCAGAACTTTTTGAACAACCTGAGTACAAAAATAATATGTATTTATATATGTTCTTTATACCCATAATGACATGAATGCAAAATAATTTGACACAGCACTACGTAAACAAGATTTATAAGCTGAAGTCAATATTTATAAGCCTTATAACGCTTATATAATACTAACCTATATTTACAAATGGTCATTTTAATACGCGTATCGTATAAGCAATTATTCTGATATTATTATTATTATTGTTGTATTTCTTACAGAAAATGTCCGGAAAGCTATACGTGCTTTACAGGTTGTGGTCCAAATCCAAATTTTGGTTATACATCCTTTGACACCTTCCCTTTGGCATTGCTAAGTGCCTTTCGCTTGGTGACCCAAGATTTCTGGGAAAGACTTTACCATATGGCATGTTCTCCTCGTATATCAGTACAATTATTAATGCTCAGAAATAGGATGTTATATTTATTTACTGACGAAAATGTCGATTCATTTTATAGGTTCTTGCAACGGCTGGTCCTCCACACATTATATTTTTCATCTTAATCTTATTTCTGGGGTCGTTTTACCTCATAAATCTTATTCTTGCCATTGTGGCCATTACATACGATGCCTTACATAAGAAAGCTATGGAGGAGGAGGCTCTGGACGCCGAAAGGGAAGAAGCTTATTTAACGGGTATGGAACAAGGACCTAATGAGGTGGTAAGACATGTTCTTCCAATCAGACAGATATTATGTAACTATTAAGTTCATATTTTTTATTTTCCGTTTCTTACTTGTAGTGTTATTTAATAGATTGTAGGTGGAAATAATAGTATAATAAACGTTTTATAATTCCAAAATAAAACCAATCAGATACCGCTTCTCTTCCTGTGCAAACCATTTTCTTCAAGCCCATCAGTAGTGGTAATAGTAATGATTATTCTTCTATAGAACACAAATTTGGTAAGTTTTTAATAAAAGATTTTATTGACTTCGTTGTGAAGATTAGTTCATACTTTAGAACTTTAAAAAATGGAAAAAAAATACGTAGAAAATACAAAGGAAAGACATTCTATCTATATAACCGATGAAATGTAATTATCTAGATTTATCTTTATGATAAATAATTTTGACACCCACGTTTTAAGCTAAATCTAAAGCTTTTTTTAACATAGGAGAGAAAAGGAGACATCGTTTTGGTTCTGAAGTCGAACTAAAGTACGAAGCGCCTTAACCACTAGGTCAATTTGGACAAGAATAACGCTTTCTGTCTCCGTATATAAGGTTGTAAGATATTATTATTGTTATTATATTTTTTTATCCTATACTGAAGAAAGCTATGGATTGAGCTTAAAATATGGGTGTCCAAATTATATGACATAATAAAATTCCCCAGGAAAAAAAATCACAAAAACTCGACCCGGAGGCTTTGTGTGTTGGCCATTGTTTGGAAATTGTGTTAATCCTGAGAAGCGTAATGATATCTCACAGACTTTATCTTGTTAAAACAAGCTCTGACGGAAAATGTGTGTTACTAATTCATTGATGTTAAGATTTCCAATCTAGTTTAAATCAGTAAAATTTAGTATGAAAGAATTATAAATGATTAAAGATGTAATTGTGGATAAAAGTTAGTTTTATATCTTTACAGGAAGAACAGAAAATTAAAAGAAACGTCGATTCTGTTAATGAAGAAATCAAAAGTTCCCTTACTTCTTTGGATCGCAATATTGAAGAAAGGGAATCTCATGAAGAAAATGAAGGTGGAATGGAAAAGGAAAATATGAAATACGAGGAAGCGAAACCCATTCAAGTACATACTGAAAACAACACAACGAAACAGGAGGTATAAGAGATTTATCACGAATTTTATATAATTATAAATATTTTGCAGTTCAGTGTAGGAAGGGGGATCAGACAGTTTATAAATCATATTGTTATTCGTTATAGAAACTGATAAAAATACGTAATAAGAGAATGCTTAAAAAATGTTAATAAATTGCCAAAAAGGGCAATAAAAAAAATACTAAGGGAATGTAAGATTCTTCGAATGGACATATATAAAGTATTGCAAAACTTAATTGAAAATAAGGCAAAAAGTTGGAAGGGGTGCATGCTTACAATAACTAGAAAAGATAAAAATGAAATACTTGGCAAAAGACTAAGGCAAAAAGACGTCAATGTTGAAAAAACTTCAGGGAAAATATTAGAATCATATATTTGGATGAGAAAACAAACAAAGGCTGGGAACATTGTTGTAAATACAAAAGAGATGGTTATGAGTGGGGCATGGCACAAGAAGATTCGAAGAACAAGGGATAACAAAAATTCTTAATTGGATGACGAAACATTCAAAGGTGGAGGAAAAGTTTAAAAGATGGTGAAAATGAAAGAAACAAGTTGGAGTAATGAGCAGATTTCTCTAGAACAAACACACACCAGGATGTTTACCAGGAGCTTTACTCGGGCGTGGGACGGTAGCAAACCTTGCTAGAGGTGTCAGATTTATCTTCAAGATTATGGTTTTTCTTATAAAATGTACTTACCAGAAAATAAACTCAGTGAAATATTCAGTAGCAATGAAATAATTCGTCCATATTTACGCAAACTTATTCGGAGGAAAACAAAATTCAAGCATTTCTTCTTGGACATTTGACGATTTAACCCATTCACTGCAGCATCAACAAATTTTTTTTAAATTTTTTTCCCGGTGCTTCGTTCAAATTTCGCATATCAGGAATCGCTGGACCTTCGAACGATGGTTTCTTTAATGCATTCGCATGCTCCAATGTCAACCTGCTGCATTCAGAACGAAGAATTCGATAGGTGAAAATGAATTTCATAGGTAAAAATGATCTTTCCATTCTCACAGTATCTACTGGCAGAATTAGTTTTGTTGCTAAAGCAGAAAGATTAGGAAACATATTCTTTTAATCACTTTTGGATGATTGATTAATTGAGAAATTACTACATATAAAATAATAATACAATTTACATATGCAGAAAAAGTATAGAAAAATAATTTGCGCAATGTTTTATTTCCTTTCTTGTAATTTGAATATTTAGCGGGTATATGAACTTTGAGTTTTAGGGATGTGTGTGTCAAGAAATTTGGGGGAGTGTTGGGGTGTGGCGGTCCCTCTGACACACACATGTGAATGGAAAGCACTTAGGACGACTTTTACCGAATAGTAGTTAAATATAGAACGAGAGATTCGTGCATGTTATTACATTTTGCTCGCGCATTCATTTCATGCTTTCTCACCAATTCTTTTAGAGTTTGCTTAAAATTACTTTTATGTTTTGATTAAATAGGCCCAGGCCAGCCTGAGTCTTCCTGTTCCATCCAATATTAGACGAGTCAATTCTTGGAGAACGTCAAGTATGAATTGTAAAATGCGGAAGCCATCCCAAAGAACTCGTAAATCTCGCCATGCCAAAAATTTTGAAAATATTAAGGAGTGTTTTCCTTATGCTGATGATAGTATGTTAACAACGCCCACGTTAATAGAGGACAGCGTAGTTTCTGATTCAATGATTGACCGCATGAGCTGGTCATCTACGCGTTGTAAAAATCTGCTGTTCGAGTCCTTTGTTGACGCTTACAACAAAGGAAAAGCTGTACCAGAAGATCCACTAGTATGGCAATCCAAACCCCTCCAGAGATTCTGTTTTGAGGTAACTTCCATCTGTTTTTCTTACCATTATAATACGATAATTTTATAAAATTTTAATGGCACAGTTATATCGACCGAGACCGAGAACACAAAGTCATTCCGCTGCACGTAATATCAGGCCCGTAGCTAAGCCGGGCCCCGATCCTAGTTTCTTCATTATTGTACCCCAGTTGCCCCATCGGTGCCTTGTGCTCCTATATGCCCTTTGCCTCGCCCCAGTAGCCCCATCATCCTGGCTACAAACCTTCGTAGTATTCTGTGCACTAGTTGAGATCGTTTTGCGACGTTATCAGACGCAAATGGTGGACATGGAAAGAAAGCTGAATGCTCTTTCTATTGAAGAAAAAATTAAAGACTTGCAATTTTTGGACGGACATCCTCTGATGAAAAAGAATGAAGTTGCGACATAGTTCGATATTCAGTCTAGTCAGATACTATTAGCAGACAATTTTTGTTGAAGTATGTCAAAAATGTTGAATCTACGCTTGTGTACTTGTTATTATTAATAAAATACCTTCAATAAGATCCGTATATGTAGGAATCTCCATATCCCGAAACTTCTCTATCACGAATGTTTTCTTCTCCCCACGAGGTTCGAGATAGAGAAGTTCGACTGTACTGAAGTTTTGAGGATCTTAGGCATGATGTTGAACAAGCGCGTTACCATGGGGACTTAGGGATACTCTAGCTCCTAACAGAAATTTGACGGATTGTTTTAAAAAATCTTTAGCCCTAGCTCAAATATGAAATTAAACCAGTGAATCACTTAAATGTGAAAAAATGGTTGGTCACCATTGGTTTATGAGTTCTGTTTCAAAGGAGAAATCCACAGTACAGACTGTATTGCTGATTTTCAAGTGCAGCCATACTTTTCATTAAAGGACACTCACCAGGCAAAACAATATGTCCATAAAAGAGGGATAATCCTAACAGATGGATATAATTGTGAAGGAATTTCTTATCGGGTGATCTTTATTTAACCATTAAAACGAGGTGTCCGTAATTGAGGATGTCTATTAAGAGAGGTTTTACTGTATCTGTATTTTACGCAAGTTAATGTGCCCTATTGATCCAGATAACACTCGTACTAGCCAAGAAAGGACATATAGAAAATTAAAAAAAAAATCGTTATGCAAAAGATAAATATAATGATATGCATTACACCCCCTCAACACGCACAGGACAGAATATTTATTCATAAATATTATTAAAATATTATTGTGAAGGAGTCTTTACTGGAGAGTAAAAATGGGTGACCCTGTTTAAGGGAGGTCCGTTATGAGAGGATTTATTGTGCAAATAACGTAGTAGCATAAAACAAATTGAGATAAAACTGCGAGATTTCTTATGACAAATACCAATGTAAGGTTAGTTTAACATGTAAATAGAGAAGGAATCGATAGAAAGGAATCTATAGAAATGGCATAATAGACAAAGGGATCTTTGGGAAATGTTACAAAGATATTTCTTTGTTGCTAAAATTTTATACCTTTGATCACAGAAACATTATTTTTAACATTACCTTTTTAAAGAAATAATTCCACATATACATGTAAATACAACAAATGATTGTCTATAATACTTTGCCATATTCCGACTATATCTAAAATACTTGGATAGGCAAAGTACACTGTGCAAGTTATGGTTAGATGGAAAATATTTCACAAAAGTTACACTTAAATACATCGTTTACAATTGTTTCAACAGAACTATCCGCCATCTTCGTTAGGATTATATAGCCTTCTAGGTTGATGCCAATGGGGGAAGTGTGATAGGGCACAAACTAAACAAACCAATTACGAAGAAAGAATAGTTTAGCAGACAAGTGTCGCCATCTATTGGCGTAAAATAGAAATAAAGTTAGAAATGAAATGAAATAATAAAAAATTTCGTATAATTTTATATTATTTTCAATTTTTTATTTAAATTTATTTCCTTTTTAATTTTGTTCCCATTTTACATCGATACGTGTTAGCACTTGTCTACTAAACTGTTTTCTCTTTGTTCTCGGATTATGTATTTTCTTCTACATCACTTCTCTTATCGGCGTCGACTGAGAAGACTGTCTAATTCTAATGTTCTGAAGATGGCGGATAATTCCGTCGAAACAATTGTTAACTACTTACTTTATTTATGACTGTGTCTGTCGTAAAAATTTCTGTCTAAACACGTTAAAAAGTAGCCAAATATTTTGAGGCAGTGTATTTTATTTTAAAAATGTATTAAGGCATAATATTAAGGCAGACTCGGTTCTTCGGCCGGTACGAGCAACACTCTAGTGGTGGAGGGGTAAATCAACTCTAATTACTGTGCCTCAATCAACTCTAATTACTATGCCTCAATCAACTCTAATTACCATGCCTCAATAACTCTAATTACTATGCCTTAGATAAGAGATTAGTATTGCAGCATTATTGACTACAGCCAGAAGCTGACACAGACTTTCATTTGGGGGTGATCGAGGAAAGAATTTGCCATGGTCTTATAGTAACAATTTTCATTTATCATGAAAGTTGGAATTTTTTACAGTGGAAAAAAATATTTTTTGGGGGTCATGACCCCTGTGACCTCCCTTTCTGTCCGCCTTTGACTACAGCTTTATTCAATTGACTTTTCGGTTCATGTTTCATTTACCAAACCCTTTACCTATAAACTTGTTGTACTAACTTTGCGTTCTTTTCACATTACGCGTGTTGCATTAAAGAGCATTATGTTTTTGGACTGAAATTTACGTCATTTTTATTTGTCAAATATTTTTTATTTTAAATATATTAATAATGAGTCGACTTTCAATCAAAAGGTCCAGCATCCACCCATCGAACGGAAATTGTCTATATGTAACCTAGAAGATATAACGTATATTGATTCCAAAGGAAATGTGACGGATATGACAGGTAATTATCAGCAATACATAATATTTTTTACATTTAAAATTTTAATCACAGTTGTCTAAGATCCTCAATTTTAAATGTCAAGAAATTTGCTTAAGGCTAATGACAAAGCTGCAATGGCTGCAAATTTTTGGCTTTCTTTCTTTACGGCTCAAACTACGAGTGGTCATGCTGTGCCGGGACCTACTGTTTTCTGAGGGATCTGAACCTCTTAAGGCCTGGAGAACCAATTGCAGTGAGCAGTGCGAGCAAATTTTGGAAGTGTAGGGTTTGATCTAGACACGGAAAAGAAGGAAGAGTGTCAAGCCTTGCCTAACAGAAAGTATTTGTGGGGGGGGGAGCTTAGAGCGGACTGGGCCGCCTGCCAGCCGGCCCCGAGCCGGTGCGTCCTCTAATAATCTAAAGTATGAGCCCCTTGAGAGGACCTAGCCCGCCCCTGGCTGAGCCCTCCCAAAATTGGTGGACAATAAATTTATAAAGAAAGGCAGAACGCAGTCGAGAATGAAGGACATGTCATATACAATATATAATTTATATTGTTTCATTACCTTATTTTTTTATTTACATACTTCGTTACATTACTCATACTTGTTACATGATTGTTCTACTACATTACGTACAATTATAGTGCGTAGGCAGAAAGTTCATATGGGGGGGTTATAAGCTTAGCGAGGGGGTTACAGAGCTACAACTCATATATTCCTATGTTAAATATACAAAATTTCATTGTAATGGGAGGTTACAACCCCCAAAACCACCCCTGGTTACGCCTATGCGTACATTATATAAAATATATTGTTCATATGTTTCTGTCGCTATAAAGGTAAAACAGTTTCGCCGCCAGGCCTATGCATACTTTGGTACACTAATATGGATCTGAAATATTATATTAATTATCAAGAAATTGAAATAAATAGAAAATTTTTATTTGTTGATGATTTAAAATTTTGGGCGTTCCCTTTTAATAAAGTTATGGAAGTTGTGAGTGTAAAGGCAGTCCGTCTGAGATCATAGGCGCCGACGGTATAAAAATATTGGTGGGGGAGGTTACAATACACCAGTAGAAGGCATTTTGTTTGAAATTGGAGGGGGATATGGAACCTTAATACAAATATTGGAGGGCGGGTCCCCCCTGTCCCCCCCGCTAACGGCGCCCGTGCCTGAGACTGAAAACCAAGACCAGGAAATAGAATTGAATTGGTGGTTATCTAACCCTCCTAATAGTTTCTTCGATTTGGTGCCTATTAATTTGAATACGTAGCGTTCTAACCTTTGATTATTATTATTATTACAATACTTTAATAATATTTAACTATTATATTTGTAATTAATAATATATTCAAAATTAATATTCTTCGTTTCAAGGTGGGGGGGGGAGTTTTTCTAAAATAGAAAATGAAAACTAACATTTCTATTTTTGAAGATGTCATCTAAAGTGAAATGTACTTCAGTGCTTTTTTACTCAGAGTAGGCATTCCTCTTCCTTTGGCTTATGTTTCTCGTTTACAATTTCAGAACAGATGCTGTTCGAGAGTTTTCTTACCGGAGGCATAAATCGGAACGTGAGGGTCCAACGAGGTATAATTTACCTGTCACTTTTACTTAGCACTTGTTACTTTTACTTAGCACTTGTTACTTTTACTTAGCAGTTGTCTACTTTTACTTAGCACTTCAAACCTGTTGAAAATATCTTCTTTTTTTCATTATCTCTCACTAAAAATTGTTGTATTACTAAACAAA
This sequence comes from Dysdera silvatica, assembly GCA_006491805.2. Classification (NCBI taxonomy): domain Eukaryota; kingdom Metazoa; phylum Arthropoda; class Arachnida; order Araneae; family Dysderidae; genus Dysdera; species Dysdera silvatica. The sequence continues at coordinate 164,676,757 of QLNU02014802.1, read as the reverse complement.
TGCTAAATTAGAATATAATTATACGTTATATGCGAAAATATATTTATAATTGAAGAATTTACTTCGTGTGTGTGTCGAAATGCCAGAATAAAGGAAATAAATTCTATAATTTAATAGGGTCCTCAGCCGGTTAAATTTTATAATTTTTACTGGGGACCCGTCACGGGGAAGTTCAAGCTGTATTATCATGAATATACTTTGTTATTGTTTCTAAATTGAATCTCAAGACGATGCAAAATGTAATCCTTGTGACAAATAAACATTATTATTATTATTATTATTATTATAAAACTTAGCATAACATCGAAATAAAAATAAGATACATAAAGAATTCGAATCTGTTTTTATACGCTGTTACCTTTCATGTCTTGTATACGTATTGTATATAACCGGAGGTATGCATACATGTCTTTCATACATGTCTCTTTCCACATACGTAATAAAATTTATGCACTCATTGAAAATTATAGAAGAGTAAACGAAACTAAAGATAATAAAGGTGATGGAGATAAAAGGATGAGGAAAACCCATCCCTATTCCAAATGATGTCTATGGGGATGCTTTTTGTATAAGGGTTGTGAGGTCAGAGGTTGAAAATCCAGAGGTAGAACGCTCCACACTCGAGGGCCAATGTGCATCGCAATTAGATTTGTTCGGGAGTAATGTTGAATTGGGGTTTTTCGGTTTCTAGTAAGGTAAATATATGGGTAGGAAAATGTATAGGAATAAGGCGGTGGCATGTATAAATTTTTATAAAGTTATACATGAAGAATGAGGAGTTATGAAAGAAGAGCTTATCGACAAGAAGTAGATTTATAATGTTAGTCATTAGGTTGGGAATGATGGGGTGTGAGGTGAAAAGATGTGAAAAAATTGTTTTTGAAGATTAGTTATTCGGTTAAGGTTTGTCTTTGTAAAATTCTTTGGTAAATGTTGTCATCAAATGCTGATCTAAATAAAACTTATATAAAGATGTTGAACAGCAATTTTTGAACCTGACTCGTCTTCTTAGCTCATGATAAAAGACGAACAAGAATATAAATAAATAACAATCTTAAATATATTATTCAAATCTATTTTAACAACATGTTTTCATGAAAATTTAATCAATAAAAAACATCACAGTTGTTTCATTTTGAATTTAAATTTACAATTGAATTACTAAATGTCATATTGTGAACATTTATTGAAAATGAATGGCTCACTTTATCAATTATTAGTTTTTCCATGAACTGTTATTACCATGGTCACGTTTCTCCCCTTTTATTTATAGACAAGTTGACACTGAAAGAACGTTCCGTAGCTTGTTGTAGTAAATTGATTGAAACATACTGCGTGTGGGATTGTTGTCAATGTTGGATTTGCATCCAGAATTTTATATCCTGCATCGTGTTTGATCCTTTTACAGGTCTCTTCATGACTTTGTGCATTATATTCAATACGTTGTTAATGGCTATTGATCATGCGCACATTCATAACCAGCTAAAGGCTTTCCTTACCAATGGAAATTATGTAAGTTTATAATATATATATAACGAAAATTACATATATATATATAATAATTCAAGAACGCAAATGAGTGATTTTCAAATTGTCTCTGAAGCAGAGTATTCAAGTTTTGGAAAACTTGAAAATTTAACTTATTTCATTGTGTTTTATTTTTAACACACATCTTTGCTTTAATAATCATATTTGATTGTAACTCTACATATTTTATTTATATTGAATATTTCACATTTAAATACCTTATAATTAAAATATAAAAATAACAACCGCTTGATTTTTATGCCGAAAAGACGACAAAGGTCATGCTATGCCTGACCCTGCATTTTTCCGAAAAATGTAAGCCCTTGCCGCCAAGGGACCGAAACGCAGGACTACTGTGGGCAGAAAGCAGAAAGATGGTACGCATCACATACTACCATTGGGAATCGAACCTGTGTTGATGACATGAGAGATGATGGTGTTACAACTACGCCACTTTAGGGTAATCTACCTTCAGTTTCTCGAGGAATTATCCTCCTGACTACAGTGAACGGTTAGTCGATAAACTTGCTTGCTTGAGCACGCTGGGTGAAGGCATTATCATTGCATCACAGTAAAGCGCAAAATAGCTAACATATAAGTTTGTTATCCACGACTACACATGTTGCAGTGTTAACCGTATTGGTGTGCAGTTTTTTACAGCTATGTTTGCATGCGAGGCTGTGTTCAAATTGGTTGCGATGAGCCCTAAATTCTACTTCAAAAAACCGTGGAATGCGTTTGACTTCTTCGTTGTCTGCATTTCCCTGTTGGAGGTTTGCACATCAGGAGGTGGTTTCTCAGTTCTTCGACTCTTTCGTTTGGTAAGCATGAGAGAGAGGACTTGGATAGTTTTTTAATTACTAAGAAGTTTTTCTAGAATGGTATCCTCTATCATGTTAACATTCCAATTAGCGCTTAATCAAAAATCTTTGAAAGATTTTATATATAAATATTGCAAATAATCTTTAATTTAAAATGTTGGTTTAATAATCAAATATATATATCGACAAGTATGTTGCCATTACTTAAAAATATGCTTGTGTTCCAAATAAGAAAAAGAATGTGTTTAGTATAATTTTGTAGGTAGAAAACAAATAAGCTCTTATTATTATTATTATTATTATTATTGTAGTTGAGGATATTCAGACTGGCGAAATCCTGGCCGACACTAAATTTACTAATCTCCATTATCATGAAGAGCATTGGTGCCTTGGCAAATCTCACCTTGGTTTTGGGTATAATTGTATTTATCTTTGCCGTTCTTGGAATGCAGCTATTCGGAAAATATTACGCTTTAAATGTAGATAAGTTAGTAAAATTTTATTTCTTTAAAAATATTTCATAGTTTCTATTAAATGACTTATTCCAGTGGCGGAGTGTGACTTCGAAAGTGGACTATCTCCAATTGTTCGTCATCCCTCACTCCTGGAGTGAAAATGCATATATTCATGCATATATCATGGTCATGATCACCACCATAATGATACATATGTATATACGTATGAATGTAATTCATTATATTTTTACAATAATATACGTATGAATAATAATACGTATGTAGATACGTATGAATTGTGATTTTTTTTTTTACTTAAGGATGGAGGAGATATTTAACGTTTATCCACTTTTGAAATCATTATTAATTAAATGCTGCTCATTATTAATTAAATGCTCTTGCTGCGTATTAATTAAATAAATGCATTATTAATTAAATGCTCTATTGCTGCATTATTAATTAAATAAATGCATTATTAATTAAATGCTCTATTGCTGCATTATTAATTAAATAAATGCATTATTAATTAAATGCTGCTATTATTAATTTATGCTGCTGATTTATTATTATATATCAGACTTCTTTTACTCATAGCAAATTATCAGAAATCTAGCAAAACTGCCTGGTTCATTTTAAACAAAAACTATACAAATGTTTGCAAATTACCTTTAAAACCACACCGCTAAAACACAAAATTTATCATTAAAACTTACTAGAAGTATGCAAAATCTCTTTAAAGGAATTGAGAAAAAATAAGAAGTTATTATGCATTAGCATAACCATATAAGCCATTTTTGTGTGAACAATCGAGGTTTTCTTTTGTCTTAGAAAGTTTAACGCATTTTACTTGTTCGGTCCTATTCTTGTTGCAGACAAATAGCATTTCACTCTTGTAATTGCAATTCCATAGTACTACCTATCAAGTGTCGTTTTCTGTCGTAATTTTGACGATTGTAATAAAATGTAAATGAACGTTAGTATTGTCGTGAATGTTAAATGTTCGGTATTTCTTCCCGACGTGACGTACTGCTTTCACTTACTCGACTCCATAAATGGATCGTGAGTAGATGCACTCTCGCAATTCGATCGTGAGTAGATGCACTCTCGCAATTCGATCGTGAGTAGATGCACTCTCGCAATTCGATCGTGAGTAGATGCACTCTCACAATTCGATCGTGAGTAGATGCACTCTCCAATTCGATCGTGAGTAGATGTACTCTCAGAATTCATCGTGAGTAGATGCACTCTCACAATTCGATCGTGAGTAGATGTACTCTCACAATTCGATCGTGAGTAGATGCACTCTCGCAATTCGATCGGGAGTAGATGCACTCTCACAATTCGATCGTGAGTAGATGCACTCTCACAATTCGTTCGGGAGTAGATGTACTCTCACAATTCGATCGTAAGAATATTACATCCCTTTTTAATAAACCGTACGTTTATTTTATATTATAAACATTTAAAATTTTGAAAGTTGAATAAATTAATAAGTACTACAAAGGTTTTAAATTCGAGAGTTTGAAATAAATCATAACCTGTATTAGACTTTCTTACCTGAAATTAACGAAATGATAAGATCGTGGTTGTAACGTTGAGAAACTAAACGTTCTTCTTTTTATACTTGGACGACTGGAATCCATCTGGATGGATTGTGATGTAAACGTATCGCCCGGTGGAGTGCGTTACAACTCTTTGTGATCAAAGTAGTTCCTTCTGCCCCCTCCCCCAAAAGTAAATAAAAATTTATAATAAATGAATTTATTTACATTTTTAATGCCAAGTTACCAACTTTATAAATAAAAATTATAAAAATTTCACATTAGAAAAATTTTCAAAATTATTGGGAGGGCCCAAGCATCAGTGACGGAAGTATCCTCGAGCCGTAGGTATGGTTAAATATTTTCTAGGGTTAGGTTGAGCCCCTCTTGCCCCCTGGTTACTCCAAATAAATGCAAAACACATATTATATAGAAATATTGTAATATAGGATATGTAAAATTTCAAGGTTGTTTATTGAAGAGGACAGGGGACTTGGGGCCCCACGGGTCCTTATTACTCTGCACCTACGAAGTTGAATATCCAAAATTTTGCATTTGGGTTGGTAGATGAACAGGAAAAGTGTATATTGTGTTTCTAATGCAATTGTAAAATTTATATGTGCGAAATTATTCATATTTAAATGATAAAATTTCATGAATGCAATTTATTTTCAGATTTCCGACTAAAGAAGTTCCCAGGTGGAATTTCGAAAATTTTATGCATTCGTTTATGATGGTATTCAGAGTGTTATGCGGAGAGTGGATAGAATCTATGTGGGATTGTTTGCTGGTCGTTGATTGGACCTGCATTCCATTTTTTCTTGCCACTGTGTTATTGGGAAACCTCGTGGTATTTCAATCTTAATATACTTTTTTATTATAAAGGTTGACACGTGTGTCTACTACGAGTACAACTCATACTTGTGTAAAACAATATGCAATAATTGCCAAGAGATATTTAAATTTTATTGCGTGGTATTAATTTTACATTGTCTTTTGGAATTTCTTTCTCATAATGTGCTTTTTTGTTCATAAAATTTAAATCATTATCATAATTTTTTTTCGTTGTTATGGATTAATATAAAACACTATTAAGAAACCGCATGTTTAAAAAATCTTTGGTTGCACGACTACATACCATGGGCACTCATATGGGGTGCAGAGTGGGGGGGGCTCGAGCCCTCCCTAGCCGTTTAAAAATTTTATTTGCCCGATTCTGCTATGCATTTACTTTCAAAAGATTTACAGTCACATTTTAAAATAAGGTACTTTTTAGCTCATTACTAATTGTCAAGCAATATCAATTATTTTTGTAGCATTTTAGTACCATGTATATTCACTAACACATGTTCAAGAACACATGAATATGAACTTCCATTGTGTGTTGCATTTATTGACTATGAGAAGGCCTTTGACTCTATTAAAACATCAGCAGTCATCAACTCTTTAAGATCAACAGACATTGAGGATGTGTACATTGACATGGTGAAACGTGTGTATAAAAATGCAAGTGCAAAATTTCGGTTACATAAAGATACCAAAACTATCAAACTTGGCAAAGGGGTGAGGCAGGGAGATACCATTTCTCCAAAACTTTTTACTTCAGCTTTACAGATGATTTTTCAGCTGATAAATTGGAATAACAAGGGAATAAAAATAAATGGTGAATATTTAAATCATTTGCGGTTTGCTGATGACATTGTTATTTTTTCAACGAACCCATCAGAACTCCAAGACATGGTACAGGAGCTCTCAACTAGAAGTAAAGAAGTTGGACTCAAGATGAACCTACAAAAAACTAAGATCATGTTCAATAATTTTGTAGAGGAAACAAAAATACAAGTTGACAACATTGAGCTAGAAATTGCTGATTCATATATTTACCTTGGCCAGCTGATTTCAATGGATGGCAACATTATGAAAGAACTCAACAGACGTATTAAACTTGGCTGGAGTGCATTTGGAAGAAACAGTTTTATCCTGAAGGGGAAATTGCCTTTGTGTCTAAAAAGAAAGGTCTTCAACCAGTGTGTATTGCCAGTCCTCTCTTATGGATCAGAGACATGGAGTCTAACAGTTGGAGCAATACGAAAGTTACAGACAACGCAAAGGAGCATGGAGAGGTGCATGCTTGGAATAACTAGGAGAGATCGAAAAAGAAACACTTGGGTGAGAGAGCAAACTAGAGTAGAGGACATCATTGTTAAAGTAAAAGGGCTGAAATGGCGATGGGCTGGGCATATTGCAAGAAGAACTGATCAACGATGGACAACAGAAATTCTGAACTGGATTCCAAGAGACCACCGAAGACCTAGAAAACGTCCTCAAACTAGATGGGTGGATGAAATAAGAAAACAGGTTGGGGTGACGTGGAAGCGAATTGCTCAGGATAGACTTGTGTGGAAAGCATTTGGAGAGACCTTCATCCAGCAGTGGATAGATAATGGTTGAATATGATGATGATGATATTCACTAAAATGTTTGACAATCTTGAGCAAGAGGTAATACTTTTTCTCAGCCCCACCCCTACAAGTATTCATATGGGCGCCAGTGCTACACACAATTGCTTTTAGTATTGTCACAACCAAAATTTTTGGCTGCACCACACCGAAGAACCAAGAAAATTAAATGACTGAAAATCCGAAACATAAGGAAGAGATTTTCACTGTGAATGTCCAGGATTAATGAAGAAAGCCATCTAAATCAATGACACAATATTAATGACTAAATCGATGGAAGGAAGCTTAAATATAGGCTACGGGAAAATAAGTCATTATCATAGATAATAGAAAAATATCCAGAAGAAATAAACGCCTTTTAACCGACGATAAAATAGCGAAGGTAAGAAGAAGTCTCCTTCCCACCAATATCCTATCCTGATGAGAATGACAAAAATTGTCGCTGGTACCAGATTAAGAAGAATTAAATGAATTCTTAAATAAGGAAATAATAACACAAAAATAAATTTTTGAAAAATTAATTCTGAAATAATTGAAATGACATGAAATGTTATATGTAGTAATAATGCAAGTACATAATAGGGTAATGTAAATATGTAAAAGGGTAATGTAAGTATGTAAAAGGGTAATGTAAGTATGTAAAAGATGTGTAATGACTTTAATAATAACAGAGGGTATATATACTAAGGGTAAATAGTACCAAAGGGTCAATGAAAAGAGTTTGGCTGTATTTAAGGGGCATTAATTTTCAAGAGCTAATGCACCCTTTCTTCTAAATTCTGCCAGACAGTTTTGTTGATAGTCGCTGAATTGCTCAAGACCCACGCATCATTATACATTCAAAAACAATCAGTCCACATCGTTTATCTATATGCTTTCAATGATGTGTTTAGTACAGCTGCTACTGCTAAAAGTATCTTCAATTTTCTTCTTGAAGTGAAACCTTGTTTCGTTAAAAGCCAACAAGTTTCTTTCAACAAAATAATCTATTGGTTGAAATAAATTGGTGACTCATTGAAAATTGGACGTGTTTATATTCAAATCCTTTTTATGTAAATGAATTATAATGGCACGTGATGTAAATGCTTATTTTGGACAGATGTTGAATCTTTTCCTTGCATTGCTGTTGTCCATTGGAGCCTCCAACTTTTCGCAAGCCCCCGTAGAATCGAAAGAAGCCAAGACGCTGGGTGAAGCAATGGAGAGAATTTCACGTATGTGTAACTGGATCAGGAAAACCCCGACTTTGATGAGGGAGGTTCGTACTTCAATGTGTTACATTTTAACTTTAATGTACCCTCAATTAAGTCAGCCCGAAATTATGACGTAACTAGGTACTATATTGTGTATCCCATTTGAATTTTGACTTCATTTGTTTATTACAGTATGTAAATTTCTACCGTTAAGTCCAGGGGTGGGCTGGGTCCTTTCGAAAGGCACATACCTTAGATTAGCGGAGGGCGCGAGTCCTATAGTCCATGAGGGATCATCGGCCCTCGGGCCGGTTGGCCGGCTGTCCAATCCGCACCTGGTTAAGTCCTGTATTGAACACTTGGGCCCGAAAAAAAATATTTGTGAAGTTTTCGTTTTGAAGTTTTTTTTATGAATATCACTTTTTGATGATCAGTGGCGTAGCTAGGCTGATATAATTGGTATGGCCAACCGAAATTTTGGCAGGGCCTATAAATATACTTTTCGCTATTGATCTATATGTTACTCCGCGGCAGCGGTGTACTCGAGGAGGGAAGCGGATGAACTCGCACCTTCCCACTTTTTGTTCAATCTAAAACATGTCCCCCGCTTTTTATTTTATCCCTATGTTATTACATATAAGCGTCCCCCCCATCTGTATCTTGCATCCCCCACATATTTTTTTTACATCGTTTTACCTTTGTTACACTCTATGTGATAAATAAAAAAAAAAAACAATTATTGTGAAAATTGAAAAATATTTTTTTCTCTCTTAATTTTCACAATAAATGATTTTTTAATTTATGCACATATACTTTAAAGAAATGGACGGGCCCAAAATGTATTTAGGCAATCCTGGCTCGCTCTCAATAACAGCACTCTTTCTGAATTTCACTTTTTTTTTTTTTTTCTTTGGTGTCTTACCTTTCTAACTTGAAATTAACTTTTGATTCAGGTATGTCTGATATTATTATATCAGTTAATTTTGAGTTTAACCATTATTCAGAAACTTTTTTAACTATAATTATTTAAAAGAAAGAACATTTAAGTTCCGTTTCCAAAGGGATTTTTTTTTTCATATCGACTAGCTTAGTACATCCATTTTGAAAACCACGAGCCTGATTGGAATTCTGTTGAGATCTTACATCAGGGCGTCACAAATTTATGCAGCAGGCTCTTTTTAGAATCATTCGAAAGTTATAAACTAGAACATTGTGCCATCAACTAATCGGAGGCACTTCCAGAACCTTAAAGGTTTTCACAAATTAACAGGGCCCTGCGGTGGCGCAGTGTGGTAACGCGTTCTCCTATTGCGCGGCTAATCCGGGTTCGACTCCCAGCAGTGCAAAAAGAACGCTTACTCAGAGATCTCATAAAAGATCGCACTGCTCACTGTAGTCCGGGGTTTGGTTCCCCAGGCCTTAAGAGGTTCGGATTCCTCGGAAAACTGTAGGTCCCGGCGCAGCATGACCACTGTAGTCTTTGAGCCGTAAAACCAAAAAACAAACAATCACAAATCAAATAAAATCGAACTTCATTCGGACGGATTATTTTACATAAAGTGATAGTCTAAAATAATAAAAATAGTCTAAAATAATAAAAATAGTCTAAAATAATAAAAATAGTCTAAAAGTAATAGATATTAAATGGGTCACCTAGATTTTAATACTAGGTGATAGTGTTACTATTGATCAGTTAGGTTGATTCGTCTAGGCAATAAATGATAAAGACTTTGGGGCGTGTCAAAGCTCCAGCTACCCAATAGGCTCTTGATAGTAATTCTTCTCATTCCCAGCAACGTTTGTGTCCCTCCATTTTTTATTTCCTCCATAATTTTATTTCCTCGCTCCATAAAAATCAACAATATTTTATTATTTTTTGTCTTTTGTTTTATATTCCGTATTTCTATTTATCAACGTTCCCTTTTTTCAACATTGCTTACTTGATAAAGTGAGCAGGTAGCTCCCGAAACATTGTTATTACTTATTCTTTTAAAAAACTACTCCACCGACAAAAAACTTTTGTCTTTATGGAACTCTTTGGTGAATATTTCTTTTCGTTATAATAATTATAATGATAAAAATTTGTATTTATTACAAATGCCAAGCGTTTGACTAATTAGTCATTAACCTTTATAATGATAAACATAATCATAAAAATGATAATTATAAAAATGATAATTATTTTGTTACCAATTTGGGAATTAACCGACGGAGTGTGACATAATTGTGGATTACATTTGCACGTTTTCGTTGACGTTAAGTGATGTCTGGGCTTAATCAATATGTAAGCAGAATTTATTATATAAGTAATTATATAATTGTTATATGTAATGTTTATTGTAATTTGTAACCGTCATCGCGTTTATCATTTTCTAACGCGGCAACTGAACATGTAATAAATATGAAAAATTTTGTACAAATGAAAATTATTTTGTTAATATTGATGCAAATTATTTTGTTAATATTAATGCAAATTATTTTGTTAATATTAATGCAAATTATTTTGTTAATATTAATGCAAATTATTTTGTTAATATCGATTAACTTAATTTTCTAAAGGTCTATTAATAACGAAGTCATTAAAAGCCACCTTAAATTGCTAGAAAATCTGTATTTTCTCATTTCCGAAAGCAAGGTGACATCAACTAATAACTTTTCGTTAGATTTTTCAAACCTTGTTTAAAATATTTCTTTAAAACATAATTTTCTAATCATTTCAGTTTTTCCAGTCGAAACGGAACCAGGACTCCCAGTGTGATGAAGTTAGAAATGCTCACTGCAGTATCAACGACGTTCCAGATAATGCCAAAACAAAATTTTCATATACTGCTGAGGACATGGTATAGAATCTAAGGCTTTTAACAATACAAGTCATGTTTTTAACTTAAAATTCCATTGCGAAACTTCATGCTAATTAAACCAAAAACTACATTTACCATTGCCTTTACACTTATAATTGTTTGTATGGATTACTTTGCACCTGATTGATAATTTAAAAAACATGATTATTTTAGGCCTCATTGTCATGACGGTCTGCCGTTTATAAATATTCCCTTCTATCTTTAAAACTTGTTTTCTAATGTGGATAAAAAACCTTAGCTTTGGAGAAATTTCAAATATTTAAAATCCAGTATACCATAATAATAATAACCTATTCATCAAGTAGAATATCTTATCGAATTTGTTTTTATATCATTTGTTTTTAGTGTACTTACAATTTTTTTATCTATGTATTGTAACGAAATCGTTTCTTACTCGAAACATTATTACATATCTTAGAACAGATCTGACCTATCGTATACTATGTAGGTAAACTATGTTACGTAATTAATTCGTGGGTTTGAAGTCCGAGTGGCTACGAATGAGAACAAAGTTAAGGCACAGACGTTTATTGCTTGCATTAAATTACAGCCATCCATTCAAGATCAGATAATAAGTTAAGACATCGAAAATGAGTCTTTTCCATTCCCACCGGGACAGCTCGTAATTTTTCTAAAAATATGAAATTCATTACTGAAGTTATTAAGTACAACAACTGAACTACTATATTAACTAACATATGCCATAAAAATCTGTTCTTAACCTGGATTTAAAAATCCATAGCTTTCCCAACGTTAACTTATTCTATGGAGGTGCGCCTGTTTCTACTTCACAATAGTTCCGTAACTAAGATCAATTAAGGCATCTAAAATACTCTAAGAATAAATATTGCACAATTAGAGGTTTAATTCAGCTTAGAGGCACAACTGCCCCACTTCTCGTCATTTCTTAAACTTAATTAAATTTCTTTAAATTAAACTATTCTTTAATTAATTTTGAGCTTGTGCCTCTTCTTGCGCCACAATAACATTAGCTCAGCTATCGGTTAAGTTCACAGTCTTTAACTAAAGAAACTAAGGGTCAATGGCAGAGCAATACGACTAATTGGATTAGTATATAGCTCTATAGGTAAATACTCAATACACGAAACTTTGTTATACGTCACCACTAGTCCCGTCCTTTTCTCTGTCCACGTAGTCCGAAACGATTGTAGATTTCCAAACAAAGTTAAGCCGGGTGCACCAACGCTCACTTTCTGTGGCAAAGTTCTTGGGGAATGAAACTCAGCTTCTTCGCTTATGTTCAGTAATTCTGATTAATCGCACTGTTCGGATTCTGTTCAAAGCCTAAAATAATCGCTAAGTGTCGACGTTAAAGGTACTGTCAATATGTTTCCAGAATGCACAATATCTCGAAACCCTCCAAATGGTCATCGTTTCCATCGTAGATCATCAGGACATCAATACAACATCATGTATTAAAAAACAAATAACAAACTAACGTAAACTCTGGGTTGCACCGTGCCCCTAATTCAATCTTTAGACCCAGCGGCCTACCAGCCACCGCCGCCATTATTACCCATGTGTCTACTCTGCGTGCATGTCTGCTTGTCCTTTATGCTACTAGTTTTCCGTTTTAATAGTACATTACAATCAACAACGTCACGAAGTAACAACGTCACCTTCCTTCGCGGCGACTTCCGAGGTAAATCAGGCCTAACTACCAGCCCAGTTGGCTTCGACTTTAACATAACATGAATACAGTATATTAAAGTATAAAATCTAATTCGAATCTTTCAAATAACGTATGAACAACTTTAGCTCGTTTGACGCAGAATGATTTCCCATCCTTGTGCCATAAAAACATTCAATCAACTACCTAATTAAAAGGGAGACTATTTCAGCACCGAAACTATTTTTGGAGACAAAATCTTGCGAATGTCTAGCCTGCATGACACAGCCAAGTTTGAGACGTTATTCACTAGCTTCTATATCATATTCAAGCTCCTGTATTATCCACTAGCTCCTGTATCACCTTCTAGTTCTTACATCAATCACTAACTTCTGTGACGTCCATTAACTCCTGCATTATCCACTAATTCCTGCACCATTCTCAAAGGTGATTGTAAACTCACTCACCAACACTCTTTCTGTGTAATTATAAACACGTGATGTGAGTTGCTTCACTTGCACTTTAGTTTCACCAAAAAATATTCATGCCTCTTTTTTTTAAAATAGACAAATTTTTGCCGCCTTAGTCTATAGCCTAATATACTGGGAATTACGACACTGCACCCCCCCTTACAACCCCATCCTTTTTTGTGTTCATATATAAAAAAATACAGTATTCTAGATTTCTAAACCAACCCATGGGATTGACCTGCCATTATACTTTTATGACCGTTCTATTGAATTAGCAAAGCGTAAAATTAATCTGTAAAGAAAATCTTTATTTTAATTCTGAACGAAACTTTACAGAAATGTACGAAAGTATCATACCAACTTACGGGGGCGGCTTAAACGCCGGGCGACCCTGGAAGCCGCATTTCAATAAGGATCCTGAACTGAAGCCAAGTTTAAATTTTTTTAACTAACCCAATAGTAGAAAATTTCTCTAAAAAGAGACAAGTTTAGAGAAATTTTTAGAGACATCTTTGGAAAAATCCTTTCAGAGAATTTTGGTCACTTTTATAGGGTATATGGCTCACTGTGCATCTGTAAAAATCTTCTATTTTCGCTGGAGGGGACGCCAGAAAGCAATTCTTGCCAGGCCACCTGGGTTTAAATTAACCTTACGAGCCGCCCCTGCCAATATAACCACAATCTGGTTCAATAATTTAATGAAAATCATATTAATATTTCATAAAATACGTTTTAAAAAATTTATCTTATGTTTAAATATTCGGCAAGTACATTTTTATAAAAATAGAAAATAGTCTAAAGTGATAATTGAAAGGGTGGGGATCAAAATATAGCTGCACCATTCTTCAATATTTGTATGTTAAAAGATGTAATAAAAACTTTAAAATAGTACAAAATCTAAGAAACTGTAAAATAATATCAATATATAAAGGAACTCATACGTGTGTTACGAGTTATTTTATATATTGATATATAATTTAAATATTAATTAAGAAAATAACAATTGAATTATTACAATCGTATTTTATACTTTTTTTTTTTAATTTTCAAAATTTTATCTTTACTTCAAAAAAATAATCATTACATTACTTTTTTTAGTTTCAAAGGTAACGATTTTTAAAAATATTAAAAAATCTCATGTTCTTTGTGAACTCAAAACGAAATTGATCTTTGAAGGATAATGGTGACGTCATTTTATTTTCTCAAATTTCGCATAGCGAACAAAAAAAACCGTATAAACCACCCCATTGTATAAACCTCAAAAATTTACCAGAAATTTACTTTTAAGCTCATATAAACCGCTACTTATTTACCGTAAATTACGATGCATGTATAGCCTATAGTAAGCCTATATTCTATATGAAATTTCGTTAGTATAATAAAACCTAAATTACCTTAAAATATACCAAGGGATTGTGCATATTTTTCTAATTTTTGAAAATATAATTGTTTTTAAATATTGTCGTATTTTAATACCATGATAGTAAAGGCTTAAAAAAATTTTCATTAAATGATATGCAAAAGTTAGAAAATCCCCTGGTAGAGCACACCATACACTTTTCCTATAAAATGTTTTTGAAGATATAAATTGGGAATTATGAAGAGAGTTACAAAAATATGCAACTATATTTTTAGTCATAAGCCAATTAGTATTTTTTAACCATAAATAAAACATTTTTTGTTTTATCTTTATAATACAGATAGATCTGTTTAGTAAAAAAAATCTTATGTTTATCTTAAGATCAAATTTAAAAAATAAATTAATTAAAAAATAATAATTTTGATATCCATACCCCATAAATTAACATCACCTGGAATTGATTAAATTTTCGAAATTTGTTCACTTCAAAATTGGCTTCAATTTACATATTTGCAGCGTTTACCCGAACTAAACGAAACATATAAAACTGCAATGCTAGTTTTGAAAAGAGGATATCGAAACACAACTTGTATTATAAAAAATGAAATAGTGGGGGCGGGACGATTTAAATAAAGCCCTTTTCTTCACACAAAAAAAAATACTAAAAGAATTCTCGTTCTGCCTTACCAAAAATATAAAATGACCTAATACAGCATTACGTAACATGCATTATAATCCCATCAGACATTTCTTAATTAGCCACTTAATTAATCTGCATATTTAGATAACTTATCTAGGCTCAGTGGCGTAGGTAAGGGGTCTAGACCCCCTGGATCCCCTCCCCCCTAGAACAAGAAAAATGACATTAGTTCCAGCTTTAACCATTTCGTTAACATACAAACATGTTATATTTTCAAAGATTGGAGACACCCACCCAGAAAAAAAATGTATCTACCCCGCTGTTTGGGTTACATAGGTGAAGATACGGGTTGAGGTACTACCCTCCATCAATTTTCAGATGCATGCACTTTTCAAAATCTATGTTCATAATTTTCAGTCATCAGTCACCTCCCCTCCCCAGCTCATAAACTTTGATGTCCCCAAGGTTCTCTTGTTTTGTAACTCTGGCCATGTTTGCTTACTCTAATTAATTTATTGGTTCGCTATCTAATTAATTTGACTTAGTTATGATTTCTATAAATTTCTTACCTCTAATTTTTTCTGAGGAAATTACACAGGCGGCTGTGAAGGTTAGATAATTTTTCATACGTGAAATCACTAAATCTTTCATTTGGATCATATTCCAAAACCAATGCGGTTGAGTAATGTACAAAGACACGTTTATTTGCTTGTTGATGTTTACAGAGATCACAATTACGTCAGGTGTTTAGATGCATGCTATTTGCATAGAAATTGATCCAAAAGTTGTCTTGATATAGTTTCTAAAATGTTACGAGAAAATGTATATCATGACGTTGTCAAAATATAGATGTTACGATTGGTTGACGAGATTTATGGATGTGTTTCTATTACAGGAATCCTTACCGTTTTACGAGCAAGTGTGAAATTTTTAATTAGACGGAGTAGGTGAGTCGTCTCCCAAACGGGATTTGTAAACTTTTGCATTAGGCCGCCGATCTGTGGACAAAAAGGAAGGAGTTCTTTGTAACTTTTATGGCTCAAACGTGTGTGCAAGATTAAGAGATCGTTAAGTACAGCAATTTGAGGGTGGTCCAAAAAATGTTCGTTAACTATACGAGAGCTTAGTGTTAACTGAACGAGTCAATGCAAACAAAGGGGAGGGGGCTGGCTGTGATTTTGCTGGGGCTATACTGAAATTCAATCCGCTATTTACAGTACCGCAACAGAAAGTGGTGATTTGTATAATATTTTTAAGTAATTTTTAAGTAGTTTTCACTATAGAAGTACATAATCAAATGCGGCCGCCCTAGTAATCGGCCGCCTGCGTGCCCGCATGCACTGCACACCTGGTAGAACCGGCCCTGTTCAAGACATTCCCGGAGCTGTATTTCAACAGGACAATGCCCGCCCACATATTGCCAGGAATGTTCAAGACTTCTTTTCATCACAACAGATACAGCTTCTTCCTTGGCCTGCCTATTCGCCGGATATGTCGCCGATTGAACATGTGTGGGATTTCGTTGGTCGGCGTCTCGCTCGTGATCCTCGTCCCATAGCTACTACAGATGAACTTTGGGGTCGCATACAAGCAATCTGGAATGCTCTTCCTCAGGCACACATTCAACATCTGTTTGATTCCATGCCACGTCGTATAGCATCACTTATTGCAGCGCGTGGTGGCTTCACCAAATACTGATTTTCGACATGTAATATTGTTTTTTTGCTTTGTAATTTTAATCGTTTATTTGTATCAACACAGGTCGTTTGTACATTAAATTTCATTCAATTCGGACGAGTCCTTCATGGTGTTGCAATTTTTACAAACATGAGTTTATTTTACACTAACTTACAATAGGTATCGGTGCGTGCTATTGGATAATTGAAATTTTGCGAAGAATATAGCATGAGTAAATGATCAAGAAAATCTAATCTGTGTTATATATATGATATTTACTGGAATAAAAGGGAAAAATTAACATTTTCAAATTAAAGGTACCTTGAAGACGTAGAACAAAAATGTATAAAAGTAAAACAACAGTGGCGACAGACTTAAAAACTTGGTGTAACAGCTATTGGCGTAACTATCCTGAACTTTCAGGGATACCATAGCCCCAATCCAATGCTCAGTACAACGGTAACTTGTAACTTCATATTAACCCCTAATTGTTTTCCTTACTAAATTCTCATGGGCAGAAAAACTTGCCGCAAAAAGATACCTTCCCCTACCAACTCCAACCATGATACACCAACAAATTCCCCACCACATCAATACTGACGGACTCTGCCTCTCCTTCCAGGTCCCCCTCCCCCCATTGCCCATCCTTGCTACATCTCCCCTTAATTGAGACGACCCTCGACAAAATCCACCAAAATGACCCCCCCAGTCGACCAGCACCCCGCCCACGGGCTAGCTACACAAATCAGCTCTCCTCTCCCGAACCAATCAACTCGACCCACACAATCCATTCCCCCCATCAGAATACCACTAAATACTCCCCCATCTTCGCTGAAACTGGACCCACTTCTCTCCGGGCCCTACGAATTCGTGACCGGGCCCAGATACCATTCCCTTATCACGCATTCAATTTCCGATCACAGAATAGCAACTAATTTCCTCGAGAGAGAGGGCATTCAGTATGCACATATTGTCCTCGCTGCCGCTACCAAGACACAGGTTGTCCTCCGGAGCCTCCCATCCTGCACTCCTACCGAGGACATTCTCAATGAACTAAGCAACTCCCACCGCCCCGTCTCCGATATCAGGCAGATGGTAGGAAAAAACGGGCAGCCAATGCCCCTATATGTCATTACTGTCACCAACAAATCCGGACTCGACGCAATTTACAACACCACATCTCTATTCCACACTAAGGTCACATTTGAACCACTAAACTCCCCCACTCGTCCCCTCCTACAATGCAACCTTTGCCAGTGTTTTGGCCACGGGACCAGAAACTGCCATTCCGACGCCCGTTGCGTCAAGTGCGGACTCGGCCACCCTAGCCGCACCTGCACCAAACCACCCACCACGCCAGCAACCTGTGCAAATTGCCAGGGACCTCATCTCGCCAACTATAAGGGCTGCCCTTCATACCTCAAAGCCCTCAACTTACTCCACAACCGCCCAAACCCAATCCAGCTACCAGGAGCCCCCCGGACCCGGCAATCTCCCCCCACTAACTCCTCAATAGTCCACCAAAACACGTCAAACCCAACTAGTGTTCAAAACAACAAATCAAATAGCCAATAACCCTCTTCCCACTCAAGTTCTTCATATGCAGACGCTGCGGTCCCCACAAAAACACCCTCCCCTACCAACCCAAAACGTTTCCAACCCCAAATTTCAGATCTGCCCGACCTTATTCTTGAAATTTGGGCTATTCTAGAGAATTCATTCACATAATTTCTCAATTCTCCACTAAAGGATTTCGCCACACTCACTTCATCTACACTTAAAAGTATTTCATACACCCTTCACCACTTTGCCAACACTATGAAAATTCACCGGCCTTGCGGTTAGGAACCCCCCACCGTCTCACTGTCGTCTTCCTTAATATTAATGGACTCTCCAACAAAATCCACGAAATCCGGGATTTTGTAATTCAGGAAAACCCGGACATTTCACTTTTACAAGAAACCTTCCTAAACTCCTTTCACACACACACAACATTCCAAACTATAATTGTATTCGCGAAGATCACCCTTATCACAATAGACGTCCCGCGGGGGGGCGTGGCCATTTATTACAAATCTATTTTAAACGCCTTCCCATTACCAAACCCCGGACTACAAGCTGCCGAAATCATTGGACTTCGCGTTAATGAAAACTCTAACTACCCTATTAACATTTACTCAGTATACTGTTCCTACAGCAGGCCAAACCCCATCCCCGATCTATCCACCCTTCTGAACAACCCTACCCCCCACACTTCTTGCTGGGGACTACAATGTCAAACACCACCTCTGGAACTCTTCCACCATAAATAGCCGTGACTACAGGCTTTTCTCCTTCCTAAACCAAACCCACACTTCTTTCTCACTGCTCCACCCACCTTTACTCGCTCAACTCCTAATAGCCAAGATGTCCTCGACTTCGCCATTTCTAACTTCCGTCCTGTTAACCCCTTGATCTCGGTGGGGGATCAACTAACCTCCGACCACCTCCCTGTCATCCTATCTTTCGAACTCTCCGCCAAAATTTACCCGCCCCCCTCCCAACGCTAAAATCAACGGATTGGAACTTATTTCAATACCATCTTAATGCTCTTATTCCTTCATCTCTTACCCCAACTATTTCTACTGAACAAGACCTTGACCAACATATCGCATTTTTCACAAATACCATCACTGACTGAATTTCCCTCGCTACAAAAACTCACACTATATCTAACCCCTTCTCCTTACCTCCGCGCATCCGAGAACCTATACGTCGTAGAAATCGTGCTCGCAAGAAGGCCCAAAGAACACATTCACCATCAGATATTCAATTATTTACCACATTAAAAACCCTTGTTTCCAGAGTCCTTCACTCAACGAAGGTGGTCCGACACTATCAACAATCTCTCAGTACATGACGGGTCTATTTGGAAATTCCGCAAGATTCTCCTTGGGCAGAAGCCCCAGATCAACAAACTTGTTACCACTCAGGGAACATTCTTCCAACCAGCTGACATGGCGGAGATTCTTGCGGACTCATTCGAAAAACAATTCTCACCACATACCCCCCTCCCCCCCCGTCAACTCCGCTTCCACTCAATCATCAGGTCCACCTACAGTAGTGGACAAAATTGTGGAAACCTTTTGGAAAAAGTTTATTTTAGAGGTTTGATGGCTAATAACACCACTTTTTTTTGTACCAATACTATAAAGTTATATATCATTAGAAAGGTAATTTAATAAAGATTGTAATGCAATAACATTTGTTCAATTATCTGTATTCTATCAAAAGTTATAGCCAAATAACCAGAAAAAAGAAGCACAGCTTGCTTACATTTATATGAAGTAGCTTTCCTTCATTTGAATGTGGCCAATGAGCATGAGTGTTTACAGAGCCAATCAGGTGTCATCTTGTTTTGGCAATGAGCCAATCATGTTTTCTCTTGTTTTGGCAATGAGCCAACAGGTTACAGGACATTTATCAGTGTGTTCTGTAATTGCTATCAAGTTGGTTTTTTTTTTTTTGTGCTCTTTGATTTAGTGTGCTTGTAAAACGTAATAAAATTAAAGAAATGGCGCAAAGAGTTGACTGGTCACCTAGGAAGCGATGTAAAATAGTAATATTAAGTGAACAAGGCTACAGTTATGAAGAAATTAGAAGAAATATTGGGGAAACTTAACTAAAGGTGGCATTTCTAAATTTTTGAAGAAGTATAAGGAGACTCAGTCATTACAAAACCAGACTGGTAAAGGCAGAAAAGGTGCACAACAGCAAGTGATGATAGAAGAATTAAAAGACAGTGCCTAGGTGACAGGAAAAAATCATCTCTGTGTATACAAGGTGAAATGGCGCAATGCAATGTGAAGTTAAGTGCAAGGACTGTTCGGCGCAGACTGCATGAATGTGGTCTAAATGCAAGAATTCCACGAAAAAAGCCATTTTTGTCTGTCAAACAGAGGTTGAAAAGATTAAACTGGGCTAAAACCCATGTTAACTGGACAACGGAACAATGGGACAGTGTAATTTGGAGTGATGAGACCAAAATCTCACTGTTTGGTAGTGATGGCGTAAAATACGTATGGAGAAGAATTGGAGAAGATTTCCATCCTGAGTGCATTACACCTACCGTGAAACACCCAGTTAGTGTTATGATTTGGGGTTGTATAACATCAAGAGGTGTGGGCAGAATTTGCGTGATCAATGGGAATATAAATGCCCAAAGATACATAAATGAAATACTTGAGCCCAAGCTGCAGCCTTCTGCATGTGATCTTTTCCAAGATAATGAAGCATTTATATTTCAACAGGATTCAGCTCCATGTCATGTTGCTCGTGTGTGCAAAAAATGGTTTCAAGATCATCATATTCAACTGCTGGAATGGCCTGGAAATAGCCCAGACCTTAACCCCATCGAAAATCTATGGAGCCGGCTAAAGAAGCTTGTTAGTCGGAAGCAACCCAGCAATAAAACACAATTAACAGAAGCAATAATTCAATCTTGGTTTCATATTATAACAGCTGCAGAACTAAAGAACTTGGTTCACTCCATGGGAAAGCGTTGTAAGGCCGTAATTAAGGCTAAAGGTTACCCAACTAAGTATTAACTGGTATGGTGAACATTTTTGTATATCTCATTTTTTCTATGTATATCACCTTTCTTCTTTATGAATGCTGTTCTATTAAAATACGATTCATAAATGTTATTGCATTACAATCTTGATTAAATTACCTTTCCAATGATATATAATTTTATAGTATTGGTACAAAAAAAAGTGGTGTTATTAGCCATCAAACCTCTAAAATGGGTTTCCACAATTTTGTCTACTACTGTACAATGAATTTGTCGACAACCAAACTATCCAGGAAACCCCACCCCATACAAACAACACCGAAATAGTTAACGTTATTAAAACCCTCCATAATCGAAAAGCTCCGGGCCTAGACGGCGTCACGAATGCAGCCATTAAACATCTCACCCACCCCCCATTTCCACATTAACGCACATCATAAACAGTATTCTATCCTTACAATATTTCCCAAAATCCTGGAAAATAGCCAAGATCGTTCTCATACTTAAACAGGGAAAAAAGCCCACTACAACCCGAGAGTTACCGACCCATATCCTTACTTTCATCCCTATCCAAAATTGCAGAAGCAATCATACTTAACAGATTAAACGAATTTCTCGAAACTAATAACATTATCCAACATGAACAATTCGGTTTTCAAAAAGAACACTAAACCACCCACCAAATATCCAGAATTCTACAAAATATAAAACACGCCCTCGGCCATGACCTATCCACAACACTAATCAGCCTTGACATTTCAAAGGCATTCGACGCAGTCTGGCACCAGGGGCTTATCGCGAAACTTCTTCATCTCAATACTCCCCCATATCTAGTTAATCTCATTTATTCATTCATCAAGGATCGCCGCTTTCAAATTAACCTAAACAATAACACACTTTCTTCCCCCTGTAATATCACAGCAGGTGTCCCGCAGGGGTCTAAACTCTCTCCGACCCTTTTTTCCCTGTTTTTCTACGACTTTCCTAAAGCAACTAACATTTCTCTAGCTCTTTTCGCCGATGATGCAGCCATTTATACTTCAAACCCAGAGCCCCACCTCGCCTTACAAACCCTCCAAAAATATCTTTCTAAACTTACTTGCTGGCTCAATAATTGGAAAATCAAAGTCAATCCCCAAAAAACACAAGCAATTTTCTTCTCAAAACATCGAAATTCACCTTCCAACACACTTCGCATTATCAACACCCCAATCACTTGGTCCACCTCAATCAAATATCTGGGCGTAACAATAGATAGAAAACTATTGTTCGCCAACCACCTAAATATTATAAAAAATAAAGTCAGGGCAGCATGTTCCCTTCCAAGCAACTTAATTGGCCCACGCTCCTCCCTCTCCAGTAACAATAAAATCCTTCTATACACTACCGCTATACTCCCTATCCTTACTTACGCTACCCCATCATGGTCTCTTCTTAACAACAAAACCCTAACCTCTCTCCAAAAATTTGAAAATTCCACACTAAGAAAAATTTTCAAAATACCATGGTTCATCCGAAACACCCAAATTTTCAAAGACCTGCAAATACCCACAATCACCCAAACCATCCAAGACCTTTGCATTAATTATTTTGACTACATCCACCTCCACCCCAACCCACTAATCACACAATCCCATATCTTACATAACACAAATCAAAGGAGATTTTTCGGTCCTCTTCAAGCCTTTGTTAACCGCTTTCCCCCACCCATTAACTCTTACCCCAACATCATACCTTCTCCGCCCCCCCATTTCCGCACACCACAATGGCCTCCAACACTATCACATGAGAGAATCCGTCGAAGATTATCCAGATTCCACCCACCCAGACCCAGGAATCGAAACTCAAGACCTAACCCTACGTTAACCAACCCACCACTTCGCCTGTTGGCCCCTCGGCCACAACAAACTCATTCCCCTTTCACAGCTCATCAACAAAACTCAAATCTGCCCTCCCACATCCAAGCACATGCAAACACACCTACACCCCACCCCAATTATATTTACCATTCCACCAAACTCTACTTACTCCATCACATTACTTTAACCAGCTACAAAATAAATCACAGAAGAAACTATTATATCTCACCTCACCAGAAAATTACCTACCTACTCCTATCAACCCCATTACATTCGTGAGCACCGATTGAAATTATGCATCGTGGGTTGGCTTGCCCTGTCTTTCCCGCTTCCCTTGCCTCGTCTGTCCACCACGTAGTTCTATCACCTCCCCTCCACAGCCACTTCAAAAATAAAAAGAAACCTTAATGTCAAACGTTTCATCGCTCTAATATTTATCGCTAATTTCTAAACACCAATAGTCTGCCTAGATAAATTCCAAACACTTCCCATTAACCAACCATTACTCCTCTCCTTCCACAAACAACTTCTTTACACCTTACCCAACATTTTTACCCATTCATTTGGGGATAAACGAAACTATCGTAGGCGCCCCTTTTACATGGTTATCTAGGCTAAGTAGCAGGAGGGGTAAGCCAGCGTGCTGGTCGGTGAAGCCTATGAGCGGCTGGGCTATATGCCTAATTAATATTCTTTTGCGATATAAATTGCGCACCGTTATTAATCCTCTAAATTTGGTGATTAAATTTTCAGCCAATAATATTCATTGAACATTGGTGAACTTATCTATAATTATCACCTATGTACCGAATAGTTTATAATAATAAATCAGTATTACTACAGTAATAATAGTCGCCCACGTCTCAATGGATTGGTACATGGATTCTTTCATATTATTTTATGGAAGCCCAGGGCTAGAGCCGACCATACGGACAGTGATAATACAATATTATTTTAAAACCGCTTTTAAAATAATAATGGTACGCTATTTTGAAATTGCTTCATAAAGTTGAGAGCATTTTCAATAAATAATGCTATCAGCTTTACGAAGATTACAAGCTGTTTAGCGACGCCAACATATATTACAAAACGTGCTGTAGACAGTATCTATATAAATAAATAGTTTTCCATTTGTTTTTGCCATGTACAGTGACCTATTGCGCTTATGGTATTTCTTAAAAAAGTCTTCTGTCTCCTGTGTGCTTTTTTTTGCTAATTTGCAGTGGCACAGCGTGATTTAAAAAATTAGTGATCATCAAATGTTCTTTAATACCCCACGATTGAATAAAAATATTATAACATATACACATACAACCATAGGGGTAATATTGATAATGGTAAATGCAAAATTTGTCTTTTTGTTACAGGAGAATGGGATATTGAACGATTAGGGATGGCCCACAGTTGAAGGCAGGCTACGCCACTGCTACTTTGTAAGCATTAGGGCACTTTGTAAGCATTATCTATGTACTTACATTCACCATCTTTATTTGGCAACTCAGAAAAGTTTCAGAAACAGACGGACGGATTAGTCTGCATCCTTCATTTTCCGTAAGCTGTCTATGTTTTTCTGTATATTAAACTTTATAAAAACTGCTCACAATAAATAAGATTTACGGTCAGAAACTTTTGTCTCTTTCTAAGACTTTAGTGCGTTGATAAATAAGTATTGTGAAAGTGATTGTCGAGCTAAATGGTCCTAAATAAACACAAGGAAGAAAATAAAAAATAGACAAAGGACATCTTTTAAAAAAACACCTTAAGCGCAATAAATCTCCACGCAACGCAAAAATACAAAAAGAAGAGTAGTTACTGAGAGTATATATTTGTTTATATCCCGTGTTTTACGAAGAGGGTCCGCAAAATTTCGGGTTGGTTTGAAAAATAAAACGAAATGTGGGAAATAATCAGCAAATAGAGGAGAATTTAGCTATAATAGTTTCATCCCAGGAAATAATAATTTCATAAAAATATTAACTTTTTATACGCACCCCTAATCCAAAAAATGTGAATTAGTAAACGATGCGCTTTAGTGAATTAGGGTGAAAGGATTTTACCCCATAGCTTTTCATGAAAAATTCACTATGATATTGATAATTGAAAATTTGGGGAGTTTCCACTTATTCTGAGAGAAAAAAAATAAAGTTGCCCTGCGAACTACTTGTTAAGTATACATCTGTGCACACAGGAGAAGTATATAATGTAGGGACGATACTTCTCCTATATGCATAGCTGTACACAGGAGAAGAATCAAATTGGGGACCATTTTGTTTCCTCTGCGTGTGCA
Organism: Dysdera silvatica; assembly: GCA_006491805.2. Classification (NCBI taxonomy): domain Eukaryota; kingdom Metazoa; phylum Arthropoda; class Arachnida; order Araneae; family Dysderidae; genus Dysdera; species Dysdera silvatica. The sequence goes on along the minus strand of QLNU02014802.1, from coordinate 164,651,425 downwards.
CAGAACAAGGAAAGTAGGGTGTCAGGACCCCCAAAATTTTATCCCTAACTTCCATGGCCAATTCCGCACTGACTAGAGGAGTTCAATTTCATTTTTTATACAAATAATGCATATTTTATTAGTCACATTTCGTCTATGAGAGGCATGGCAAAATTAATTTCACTAATACATATTTCAATTTGTACATCGAAATCAAACGAGTTTAATTAATAATATTACTTAATGGCGTACTACAAATTTGCATAAAACGTTAAAAATTCCCAACTTCATTTTGCATAAAGGGATTTGATTTTTTTTTTCAAATTTGCTGCCAATTCATTTTGCATTATTACAGCATCATGTTAATATATTTATAGACAATTTTTCAGGAAGCTCAAAAGAGCTCTAGAAGACAAAAAAAGGATATGGGTGACTTTACCTAAATAAGTGAAATACGCAATAAAGAAAAGGTTGCATTCTTTTATATTATGTATAAAGTGAGAGCTCCCACGATAAAATTGCCAGGACCGGTTGTTAGGAATTTTGTCATGTGGTCGTAACAACTCTATACAAAAAATCATAGGATCGACAGCCATAACTTATATGTATAACTGTCTACTCTGTAGGAATAGAATCAAGCGTGTAATTTTGCAATGTACAAATTTAAATACATATTAGTAAAATAAATTTTGCCATGCTTCTCATACATAAAATGTAACTAATAAAATGTTCATTGTCTGTATAAAAAGCAAATCGAACTCCTATAATCAGTGTCGAATTGGCCGAGGAAGTTTGGGATAAAATTTGGGGTCCCAAATACCCAACTTTTTCTGTATACATCCTTGCACACACACAGGAAAAAAATGGCCTCTACAAGGTACTTCTCTTGCATACAGTTATGCATATAGATGTTTGTTTGTTTGTTTTGTGGTTTTACGGCTCAAAGACTACAATGGTCATGCTGCGCCGGGACCTACTGTTTTCCGAGGAATCCGAACCTCTTATGGCCTAGGGAACCAAACCCCGGACTACAGTGAGCAGTGCGATCTTTTTATGAGATCTCTGAGTAAGCGTTCTTTGTACACTGTTGGGAGTCGAACCCGGATTAACGGCGTACTAGGCGAACGCGTTACCACACTGCGCCACCGCAGGGCCGCATATAGGAGAAATATCGCTCCTACATGATATATTTCTCCTACGCACAGAGATGTATACAGGATAGGTAGCTCGTAGTGCATAACTTTTTTTTTTTCTC
>QLNU02014802.1:164630708-164650091 GCA_006491805.2 Dysdera silvatica | reverse complement strand
CTTTCTTCCCCCTGTAATATCACAGCAGGTGTCCCGCAGGGGTCTAAACTCTCTCCAACCCTATTTTCCCTTTTTTTCTACGATTTTCCTAAACCAAGTAGCATTTCTCTAGCTCTATTCGCCGATGATGCAGCTATTTACACTTCTAACCCTGACCCCCTCCTCGCCTTACAAGCTCTCCAAAAATATCTTTCTAAACTTACTTGCTGGCTCAATAATTGGAAAATCAAAGTCAATCCCCAAAAAACACAAGCAATTTTCTTCTCAAAACATCGAAATTCACCTTCCAACACACTTCGCATTATCAACACCCCAATCACTTGGTCCACCTCAATCAAATATCTGGGCGTAACAATAGATAGAAAACTATTGTTCGCCAACCACCTAAATATTATAAAAAATAAAGTCAGGGCAGCATGTTCCCTTCCAAGCAACTTAATTGGCCCACGCTCTTCTCTCTCCAATTACAATAAAATCCTCCTATATACTACCGCTATACGCCCTATCCTTACCTACGCTACCCCATCATGGTTTCTTCTTAATAACAAACCTTAACCTCCCTCCAAAAATTTGAAAATTCCACACTAAGAAAAATTTTCAAAATACCATGGTTCATTCGAAACACACAAATCTTCAAAGATCTCCAAATACCTACAATCACTCAAACCATCCAAGACCTTTGTACAAATTATTTTGACAACATCCAATTCCACTCAAACCCACTAATCACACAATCCCATATCTTACACAACACAAATCAAAGGAGATTTTTCAGTCCTCTTCAAGCCTTTGTTAACCGCTTTCACCTACATATTAACTCTTACCCCAACATCATACCTTCTTCGCCCCCCCATTTCTATACACCACAATGGCCTCCAACATTATCACATGAGAGAATCCGTCGAAGATTATCCAGATTCCACCCACCCAGACCCAGGAATCGAAACTCAAGACTCCAACCTACGTTAACCAACTCACCACTTCGCCGGTTGGCCCCTCGGTCACAACAAACCCATTCCCTTTTCACAGCTCATCAACAAAACTCAAATCTGCCCTCCCACATCCAATCATATGCAAACACACCTACACCCCCCCCCAATCTTATTTACCATTCCACCAAACTCTACTTACTCCATCACATTACTTTAACCAGCTACAAAATAAACCACAGAAGAAACTATTATATCCCACCTCACCAGAAAATTACCTACCTACTCCTATCAACCCCATTACATTCGTGTGCACCGATTAAAATTATGCATCGTGGGTTGGCTTGCCCTGTCTTTCCCGCTTCCCTTGCCTCGTCTGTCCACCATATAGTTCCATCACCTCCCCTCCACAGCCACTTCTAAAATAAAAAGAAACCTTAATGTCAAACGTTTCATCGCTCAAATATTTATCGCTAATTTCTAAACACCAATAGTCTGCCTGGATAAATTCAAAACACTTCCCATTAACCAACCATTACTCCTCTCCTTCCACAAACAACATCTTCCCACCTTACCCAACATTCTTACCCATTCATTTGGGGATAAACGAAACTCTCGTAGGCGCCCCTTCTACATGGTTATCTAGGCTAGGCTCCAATGCTCAGCACATAGCATTCATTTGAAATTTTCAATTTTATAGGTGGAGTTAAATTTTCTGTAGGTGACCAAATACCCCTAGCCTACCTACGCCAATGGTAATATCAAAGAGTACAAGATCTCTAAAATGTATATATGGATATGATATGTATAATATGCGTATGTATATGTATAATTGCGTATAACAAAGAACATCTGGTTGTTAATATTCCTGTGTAAAGGGTGTATAGCTTAATATTACATACTTATTTCATTCCACAAAGAGAGAGAGAGAGAGCGGAGAAAGAGAGAAAATGAAGCCAAAATAGAAGAAAATAACCAAATCCACGTTAAAATATATGGTATTTTCTATATTTTAATTTTATATTTAAAACCTCATGTGCTGCATGTATGGTATAATGCTGTATCTTCGTTGTTAACTGAGAATTTTACTTAGAATTCTTTTGTATGGAATTTCATTTTTCTTCTTCTTAAAGAGTAATGATGCAGTTACTTTGAATAATCATAAGAAATTGGATTTCGATGGCATCAAAAGTGGACTGGTCCAGAGCCGAGCATCTTCATATAAAATGGATTTAAATATATACGATAACAAGGAAGAACATTATTTGGAAAATAAACATCATCCAAATGCAGGTATAACGACTTTTCAAGTAAATATAAGCCTTTTACTTTACCAAGTTACAATTATCTCATTTTATTTTTAGACGCGTTTAAAACTAAAAGTCCGTGAAGTTTGCTCCATTGTATGCTATAACTCAACTGTGGCGGTTTTGGGTTTTTAAAATTTAAAACAAAATCTCATCTTTATGACGAAAGAAACTAATTAAATTCGAAATTATATTTCCTATATTATGCTTACTAATTTTGCATCACACATTTATTCAACTTAATAAACTGTTCCTCGGTGTACATCTAACAATATTTTAATAAGAATTTTCGGCGTATTTATAATCTAACGATGTTTTAGTATATATACTTCTATATGCATATTCAGCGTAACTAAATTTGTATCCTTTTAATATCCTTATATTTAATAGTATCAACTTGAACATTTATTTGAGTGTGTGGGATAGGTTGACTTATATGAATCTCTTCATACTGCTTATAATATATGAGGTGCTTTATATTGCTTTATATTTAATTGAAACTAGTCCACAAATCAGTCTCGAGGTGTAGAAATAAACGTTTATTGTAAGTCCGATAATTTATCATTATTAATCAAAAGCTATGTTCATAATTTCATTACTAATCCAAAGCTATGTTTATAATTTCATTATTAATCGAAAGCTATGTTCATAATTTCATTATTAATCGAAAGCTATGTTCATAATTTCATTATTAATCGAAAGCTATGTCTATAATTTCATTATTAATCGAAAGCTATGTCTATAATTTCATTATTAATCAAAAGCTATGTTCATAATTTCATTATTACTAATCGCCGATTTTTGCTACTTCAGAAAAATTCCTAAACGAATTTTATTGCCAAGAAGATGAAGACCATGATAAAATTTATCAAAAGACAACTGCCATTGCTATTGTAAGAAAGCCATCGAAGTGCTGTTTACGAATCTCCAACGGTTGCTGCAACTGTTGCAGCTGTAAGGGGAAGACACTCATGAAACTATGGGCAAATATTCGAAGCAAAAGCCTCTGCATTGTCGAGCACAAACACTTCGAGACCATAGTTACCATTATGATTCTAATTAGCAGTTTAGCATTGGTAAGCATGTATATTTTTCTTATACATCTGTCGTCATAAAAAATTTAATTTTCTGTAGTAAATATAAACTTGAAAAAAGTAAAAGTAATTTTGAAATAATTAAATATTGCGGATTCAAGGCTTGTCCACAACATTTGATTTTTAGTTACACTTCCATTCTGGTTATTTCACATCCGGCTGCCCACTGCCTTCTTAATTTGACTTAAAAAGTGCTAATTATGAAAGGTTTTTCTTTCAAACTATTTTTAGTTTTTGATATATTGTTATATTGATTGCTTTAGAACAAAACTTAACCATTTCTTTCATCATTTAATGACAGTATTAATTGCCTCGTTTCTATCATTTTTATATTGTGCAACGTATACTTCAGCTATTTCTTTTTAATGTGTTTTCTATATTTGACTCTTGCTTCAGCACAACTTATCTTTATTGGAAAGTATATAGCTCATTATAAAAGTATACGTTTGTATTTTTTACAGTCAAAATTATTATCAATCTGAATAATTTTAAATATTTTAAAGCATTACATTACAATTGGCGCAGTATAGCCCAGATGCTCTTGCGCCATAAAAAAGCCAAACAAACAAACAATTACATTACAAGAAATAGAGAACAATTTTGTGATCCTAAAGCCTTTTCCAAATTAATTATAAAATTATTTTTAATAATAAAATTCTATTACATGTTTCGATAACCAAATTTCACTATATTTTTCAATATCAAAAATTTGATTTTGTTATTTTTATTTAATAAATGAGCATAGATGGTTAAGAAATATAACGAGTTATAAAATGTTTTTCAAATATATGTTCGTCAATCTTAAATTAAATATGAATAAAAGTTATCAATTATTATGTATGTGTTATAAAGTAATTATTTGAACATTTATACACACTTTTTTCAATCATTTATTTGCAATTCAATTATATTTGAACAGACGGCTGAAGATATTCACCTCGAACAAAGACCTTCACTCAAAGAGATCTTACAAAGGATGGATATAGCTTTTAGTATTTTTTTTCTTTGCGAAATGATGATAAAATTCCTGGCTTTTGGATTCAAAAAGTATTTTTCGAGCATTTGGTGCTGGCTTGATTTTGTTATTGTAGTGGTAAGCATCTGTACTGACCCTTTGCTTGCGCTTTATTTTACAACAAATTTACTCTCATTCTTTCACCATTCTTAGTTTATTAGATAGAATTCTGGGGTACCCCTATTTTAACAATTTTAATTAAAAAATTGAACTTTTTTCATTTGAGAATTTGTATAATATTTCTGCAATTTTTTTTTAACTGAGTGAATTGCACATAATATGAATTTTAAATTAGTTCATTAAGGAAATTTAGTTTTATCTACAGAGAGATATCAAAATGAATAACGAAAATTTAAAAAAAAATTAATTTTAAAATTTCAAAGTTAGTCGTTAATTTTGAAAGATTAGACATTTTAAGTGATAAAGTTTATTTAGAATTCTCCAAGTCCTTAGATTTCTATTCCTGTTTACGTCTAGTAGTGAAGCTGGATAATACCGTATTTTTTATAAATTTTTAAGTGGTTGTTTATTTTGTAATTTTATTTTGTATTTTTATTTTATATTTTTGCATTTTCTGATTATTGATTAGAAATATTTGCACAATATTTGATAGCCTCTATTGATATTTTGGTAATTCGTTAGTATTTGTGGCCAGTGGCGGCTCGTGAACTGACAGGGAATAAATAGGGGTGACGAGATTAAAAGGGAAGCCGGGTTTTTGTGCCGAGAATTAGAACAAAAAAAAGCAAGAAATGAAATGGAATCCAGAGGACGATATGTATTTTACACCATTAATTTTGAATTTTAAAATTACGCATTGATTTATAATTAAAGTCAACGTTAATTAAATATCTTTAGTGTTAAAAATAAAAGAACAACGAATTAGCAAAACGTAATCTCAAAACAAATCATATCGCTGACTATGTTCGCGATGAAAAGAATCTGAAACTCACAAATAACGCTAGCGTAGGGGTTTTGAGCATACGAAAAATGAGAGAAAGAAACGCGGGTTGCAAAGCTTGTGCAACGCTCACGCAGGCCCTCTGAGCAGATGAGAGAGGCCAAGGCCACTTTCGTTTGCGAGGCCCCATAGGCGTAGAGTTATATAGGCCCGTGGGGTCCGAGGTCCTCAATAATTTGAAATAAATTGCAATTATATATATTATAATGTATAAATATTATGTGCTTGCCCCAATAATTCTGTAAACTCTACGGTGATGGAGGCCCCATTTGATAGAGGGGGGACAAGACTATAGACCCTGGACAGTTTAACAGATCTGATTCTCCCTCCTTCCCAAACCCTAACCATTTTTCCCCCAGGATAATTTTTCGTGTTGCGTTTAAATTCATTTATTATAATAATGATTTTAAAAATGGAAAAACTAAAAGTTTTTCACTGGCCCCTATGATACAGGGGGCTCCTGGGCATTGCCCCCTTTCCATGAGCCGCCCTTCTGAGCCAGAAATGAGAAAAAACACTAATGACAAATTTCAAAAATATACAAATACTGTTATTTAAATATATAGGTAATTGGTGAAAATATAATAAATGAAAAGAATATAATAAGTGATGAAAATATGATAAATGAAGAAAATATGAAAAATGACGAAAATATAATTTGTAACACAAACCACTATTGACAATTCTCAATTTTTTGATGAAATAAAAGCTTTATTAGCTTTTCTTCTACAAATGCATTGATAATTGAAGAAAAGTTGAACTTTCGTGCTACATCATAATTTATGTTGAGCATAGCCAGTCCATTCAATCTCTCTTGACCCATCATTTAGCGGTGAAATTTTTTAACTTGTTTGAGCACATGAAATGTTCTTTTACCTGAAGCTATGGACACTGGCAATGTCAGAAAAATCCGCAATGCAAGAGTTATATCAGGCGACATTCATTTTAAAGGGTAAAATTTGAGGCATTTCGATAAAGCGAGACTAGGGCCAAATAGCCCTACTGTCCCTGCTTCTCGGACGCCCTGCATTCATGCTTTAGTGTCTAGTGAATGCAAGGATTGAGTCTAGCATTTCTACCCATACCTAGCTCCTTAACTGGCCGCTGTTGCAGCGCTGTGCAATACAATTGGCTAGCATCTATATGCTATTTCGAATATCGGACCGTATACTGAAATGCTTGGGCTGACTGCGATTACTTTTGTGATGTATTTCAAACTAAATTAACCAATTCTAATAAAATAATAACAATAAAAATATTAACACAATTTCTTTTTCCTTGTAATAAGAACTGATTTTTTCTCATCACTGCAACTTGATCACCAGCCATCACTGTCTGTGGCTTGTTGATATATAATACACACATACATGCATATATATATACATACATACATACATATACATAATTTAAGAAATGGAAATGTGTGTGTTTTTTATTACTTGAATATTATTTTTTTATTAGGACTCAGTGATAATTATAACTGCTACACTTATCGGAAAAGAAGATTTTCAAGTCTTCAAAATATTGCGCACTTTACGCGCTTTTAGGCCGTTGAGAACTTTATCTCGTTTTCAAGGTATGAAGGTATGTATATGCAAATTAAAAAATCCTGTAATAGCTTGAAATCTTACAATATTTTGTAAAAATCTTATAACATCTTGTAAAAATGATATAATATCTTGTAAAAATGTTATATCTTTCGTCTGTTGTCTGTCTTGTAATATCTCTTGTAAATCTTGAAATATCCCTCTTGTATAATCTCTTGAAATGTCCCTCTTGTATAATTTCTTGAATAATCTCCTGCTTAAACTCTTAAATAGGCTCTTGTAAATCTTGTAGTACTTTGTATTGTGTATCTCTTGTAATTCTTTGTAACTTGTAACTTTTGTAAATCTTGTAATTCTTTGTAACTTGTAACTTTTGTAAATCTTGTAATTCATTGTAACTTGAAACTTTTGTAAATCTTGAAATTCTTTGTAGCTTATAACTTTTGTAAATCTTGTAATTCTTTGTAACTTGTAACTTTTGTAAATCTTGTAATACCTTGTATATCTGGTAAATCTTATAAAAAAGTTGTATCTTGTATTACTTATAATATCATGCAATAGTTTGTTGTCTCTTATAGCTTTTAGTATCTTGTGGTAACCTTGTAATAGCTTGTAATAGGCAAGTAGTGGCATGGCTCCAGTTACCCCATTGGTATATATATATATATATATGCAAACATTAACATTTTCCTCATAAGAAGCTAGGAATTTTCCAATAGGGCCACAATACCTAGGCATAAGAGCGCCATAGGTAAATTCTTTTTCTCCCACTCAATTCTTCCTCCATAAAATTTAAAATACAAACTTTGATATATATTAATATTACTGTATTTGTAATAAACTATAAAAGAAGAACGTCAAACTTATTTGGGGTTATTGTGACATAATGTCTAAATTCTCTACTGATCCTGGTAATTAATTTATACTCGTGAGTCCCCAGTTGCCCCATACGCCTTTTGCCTTGCCCCAGTTTCCCCTTCATCCTGGCTACAAGCCTCTAATAGCTTTGGTTATTTTTATACTTCCTGGCAAACACTTTTTTACAATCAGTTTTGTTAAAAATAAACCGCAGTCGTTTGAGCTCATTTTAGTAAAAAAAATGCTCTAACTAAGACAAGACTTGTTATGACATAATGTACTAATTAAAATAAAGTAAAGTCAACATGAATCCATACTGCAAAAAACGAAGCTTGCTAACTAATTATTGAATCTTAATTCAGGGTTTGGAGCTTGTCAAACTCATTTGTTTCCATCATTTTCCCTGTTGTCCGTTCAAGACATTATAGTGTGTTTTACTTATTTTGGTATAGTGATGTAATATCTTGATAAATAATAAAATAAAAAATCTATTCTTTGAAAAAAACTCTTTCTCTCTCTCTCTCTCCAGCTCCTTCGCACTTTGTATCTATAATATGTATAATGGGTGACTAAATTTTTATATTCTTAATATTTGTGTCTATAAGTTTAATTTTCCCTTGATATTCTATAGATTGTCTTACAAGCTTTCGTCCATGCAGTCCCGGCAATTTTCAATGTTCTTCTTGTGTGCCTTATGTTATGGTTGATATTTGCCATCATGGGAGTGCAATTCTTTGGTGGAAAATTTGGATCCTGCATGGAAAATGGGACAAGACTAAATTTGTCGTTATCCAAAAATGAATGCGTATTTCAAAATCTCACTTGGTACAATCCAGTTGTTAATTTCGACAATGTCCTTTATGCTTATCTTGCTCTATTTCAAGTGGTAAGTAGTTAATTAATATTTATATATGTATTGTAATTATTTTAGCATTGCTTTTAATATATAACTTCCAATTCATTATTTTTCTTCTACCTACATGTTTTTCATCTTTTGTATCAAGTGTGGCTCACTGGTGCATCACTCGCCCATTGGTGTTGTATGGTGTAGGATTATGGCATCAACTGCTCATGGGTGGATCACCTATGTCTTCGGTTATTGGTGATCCACCTGTAAGCAGTTGATGCCATAATCCTACACCATACAACACCAATGAGCGAGTGATGCACCAGTGAGCCACACTTGATACAAAAGATGAAAAACATATACAGTAGTGGACAAAATTGTGGAAACCCTTTGAAAAAAGATTATTTTAGAGGTTTGATGGCTAATAACACCACTTTTTTTTGTACCAATACTATAAAATTATATATCATTGGAAAGGTAATTTAATCAAGATTGTAATGCAATAACATTTATGAATCGTATTTTAATAGAACAGCATTCATAAAGAAGAAAGGTGATATACATAGAAAAAATGAGATATACAAAAATGTTCACCATACCAGTTAATACTTAGTTGGGTAACCTTTAGCCTTAATTACGGCCTTACAACGCTTTCCCATGGAGTGAACCAAGTTCTTTAGTTCTGCAGCTGTTATAATATGAAACCAAGATTGAATTATTGCTTCTGTTAATTGTGTTTTATTGCTGGGTTGCTTCCGACTAACAAGCTTCTTTAGCCGGCTCCATAGATTTTCGATGGGGTTAAGGTCTGGGCTATTTCCAGGCCATTCCAGCAGTTGAATATGATGATCTTGAAACCATTTTTTGCACACACGAGCAACATGACATGGAGCTGAATCCTGTTGAAATATAAATGCTTCATTATCTTGGAAAAGATCACATGCAGAAGGCTGCAGCTTGGGCTCAAGTATTTCATTTATGTATCTTTGGGCATTTATATTCCCATTGATCACGCAAATTCTGCCCACACCTCTTGATGTTATACAACCCCAAATCATAACACTAACTGGGTGTTTCACGGTAGGTGTAATGCACTCAGGATGGAAATCTTCTCCAATTCTTCTCCATACGTATTTTACGCCATCACTACCAAACAGTGAGATTTTGGTCTCATCACTCCAAATTACACTGTCCCATTGTTCCGTTGTCCAGTTAACATGGGTTTTAGCCCAGTTTAATCTTTTCAACCTCTGTTTGACAGACAAAAATGGCTTTTTTCGTGGAATTCTTGCATTTAGACCACATTCATGCAGTCTGCGCCGAACAGTCCTTGCACTTAACTTCACATTGCATTGCGCCATTTCACCTTGTATACACAGAGATGATTTTTTCCTGTCACCTAGGCACTGTCTTTTAATTCTTCTATCATCACTTGCTGTTGTGCACCTTTTTCTGCCTTTACCAGTCTGGTTTTGTAATGACTGAGTCTCCTTATACTTCTTCAAAAATTTAGAAATGCCACCTTTAGTTAAGTTTCCCCCAATATTTCTTCTAATTTCTTCATAACTGTAGCCTTGTTCACTTAATATTACTATTTTACATCGCTTCCTAGGTGACCAGTCAACTCTTTGCGCCATTTCTTTAATTTTATTACGTTTTACAAGCACACTAAATCAAAGAGCACAAAAAAAAAACAACCAACTTGATAGCAATTACAGAACACACTGATAAATGTCCTGTAACCTGTTGGCTCATTGCCAAAACAAGAGAAAACATGATTGGCTCATTGCCAAAACAAGATGACACCTGATTGGCTCTGTAAACACTCATGCTCATTGGCCACATTCAAATGAAGGAAAGCTACTTCATATAAATGTAAGCAAGCTGTGCTTCTTTTTTCTGGTTATTTGGCTATAACTTTTGATAGAATACAGATAATTGAACAAATGTTATTGCATTACAATCTTTATTAAATTACCTTTCTAATGATATATAATTTTATAGTATTGGTACAAAAAAAAGTGGTGTTATTAGCCATCAAACCTCTAAAATAAACTTTTTTCAAAAGGTTTCCACAATTTTGTCCACTACTGCAGGTAGAAGAAAAATAATGCAGTGGAAGTTAAATAACCAAAGACATAGGTGATCCATTCGTGAGCAGTTGATGGGTTGATGTTACTGGGGAATGGGTTGATTACTCATTGTAGAATGTTGCCAGCTGTTGTTGGTAAGTCATAAACTGGTGGCAGCACGAATATCCAATTTACGATAAACACAGAGGTATTTTAAAAATTGTTATTTTTATAATCACTGCTCAATAATTCGGAAAACACTGCTTGTTGAATAATATGCCTAACCAATAAAAGCCATTATAAGAAAAGATCAAATCAGGGGCGGCCTGCTCACCGGTTTCTGGGTCGGTGCTCCCTCGTGGGCGATAGGACTCGCTCCTCCAAATAGGCAAGGACTTGCACCCTCCGAAAATCCAAGGTATACATCGGTTGAAAAGACCAAGTCCGTCTCTATATCGAATAATAATGATATTTCGAAAGTATTTATGTGTCGTAATCTTTAAGTGTTCGACATTGGAACCGGCTAAAATTTAACATATGTATCGAAATACTAACTTGTGCAATTCATTCCGCTTACGCATAATACATGTATTCAGTACAACTTTTCTATTATACTGCATTGTTTTGTTGCTATCAGGTGTGGCGCTGAAAGGAAAATTACTCATTTCACTGAAATGGCATGGTGTTACTCTTCATCTTATAAAATATGAAGTCAGAAACCTATGAAGACATCCTCATCTGAATCTAACATATGCTGACTACATATATCTTAACTAGTAAAATTTGACACTGGTCGGAATATACGAAATACAAATGAAGAAGGTAAAAGACATTTACCATCTGCAAAAATATTCGCGAATATTTTTGCAGATGGTAAATATCTTTTACCTTCTTCATTTGTATTTCGTATATTCCGACCAGTGTCAAATTTTACTAGTTATGGTAAGCCCTGGTCAATCTTTGTACGTTGTTGTTACATATATCTTAATGCAAACTCCAGTAACGAAGAGAGGAATATTCTTTAATGAGCAATTAGATGGAGAATGTGCATTGCAAAATTCACGCCCCAACTTTTGAAAAATGATTTACCTATGTAGTTCATTATTTCTACTATTTTTCATTACCACCATTGAGCACTTTTGTGAAGATTCCTTTTCAATGATTTTATGCAATAAAATTGTTCAAACAGTTTTATTTCAGTTATGGGTGATTCTTAAATATTTTAGCTTAACATTTTTTGTTGCTACAATACTTCTTCTTGCAGTGAGTTTTGTAATTTTCCACCATGTATGCCAATGCTTTTTCAGATATCTTCGCATTGTACTAATCATCAAATGCAGTGAATCAGTAAATGGGTGTAGTTGTCTTGGTTCCACTACTTACTCTCAGTGAAATCTGTTTATACTAACACAATATTATACTTATATGTTTAAAAAAGATGTATTTATACAAGTATTAGAAAAAAAATACATGTTCTTGCCTAAGTCTTGAATATAGAGACCTCTCCATTAATCATCAAATATTTGAACATAGTTTGAGAATCAACTATGTCGCAGTGCACAAAATCATGACTTGCCTTAAATGCAGGGCCGAGGCAGTGGCGTAGGCAGAAAGTTCATAAGGGGAGGGTTATAGGCTTAATGGGAGGGGTTACAGAGCTACAACTCATATATTCCTATGTTAAATATACAAAATTTCATTGCAATGGGGGTTACAACTCCAAAACCCTCCCTGGCTACTCCTCTGGGCGAGGAAGTACAGGACTTATGAACCTCTAAGCAGTTTTGGCCCTCAAACCAGTCTCTCTTCTCTCTTTTCAAGAAATAAAAACTAACTAATTGTAAAACTTGTGATATTTGTAAATTATTTAAAGAAAAGGGTCTCTGGGCGTTTTCCCCTTTGCTTAATTCATTTTTCGGCACCAAATAAACATGTTAGCTTTAAAAAGGATTGACTAATTGTTAAAGAGCTTCGTTTTCTGATTTTAGGCGACGTTCAAAGGGTGGATAGATATAATGTATTGCGCCATTGACTCCACTAAGGTATGTTGATTTCACTTGCCGTGGACTTTAGTGATATTACAGTAAAAAAATGTGAAAAGTAAAAGCTGCTCAGATATCATGTGATAAGAACATTCTTATATTTTGCAGGTTAACGAACAACCGATGAAAGATAATAATATCTACATGTACATCTACTTTGTCGTGTTCATCATCTTTGGAGCATTTTTCACCCTAAACTTGTTTATTGGCGTTCTCATCGACAACTTTAATGAACAGAGGAAAAAGATGAGTTAAATTACAAAATGTGTTTTGTCTGTTCTTTTTTAGCATAACTTGGTGTTACTAAATCATTTTCTATTAATTGGAAACGATAATTATTATTATGAATAAGTGATGGAGGGTCACCATTGCCTAATATTTGGCGAATTTGCTAGCCATGGCTAGATTTCTGGGTCCGGATTGTACTACTACTGCTGACTAGAAAGTCCAGAAATAGCAGAACGGGGAAGTAGTAGTGCCATCTATGAAGAAAATAGGAAATGAACAATAGCTGACAAATAGCTAGAAAATGTGAAAAAGAAGATGAGAAAGCTAAGAAGTGGCTTAAACATGGAGTCTTATCCCGTTATGATGATAGAGTAGATTACTCAGAGCCGACAAGAGGGGGGGAAACAGAGTCTGCAGCTCGGGTGGGGGGCCGCCCTGGCAAGGACCTATACTGTGGAAGTCCCGGCCTTGAAAAATATCTGTGCCACTGCCTAAAGAAAGGGTCAAGGGGGCCGGTCGAAGTGAATCTGTGGGCCCCCGCAGGCTCTCGGCGCCCCAGAGATTACCCCCTCTGATGTTTGTGGGTAATCTCAGGGGCTCTCGGCCCACATAAGATTACCCACAACGTCAGAGAGTCAAGAGGAGATACAGCATGTGAGTGTGTATTACCGTATTATCGATACTGCTATAGTTTCCCCCAAAGAAGCCGGAGATGGGAGGACCCCAAACGTTACGTCTCCCCTCAAAGAAAGATTTAAAAAGCTTTTAACCCCTAAGTTTGTGAAATTAAACAGGGAATAAATCTTAACCCCCTCCCCCACTCTCAATTGATGTCACTTGTCCTGAGAGATACCCAGAACATCGTTCACAAGGGCTTTAGAAGAAGGCGTCCGCCCCACAAAGTTCGCGATCGCTTTTCGTTAGTTCAACATATAACTATTAAATAGAAGCGAGCAAAAGTACCTTGGAATAATTACGCCTACGAAATTCAACAAGCGATTATCATGGACTATAACGGACCACATCTTGTATAAAGGACTACTGCATATCATGGACTGTTCGTGTATAAAGGACTACTGGATATCATGGACTACTCGTGTATAACGCGCATGTGCCGGCTGGCCATAATTTAGCCGGAAGTGTTCAGAACCGATAGAGAAAAATCTATTCAGCCAAACTGAACGAAATTTGGTGGACGTACTCAAGACCATGGGGATTTTGATTTCTAAAAAAATAATAATAAATCGAATAAAAAACAGTTCAAGGTTTTTCCACCACCAGGAAAATTGGCGCTGAAAGAGCGCAACTATCCAGCGGAACTCGATGACTACAGAGAATTTAAAAGGATGAATACATAGCTCATGACATCGAATGTGATACTGAGAAGATGAACTCTAACAAAGCTGTCAATCAAAGTAGTTCGATTTTTTTACGGGGGTGTTGGGAAGGCTACGCGATGGGTAAAGTCTTTTTGTCAATTTTTTGCCAGATATAATAACAATGGCATGTTCTGCACAGACTTGATAGACAAAGCTCCCCGTATTGTTGCCCGTACCCTGCTTTGAATAATCAACCATTCCAAGTTAAGCTAGTATGACAACTTCTGGGGATATCAACTCGTCAGCGTTAGGAGGTGGCCAAGTATTACGTAAGCACCTTGGGGGAAGGTGGTTACCATTGGTCCTATTTTCCTATGTTAGCTAATGTTAATTTTTGCTTAGGGGGTGTGTGTGAAATGACCGAAATATTGCTTACGTAATATTTGAACACTCCTTTTGACAGTACTGGACCCTACGATGACGCAGTGATAAATTAAGTCATCTAGGTTGATGTCAATTAGGATTCATTTCCCAACGGTGCTGTAAAGAAGGAGTAGGAGAATGCCTCTGTAGGTTCCTCAGAATTCAAGAGGCTTGGTTTCTTCGGAAAAATATGCAAGTCTACCACTCTACGGTGGCGCATTCGTTTACCTTGTCATTAACTAGGGTTCGACTTACAATGGTATTGAAGAACTTGAGCCAATCGTGTGCGTTTTGGTTTTGTTTTTTTTTTGTCCACGGTAGACTAAAGTTTGGTTTCCATGGCAGCAAAGGTTCGGTTTCCATGGAAACCGTAGGTCCCGCGCAGCGTGACATTTGCTGACCGTGCACCTTAAAAACGTAAACGTACTGACTTCCATAACAAAATCAGTGACTGCAAATCGTTGATGAAACAGTGTCAGGAGACGCTAAGTTTGGTTTCCATTGCAACGGAGGTTTGGATTCCATAGAAACCGTAGGTTCCGGCGCAGCATGACCTTTGCTGACCTTGCACCTTAAAAACGCAAACGTACTGACTTCCATAATAATAAAATCAGTGACCGCAAATCATTGATGAAACAGGGTCAGGAGCAGACTCTGAGTAATCGTAATTGAGTGATTATAATCGATTGCAATCGATTACATTTTCGCGTACTCACATCTGTAATTGTAATTGAATGTTTTGAAGTAGCTGTAATCTGCAATATAATCATAATCACACTTTTAAATTTCATTTAATCATAATCGTTTTTTGAAATTCTTAGGTAGTCGTAATCATAATCGCTATGATTATAACCGTAATTATTATAATAGTAATCAAACCGATTATTTCTGCGTGCAAGTAATCGTGATTAATCTGTAATCGTAATTGTAATCATGCTTTTTTGTGTATATTCATAATCGTAATCGAAAAATGAAAATTGCCTGTAATCGTAGTCAAAATAATGATCCAAATTTTGATACTTAGGTAATTGTAATCGTAATCATACTATGGTAATCGTAATAATATAAAGCGATTGTAATCGTTCCCAAATCTGGTCAGGAGATGCTGGAAAATAAAAAAATTTGCAATGGCTGAATATCAGGAACCAGAGGCGGTTCTAGCGCCGGGCAATACGGGTAACCACCCAGGGCCCCGCAAAAGTAAATGGCCCTGGGGCCCCCCAAAGTCTAGGGTCGGCACTGCCAGGAACTTACAAATCGAAATAGGACAACTGTGGAAAAACAAAAGGCAAAAGTCATCGCATTAGGTAAGATTAAAAAATCGCGAAGCTCAAATTAGCACATTTATTAAAGATATATGCTTTTAATATCTTAGATTCTTAGGCAGAAAAATCCAATAATAGTGGTTCGCTCTGCGAAAAAACACATTACACTGTGGCAGAAGCATATAAAAGGAAGAGACTCGGGGGGAGTCTCAAGCCCCCCATATGATATAAAAACCTATTATTTTCCCATAGGCCAAATTACAAAATTTTCTTTAAAAGCGCTTGAGCCCTCCTATAACTTTTGAATTGCTACCCTACTGCACTGTAGTAAACTGTTCATGTTCATCATATCAAAATGAAACGCTATAAGACATATGGTTTATTACATATTGTTTTAGCCCGGGTTTAAGCTGAATTTTTTTCCCTTTAGCATTTTAGTTAAAATGTAAAAATAAAATTTTAGCATTTTTAAATTTCTTTTAGTTCTCTTTTTCTACTGTAAATACTTGCGATAATTTTGAAAACTTTGAACTATAGGAGAATGCTAAACAAATTAACGTAGAACTACAAATAGCATTTTTTATTTTGTACAAAATTACACAATCGGCCATATGTACAATGTCCCTTGTCTTTGCTACCCACGATAGTTTGTAGTCATTTTCAAAATCAAACTGCTTTCGATTCATTCATTCATGACGTCACAGGTCTTCAAGATCGTCGTATGGCGGCCGCCGACATAAAATTGTAGAAATTTTTAATTTTCAGGGCTTTCGCTTTTTAGCAAAAATGGGAATCAATTTTTCCGAAAAATACGATTTCCATTCGCAAAATGTGAAGGGAACTTACGCAGCTTAAACTCTGGTTTTAGCAATCAAGAATGAGAGTAATTATGTATGCAAGATATTATTACCCTTCACAGGGATAACACAATTGCCAAATATGGTCAACACAGAAAAGCCTCCGGGGCGAGAATTTTGTGAGTTTTCGTGGGGGAATTTATTATACAATAATTTTTGCCACCCACGTTTTAATTACAGCTCAAACTAGAGCTTATGTAATTTTGGAGAAAAAGAGACGCTTTCCCCATCCTGGATTCGAACCAGGGTCCCTCCGTTTAACCCGGAGTGTCTTAGACCGCTAGACGAACTAGGACCAGTAACAGCTATAATATATACGTGGGTGGCAAAAATTATTGTATAATAAATTCCCCCACGAAAACTCACAAAAATCTCGCCCCGGAGGCTTTCTTGTGTTGACCATATTTGGCAATTGTGTTATCCCTGCGGAGGGTAATAATACCTTAACACCTTTACATACGGAGAAAGAGAGCGTTGTTTCCTGTCCTCATTCGTCTAGCGGTCCAAGACACTCCGGGCTAAACGGAGGGACCCTGGTTCGAATCCAGGATGGGGAAAGCGTCTCTTTTTCTCCAAAATTACACAAGCTCTAGTTTGAGCTGTAATTAATACGTGGGTGGCAGAAATTATTGTGTAATTACGTATTTACGAATCAGTGAGAAATGGAAATTTTTCAGTAAATTATAATGTTAAATACACATAGCACCTCTTAAAAAATTATTCGATGAAATTTGCTAAGGACTGTTTGATTTTATTGAAAATCATTGAATTTTGTTTTTAAGCAGGGGGCTCTCTGGACATGTTCATGACGGAAGATCAGAAAAAATACTACTATGCTTTGAAAAAAATGGCATCAAAGAAGCCAGTCAAGGCTATCCCACGACCAAGGGTATGATTCGTTTTATATTTGCGTTTTAATTTTATATGCACTACGTAATTATGTTGTTATTATTATAAAAATGGAGAGTCGGTACCTAAAATAAATTTATTTTTATTTTAAATATATTCCCTAATTTGTAGGAGCGATGACGTACACAAGGAGTTTGATTGGGGGGAAGGTTATAGCAATCAGATTTTGACTGCCTGAAATTATAATATAGTAGATGTTCGTAAGGATATTATTCCCTTTCACAAGAATAGTGTTACCAAATGGTTGACACAGAAAATTACCGGTGAAGTGTCTATTTTTTATATGTATAATTTCGTGGGGAATCAGCATTAGAAGATGTTTTGACACCCACGTTTTTATCTTGACCCAGAGATTTATAAGAAAAAAAAAAGAAGAAAGAAAAGAGTCATCGTCAAAGCCTGGGTTTGCAGCTGGTGTGATTTTAATTGATAATATATATCAGAATAATTTTTGGGGAAAAAAAAACTCTTTTTCTGAATAAATTTTGTTTTTCTGACCATGTAGAATTTAACCTTCGGATGTAATATGCTTTAGCATACGAAAATGATGGCTAATCATTCTAAAATATAAAATATAAAATTATTCATAAAAAGTATAAGACTATCCATGACATTGAAAATCTCAGTCCACAAGTATAAATTTATATTTTAACACTTGTAATCTATTATACTCGTATGTGATAATTTAATATACTCCATTAATTTGCTATTGCAGTTCAAGCTCCAAGCCTTTGTCTTCGATATGGTAACGGATAAAAGATTTGACGTGGTAGTTATGATCTTCATATGCTTGAACATCGTTGTCATGGCCTTCGACATCCACGAGCCAGAACCTCTTCGCAAAGCGATGCTAGATTACTTAAACAAGTTTTTCATTGGTGTGTTTACAATCGAATTTGTGCTCAAATTCTTCGCTCTTCGCATGCATTACTTCAAAACGCCATGGAACGTATTTGACTTCTTCATCGTCATTTTTTCCATTCTAAGTAAGAAATTTATACTTGCAAGTTAGTTTAATTCAAACTGCCTTCAATAAGCGCTAATTATTTCTGGATACGTCATTTTTCAATCCCTTTCACTATTCTATCTTTATCAGTCTCTTACTTACTAGTCGAAGCGGAGCCATTAATTGGAGATATTTTATTATATTAGTGTTTTTATGAGATGTGATACATATTGCTAGGGAAACATATGCTCCTCGAAAATTTTCTTCCATCACTGTGAAACTGCACATGCAACGAGTAAGCAAAACTAAAGAATGGTTAACGTTACTTGAAAGCAGACTCTATCACAGTGAAGCGGCACAACGGTCACATACACGACATCATGACCATCACAAAAAGGCAACATAATGCTTAAGATATGGTAAATCTTTCTCTTATTGCAATGTGGCATTCGCACAACTATCTACGAGGCCTAGGGAGAGCTATATTTCCCAACGCAATGATCGGCGCCTAACAATCATTTGCTAGTTCCGAGGGAGGGTTAAATTTTATTTCTCAAAAAAAAAAAATTGTTTCCTCGGAAAACTAGGTTCCGGCATAGCATTACAATAGCTTCCCTTGCACCGTTAAAAATATTCTCACAATTTCCAGTCTTGGCATCATTTCAGACGGCATTACTTGAATTGGTGTAGTCAAACGCCTTAAAAAGCGCCAAGAATGGAGTCCCGCCAAGTATCAAGGTGCACTATTGAAGTATTAAAGGACA
>QLNU02014802.1:164599113-164619595 GCA_006491805.2 Dysdera silvatica | reverse complement strand
TATGATGAGTTTCTGTAGTATTTTAGTATCTTGTATATTTACTAAAATGTTTGACAGTCTTAAAAGAGGTTACACCTTTCCCACCCCCTCCCCCTAGAAGTACTCATATGGATGGCACTGAATGAGTAGGCTACAAAAATGCAAATAGTACACCTATTTTTTTTAACAGTAGAAATCCAGTCATCCAAACTTTGCTTAACCGAAATGACTGTCCACACATTTTTTCTTTATTAAGTGCCAGCTTTAAAAAATAAATAAATGCATAGGTAATTCCAGTTAAGCGAAGTTCAGATGACCGGGGTTCATTATAAATGATTTCCACTATATGAGCAATTTTGACAAAAAAAATTGAACGAATGTCTTCTTAAAAAAAAAAATAAAAAAAAATGGAAGGTCATTTCAGTTAAGCAAAGTTTGGATGACTGAGGTTTTACTGTTAAAAAATTAGGTGCGTTATTTTCATTTTTGCAGCCTACTCATTATCTACAGGGGGCAAAGTGCTAGGGGCCACTTTTCCGGATCCCAGCGGACTTTTACAGTGCAAGAGGACAGCAAAAATTATAGCATATCAGAACTTACGGTTTTCCGAGACATTCAAACCTCTTAAAGCCCAGAGAACTAACCTTTGGACTACAGTGGTAAGCATTTTTTTTTGCCATCACTGGGAGTCGAATATGAGTAAATGGTATGTCAGGCCAAAGCATTACCACTGCACCATAACAAGGTCTCATAAACAATTACTTAACGTTTCAGCCTGGCTTTTGCACGCTTTCTTCAAAAAATTCCAGCTTTAAAACTGGCAAAAAGTTGAATATGTATTTTTACATCAATTCAAGCTAAATTGCTGGAACATATTGCATATCGAAAGGTTTTTGATATAGAAGATTCGGAATTACCTACTTGCAGTTATTCAAACGAATGTAAAAACTGACACAAACTCTTTTTGTCAACCAATTTTATTGTATTTTCATAAAATACCAAATATATAATTTTGAATATAAAATTAGAAAATTTTTCTGTTTAAAACAACACACTGTGACGATACATTATCAAAGTACAAAAGCAAGAAAATTCATTATTACATTGGATGCTATAATGTCCATTTATAAAAATCTAAATGTATATGAAATAACAAATATTGTACATTTTTGTTTAAAAGTAAATGCAATACTGCTCAATTACAGTAATGGTGTGTGGTAGTAAATTCTCTTATCGTGAAAGCGTTATTTTATGTAAGTATACATACAGTGACGTTTCGTTAATTCGAACTAATTGTGACCGAGACCTGTTTAGATGAAAAAAATTTCAGATTAATCCAAACCTTTATTACAGAATTTATTGTAAGCTATAATTGATGTGTATGTATTTTGGCGTGCATGTGTAACAGGTGATGGTAAAGTTCCTTTACATTTATGGGAAATTTCAATTAGTTGGCAACACACAATTTGCCATTTGTTTATGTCTTACCAGACAACTGCCGTTGAAACGAACATTCAGCCCAGTGAAAGGAAGTTTGGATTAATCAGATTACTATGGTTCCGATTAACAAGACTCTATTGTATATATGCATAGCAAATTAAACATGTTTTATGACATAAGGACGGTTAAACTCACAATGAGTTAAGTCTTTTAGCAAATGATATAACAAATTAGCAACCGACAATTTCATTCATCAACATCTAATGAATGAATGTGAATACCTGTTGATTATGTACAATATTTTACAGCCTGAACCATTCCTAATTAAAATAAACGAGAGAGTATTGACTAATAGAATTAATTCTTTACAGATAGAAGAACATAAATAGTTGCATAACTGCTCATAAAAATGCTAAAATTATCATAAAAGCTAGCAGTGCTCAAATGTGAGCTTCTGCCGATCGCTCCAAGTCCAAATAGGGAAAACAATGGAATAGAAGGATAAAGTTTTTTAAAAATACGATTTTCCAGCTTTTGGCAAGCAGGGATATGCTGAGTGTTCCCAACACTTGTAAATGAGAAAGCAATGCACTGGCCACCAAAAGTAGTTGTATCGAAAAGGGTACGTAACGATTCTTCGATGTTAGCAGCATTTTCGGCTCCTGCACGAACGATTACTGATGAAGCATGTAGGTTTTTACCTGCAAACGCTACACCAAAGCTCCGCTCCTGAGGAAGCGAATCATGTTGTTGACGCATCAACTTGCGTAAGTTATATATACCTGCAGTAATAATTCCGTCTTTTACTTTTGAATGGTATTGAAGCAAGTTTCCCATTTCTTTGCAAGCCACAGCATTTCCAGTATGAAAGCCAAGAAGACATTTAACTGGTTTTCCCATACAGCAGTCAGTATTCGTGAAATTTAAATTGGTTTGTGTATCATTTAAGTTAAAAATAGTAACTTCAACTCCTGGTAAATCGGGGAAGAATAAAGCTGTTAAACCATCACCCTTTATTAGATCATCAGTTATCTCATACCCTGGAGTATGATCTGCAATACCAGCAGAAGAGCAAAATAAACTGCTGCATGAGAGTGGCAAGTGCTGCAACAATTTGCAACTTTCTAAAAAAATTACAAAAATCAATTTTCTTTCAATAGCAAAGAAACTTTATTACTAAAAACAGCAGTAGCAACATCATATCACAGACATTTAAATAGATAACAACCAATTTTTATGCAGGCAGATTCAAATTTACAGTTATATTAACATGAAAATTTACATAATGATTAATTATATGCATACATCAATGTAATTATCAATGCATATATAAATTCCATTATTCATAAAGGATCTCCACTTACTCATTAAACAATTTAAATAAAATTAAGCTATGAGATGTGTTGGTTTCACATTCTATATTAAAAAACTGGCTTCCGATACATTTACAGACATTGGACTGCAATTAATACTTGGGTGCAGGATTACAAGTTACAGACATTGGACTGCAATTAATACTTGGGTGCAGGATTACAAGTTACAAACATTCTCAGAAAGTTAAAAAGTGTGTGTGAGGTGGGGGAGGGTTATAGGCTCAATGGGGAGAGGTTATGGAGCTACAACTTTACATATTTATATGAATATATATAAAATTTCATCACAATGGGAGGGGGGAATACAACCCCCCATCAATACAACCTCCCTGTATACGCTAGTGTTACAGGTCATTTACTCCTTTACACACGCACAAAGTTACATTTTCTTTACAAGAAATATGCAGCACAAAGATCGATATCAGCCAAATATTTAATCCAATTCCATCAATAATAACCAAATTGATAGAGGGCCATTTTACAAATCATACACTAATAAAAAAATTTCAATAGGTGGAAGCCAGGGATTTGGGGAATTTTTAGCCAACTTGCACAATTTTTATAAACGATATTGAACTTGAATGTTAAATTCCATATCGAACATATAACAAACATATTACCATAGGCAAAACTTGAGGGTTAAATATAGCATAAACTTGAGAGGAAGGGGCAGAAAAAACACGATTTTGTCTCTGTTCTAAAAAACTGGGGGCATGTGCCTATCTTGCCCCTACCAGATTATGCCTGTGCATATCAAACTAGGTTAACCAAAGAAATAAGGGTAACTAATATTTTTATTGGAAATTATAAACTCATGTTTGTAAAAATTGCAACACCATGAAGGAATCACTTGATTGAGCTGAAACTTTCAGGAAATGCAAATTAGGGTATGCTATTCAAATGATTAGAATTTCAGAGTCATCGCGCATGCGTGGGCTGAGCAGCGCCCTCTGAACTGCTGATGGATCCGTATAAATAGAGGGCTGTAGCGGGGCGTGTATGGTTATCTGCTAGTGGTAAACGTTACATGAGACGTCACTATGCCTCTACGACGAAAGAGGGCGACATTTCAGCAAGTTACGGAGTTTGAACGGGGACGAATGATCGGCCTTCGTGAAGGAGGGTTTTCTTATCGTGCAATAGCAGCTCGTATGGGGCGTAACAGCAGCACAGTGATGCGAGTGTGGAAGCAGTGGGTTCAAGAGAACCAGACAACTCAGAAATCCGGGAGTGGACGCCGAAAGGTGACGTCAGCACGGGATGATAGACACCTGGTCCGCATGGCGGTGACGGACCGTTTTGCTTCATCTGGACAGTTGGCAGAACGTTGGTGCACTGCTACAGGTGTATCATTGTGTGCTTCATCAATTCGTCGGCGTCTACTGCACCGTGGACTGCGTGCAAGAGTTCCTTTATACAGGATCCCCTGACGCAAAACCACCGGCGCCTGCGGCTACAATGGGCTCATGGACATAGAGACTGGCGTGCTGATTGGCAACAAGTGGTGTTTTCTGATGAATCCCGCTTTAATTTGGGGTACAGTGATGGCGGCATCCGTGTTAGACGCTATACCGGTGTCGTAGCCCTCTGACAGAGCGAAAGCCACAACATGTAGAACACTGAGAGTGGCCTAATGGGCCCAATTAAGATTTAAAGCTAATAAGACGTAAACAATTAAAATAGAAAGACAGTACACAATAGGTTTATTAAGATCATGCAAATGATAGTTATGGTCGCATGCAACAAAATCTATAAATCAATTTGGTCTCTCCCAATCCCCCTATATTACCCCTATATCTTACAATTGGTATGGCATTTCAACAATTTGTAATTTACATGCCATGGCAGATGGTGACTGAATAATGCAAAGGGACTTGCGTTTCCGATACTTTTGATGGCTTAAGACTTGAGATGGCCACCAGTCGAAGATATGATGCTAACGCTTTAGAGATGAAAACAGGCAGCTCGGGACAACGTGAAAGCTTGCATCATATACATAGGATTGATGGATGGAACTAAACTATGTGGAGTAAAAAGAAGATAATTATCAGCCTAAGGTTTCTTGGGTCCTAGCTTCTGACAAGACATCAACGTCCGTCCCTGGGATTCTCTCCGAAGACAACCACACTCTCCCTGATCCAGTGCCAAACTCGTTCAACTTGTTTATATTTCTCTTTCGTCTTCTCGAACATTCGAGAAAACTCTTTATCTTCAGGTCTCCACGTATCAGCTAATGACATCTTCAGGGTGGTCAGTCATTAAGAGTTGTAGGCGGTGAAGTACGTTTCTTTCTTCTTCGATGCACCCACTTTTCTGAAGACTTTGTACTTGATTTCTCCTTTAAGCAGCAAATCCTTAGACAGACTCATATCTCCCAGGGTCTGCATCTATCTGAGATAGCAAACATGAAGTCGCTTCGTAGAACAGACTGTTGTGAGGCAAAACATTTACCGCCTCTGTCAAATATATAATTTTACCTAGCAACTTAAATTTAGAAATATGTCATGATGCCGTATTTTGAGGCGATCATAACACCGGTGAACGCCACCTTCTAGAATGAAATCATAGTGGACGAACCCCCCAGCGTTATGGTCTGGGGTGCGATTACGTAACATGTACGATCTCAGCTGCTACGAATTGTGGGTAATCTTAACAGCAACCGGTACATCAATGAAGTTCTGGAGCCCGAAGTTGTTCCCTTCCTTCAAGGCATTCCCGGAGCTGTATTTCAACAGGACAATGCCCGCCCACATATTGCCAGGAATGTTCAAGACTTCTTTTCATCACAACAGATACAGCTTCTTCCTTGGCCTGCCTATTCGCCGGATATGTCGCCGATTGAACATGTGTGGGATTTCGTTGGTCGGCGTCTCGCTCGTGATCCTCGTCCCATAGCTACTACAGATGAACTTTGGGGTCGCACACAAGCAATCTGGAATGCTCTTCCTCAGGCACACGTTCGACATCTGTTTGATTCCATGCCACGTAGTATAGGATTACTTATTTAAGCGCGTGGTGGATTCACCAAATACTGATTTTCGACATGTAATATTGTTTTTTTGCTTTGTAATTTTAATCATTTATTTGTATCAACACAGGTCGTTTGTACATTAAATTTCATTCAATTCGGACGAGTCCTTCATGGTGTTGCAATTTTTACAAACATGAGTATAATTGCTATATTGAAGAAAAACTTGTCAAGCTTAATGCAGATAATGCCTGATTCTGATTTAAGGAAATCACGATATATGGAACCACCTATAAATTTTAAATGTTGAATTCTTTCGTATATTAAAAAATCTCTTTGGTTCATTTATTAGGATAGCTTAATTATCCTGTTTACATTATGTGCATGCATAGTTAAGACACAATTTATTAAGACACTGTTTTTTTGTAAGTTTTGGGGGTACTTATTTCAATGACCTTTGTCCCGAATTTCGGGTTTTGCCTATAATTTTTTTATTAACGAATATTAATAGGACAGTTACTAAAAACTACAAGGCAATGTTCTCCCTTAAATGATTTTCGGACTATTATAATTACGAAAATGTCAACAAAAACATTTAATTAATTAATTCATTTCAATTTAAAATATAAATTTCCAAATCTATAATATTTCAAACCAATATAAACTCCTATTAACATACCCATATCCCCGTGTCGGTAAGGGGGCCAGTTAGGCTATAGAGCATTACTGTCTACATCCATATCGCTGCAACATAGTCAATTACATGAATTAAATACAATTTTTGATACATAACTTAAGCGATTGAGCTAATAATACAGTAGAGACAAAGAAATCCGGAATTCAGTTTCCTGATCTGTGTTACTATGTAGTGAAAATAAGCCTAAAACTGCCTTTTTTAACACACTAGAAAAGAGTTGGGAACTGCCAAGTATGTGCAACAGGTGAAAAATATAAAAACAACCATTTTTTGTTCAGTGAATTTTTTCCAAACATCAGCCGTTCAGGAAATACAGTAAATTTAGTGATTCTATCCACTGCTTTCAAGGTTTCCACAATGTACATATACGTTTCCATAAATAAAATGTATATATACATTTTCAGAAATTAGTCTGAAAGAGTATAATAAAGGAGCTCAACAGTGTTACAAATAGTGTATACATCAGGAAAATGCATATTTTAAAAATTGAAAGTAAATTTAACTATTTTTGCTCAAAACCAGTTAAAAAAAAAAAAAAAATCCAATCCCCTCAAACTTAGACCTTACATGTTGATTTTAATACTTAATGAACTACAGTGATATAGAAGGAATCATTTTTTTATCTTACCATGTCTATGCTCATTTTCACAACTGCACATTTTCTTTATCTCAAATATCAATGCAAACTTGGGTTCAAAAGACAAGTTTCGAATATATTCAACAAAGGCAATTTCCTTACAGCTTTGCTTATTGTCATCCAATCCCTGTAAAAAAAAATCTGAAATTTTTTAGAAAATTCCAAAAATATTCAAAACTGTTATTCATACATGAATTTAATTTTCATGAAACAGGAAATAAGGTAATCACACAGGCACAGATAGGAACTTTATAACTTAAAAATCCTTTTTGGTTCAAATGCAATTACTGGTCCTTTTT
Organism: Dysdera silvatica; assembly: GCA_006491805.2. NCBI lineage: Eukaryota > Metazoa > Arthropoda > Arachnida > Araneae > Dysderidae > Dysdera > Dysdera silvatica. Next base: position 164,612,202 of record QLNU02014802.1, on the reverse strand, counting down.
GATTGGCAATTGAGGTAGAAGTTGTGACATCCCCACTAAAGCTGTGACATCATTATGATGAGTCTTCTCCAGAAGTTTTCTGAGGTTGATAGAAATTTTTAATATAATTCAGATTTGGCCACCAGGGAGGGAGGAAGAGCAGAAAGCAAGCAGTAGTTACACTTTAAACCTTATTTAATTTATAACAAATAGTTAAAAAAAAAGTAAAGTTTCATTAATAAATTATTGTGATTTAAACATCAGCTGTAACCATTTTTTCTTCTTTTTAATATGTAAAAGTAAAAAACGTGATGTACACGGTTTTAGGAATGATTATTTCATCACTAATCATGAATATATGGAAATTTTGGTATAATAACTCACATTATTAAAAAAAGATCTGGTTGCAGCTGGTGTTTAAACCACAGTCATGGTACGGCCCATTTTTTTTAAGAATAACCAATTTATAGTGAAAGGACTTTAAATACATTTGCAGGAAGAGGAATGACAAGCCACCTGTAAATTAATAGTTAGAGCACATGGCCGGCAACCAAAAGATCTGGGATTGTACTCAATCAGGTATTTGAAAATTCCTTTTTCTGTCAGTTGTTGTACTATAACATTTTCTTTTGCTCGTTTTCTAATTCCTTAAATATTTTAGAACTGTTTTTCATGTCTAAATCGTTTCTGAATTCGGCCCGACTTAGGATTTTGTAATCTTTGGTGACTTTTGAGCTTTCATTCCGAATGTGATTTCTTGGTGTTCTAGTGTTTCTAGCCACTGTGTGACATTTCCCCACTTTGTGATTTTCCCTTTTGTCTTTGCTTTAGATTGAAAATTTTCTTACTTCAAATGTATTCCTGTTTCGAGGGTATCATTGCAATTTTTAAAAGCGGTGATCTCTGCCTCGCGAGTAATTAGTACTTTGCAGCTTAGTGTAAATCATCTTTAATTATACTGTTTTTATTTCATGGTCTTCAAATTGGGAACGCTGATTTTCTAAAAATTCATAATACAATAATTTTTTTCCATGTACCAATCCACTTTGTAGAATACGATCTACAATATCAATTAGTATTTTAAAACCACTGACTCTTGATGAAAATCAAGAAAAATGCTACAAAAAAGTCCAAAATTTTTTTTTCCAGTTTAAAACTACTTCTGCTTCCCCAACTTTGAGGAAATCTCTACCTTTCCAATATGGCAGACCTGCTATACTCATGCATGTCTGCCATGATAGAAAGATCGGAAAAGTCATTAAGGGATATGAGTTCTGAAATGTTACCTCGAAAATTTTAAACCTGCATTGTTCACAAGCACTATTTCCTTTTTTTTTTTTTTAAAGCTAGTTAAATTCACACTTCCCAGCTGCCACCAATTTATATTTTCAACTTGACCATGACTTCACTAAAATTGGCAGCATGACTGAAAGTATAACTACATTTTTTTTACCCCAACTAGCATAGAGAACACTAAAAAGCACTTAATAAATACAGCAGAGATAAAAAAAATGCGTATAGAAACTAGATGTGGTGGTAAGTACAGAATCCATCCCAACAGCGCTTTTCTCCCCTAGGAAAGAGTTGAAAAGCCGATGTAGGCGGGCTTGAGAGTATGTGACGTCAAGTGTGATGTCATACAGGACGTAGCATCATAGGCTCGTTATCTTGGGAGGTGGTAAGAGGCTTTGTCGCTCTTCTGAGCGTATTGTAGCAATTGGAAATCTCTGTGACCGTTCGAATGTGGTTTTTTTTGTAGAATTGCCATTAAAAGGGAAGGAAAGTGTGTTGGATCGGGTTACTAAAGAAGGATTCATAGGTTCGGAGTATGAGTGGCCAGTTTGCAAGGAGAAAATGCGATTGTATGCTAGGCCTAACATGGATGATGGTATAGTAAAAGAGATAAAGTTATTCAACGAAAAAAAGGCATAAATGTTAGCACCTCCTTTTTTTAAGTTCCCTGAATTGACAAAAGGGAGGAGAGAGAAAGGGGAGGAGAAGGAAAGAGAACAGGAGGGATCTTGTAACATGACTTAAACAACATGGCAGCAAGCTAGGATCAAGTTGCCATGTGTGTTGGAAACACTTTCCACTAAAAACGATTTGGGACTGACTCCATACTAGCGTCCTAGATGTTATACAGACAATGGAGAATTTATGATCAAAATTAATTAAGAATATTCCTTCGTTGTTAAAAAGTTTATAATTTTATGGTGTAAGGACAGCAAAGGTCATGCTGCAGCGGGAGTTAGTTTTCTGGGAAATTTAAACCTTTTAAGACTTAGGAAACTAATGTTTGGACTAAATTGTGCAGTTAGTCCTGTGTATGTGTTTTTCAGTTAGTTGGTGAGCTAGTTTGCGTGTGTGTGTTGGTAACCATTGGGAATCAGATTAACGATACACGCCAAATGAAAGCTTTACTATTACACCACTACATGGCCAACTGTAAAAGAACACCGCTCTTCTTAAATTTTTTAGCCATCTCTTGAAAACTATTTTTTTTACGTAAGTATACGATATCACGCAATTCTTGATATAAAAATGGACAAAATTTATCCAGGAAAATATCAGTCACAGAAAATACTGATACTTACGAAAGGATACCAGGATATTCGAAAATTCCGCCGCTTCTTAATAATACGTGCTACCCTGTTCCACATAGAACACACTCGAGAACAGCCATTTAAATCTTTTGCCGGTAAATTTTCGAAAAGTATTTTAATAACTGGAGGCGCCAAGGTCCAGGATGTAAGTGTTTCATTCATAATTTAAACTTAAAGTAGGTTAAAAAAACCACGAATGAACACAAAACTAAACTTTAAACTTACACAACATCTGGCCTTTGTAACCGTGTGTAATTTTTTTTTTTTTTACGGTGTGCAAGGCTGATGGAAACAGTTTATTGCTTACAACTACTACACTATTATCCAGTTTTCTAAATTTAAGGTTCCAGCATAAGGCTGCTAGGAATTTCACGTGAAACTGTCATTAAACAAATACTCCGAAATCTCAAAATTATTTTAACGGGTTTCACCACCTTTTACGCCTGCAGTTTCTTCTTGCAAAATTCCATTTTGAGAATACAGATTGATGTACTGGGGCCATCTTTCTCAATGTCCTTCACATATGGAGTTAAGAAACAATCCGAGAAGGTGCAAAAGAAATTAAACGAAGCTAATTCTCCACGAGTTTACTTAATAAGGCGAAGCCTATAACCTTCCCATCACATTCCCGATTCCTCAAAGCTGAAGATAAAGACAAGGCCATTACGGCTCAACTTTACCGCTACCTGATTTTCTCTCCGTTTACTCTGAATTGCTACCACCCAAGAGATTCTTCTTCAAATACCACATTGAAACATGTTTCTCTTTAAAGTCGGGAAATTTTTCTCAACGTGGTCGATGATGTCGTAATATTAGATGATAAATTGCTCGCAAAGAAAAGAATAATTTCACGCTCTCTGGTAAGAACCTAATCCACAACCACTTGGTATCCGTACAAGGGATTCTCCAACTGCGCTATAGACGACCGATCATCCTCTCCTCTGCGAGCGCATATGAAGCTTCAACATGGAACATCGGCGCCGACGGCATAAAAATATTGGGGGGGGGGGGACAATATACCTTTAAAAGGCATTTTGTTGAAATTAGAGATATGGAACCCTAATGCCAACATTAGGGCGGGGTGGGGGGGGGTTCCCCTGCTAACGGCGCCCGTGTTATGCGCACGTTTTGAAATGAAGCGGTGCCTGGACTGGTTTTTAAACCAAGTCGACGTCAAAGAAGAGAACGTCCGAAAACGAGACTAGCGTGATCGATTTGGTTTAAAAAGCAGTCCTGGCCTTGCTTTGTTTCAAAACTCGTCCATAGTAAAATGGTTTTTACGCCTAGCGGTATTAGATTTTCCCCAGTGTTCCCTGATTTTACTCCCGGTTTTCAATGGAACTGAAGCAAGGGTTTCACGTGCTGGTTGCATGACAACACGCACCACGTGATCGCGTATCTTATTAATTCTTGCACGTGTAAACGTGCACTTGTTAAGTTTAGGAAATAAAGATAAGGTGAACTACACCTTTTGAAGATAAGATAACCTTTTTATAAGGAAGTTAAGGTCATAGAAGAAAGTGAGAACGCACCATACACTAACGTAGGATAATTTTGCGTTTTTAAAAAACACACACACACACACTTTTTTCATTAGCAACTGCTTGATTTTCCTGCCATGGCCAGGTAAGAAAAAATTTAATTTCCCTATTAATTTGATGTTTCGTAATTTTTTATTATACTAAGTTAAAACCAGGTAGAAGACTCCCGTCAAATTCTAGTTATATTAATAGAGATGTTTGAATTTGTTATATATGAATTTTATAATTGTTTAACGGTTATCATCATCATTCTTATGATAGGCAATTAACTTGCATTGGCTATACCACACGTATATCCCCTGTGCGATTTGTCGTCAAGACGTGGCAACCCTGTCGCGGCAACCTCCTTCCCGGATTACGTCATCGTGCGCTCGCTTCCCGGCCGCCATGTTTTTTTAAGGAGTAATTACCTGTTATACTGAGTTTACTACCTATTATACTCTTTTTAGATTAAAAAAAAAAACCCTGTCATTAAGCGTCTGATCTTTTATGGCTTTTGGAATCATTGGCTCAAATACTTGGTTCGTTACCCCCCTAAAACTAGCGCAATTTTAGCAGATTCTAGCACAGTGTTTCCAAGAACTCAAAACCTGGTGGCCCTGCGGTGGCGCAGTGTGGTAACGCGTTCTCCTATTGCGCGGCTAATCCGGGTTCGACTCCCAGCAGTGCAAAAAGAACGCTTACTCAGAGATCTCATAAAGATCGCACTGCTCACTGTAGTCCGGGGTTTGGTTCCCTAGGCCTTAAGAGGTTCGGATTCCTCGGAAAACAGTAGGTCCCGGCGCAGCATGACCACTGTAGTCTTTGAGCCGTAAAACCAAAAAACAAACAAACAAACAAACAAAACCTGGCAATTGGCAAACAGTGACTAGCTGCCATTGCTTTCTACGGCAGGAGAGTACTACTCCGTGCTTTACTGATGGTTATTTTTGGTGGCGGGGGTTTAAACTTTCACTGATACAGGAAAAATACAGATTCGCAAAAAATCCCCTTGTGTCCGAGAAAAACATGACGCGTTCACTCACAGCTTGCTTGGGTTTCGTACATACCTACGTGACGTCACACACTCTCACTTGATATGGCAATTTAGCAGAGTTTGCAGCGTTTTCAAGGGAATAGAGTGAGTTTTGGGAACGAACTAAGTATTGTCACCGAAACATTTCCTCCACTTCCTCTTTGTGACGCCGTCTCCACATATACTCTGCGTAGTATGAGTCAAACAGCTTTTCAGCGCCGACATTCCTCTTCTCCCTTCTTCCCCCTCCCCATATCTTCTGCAAAGTACTAGTCCAACAGCTTTTCATCGCCGACATTGCGATACTCCACATTCCACTCATCTCCCCTTTTTCTCTCCATACCTCCTCAAACGTCTTCCTCCTATATCCGCTCTCCATCCCAAACATACCATCAATTCCAATCTGTTACAAAAATAAATACATTTAAACGGTCGCTCATCCTATCCCTACAACTCACAAACCACCACCGGCATGAATGTACACTATGACATTACAACTACCACGCACATGCATGCATTTTTAACGCTTCCTAAAACTTTCCCTCTGTTTTAAGAGTATAGCATCAGTTTTGGAGACAAGTTGGCGACAAAACAGGGGATTCATCTGTAGTGTCACCCTTGCATTCATTAACATACTCAGAATACGAACTTTACTTGCTGTTACACAGGTTTAAAAATGGCGGAAAGTTAGTATTCTAATAATAAAGACAATATACTAAACATGAATACTGTAGTGTTTAAAAATTATCAAAGGAATTATAAATGAAGGTAAAAATGCATATGTCCATCACCTTAGCGATCTTTACCGACATTGCCAAAACAGACTCCAACGGCCATCTGCCATAATAGAATGTTGGTTGTGATAGCTTTTGGACACCTTGACCATTTTGTGAATCAGTACCAATCTAGTGGGGGGAGGGGTGGGGGTCCTTCCCTGCTTACTAAAACTATTAGTAAATTCTGGAACTGTAGTATGCTGAATTTGTAACTGGTGCAATAGTATGATTTGTGACTCAGTACTAGCCTTGGAGGTGGGGGTTATCCTCTATCTACTTAAAGCATCAGTAAATTCTGGAACCACAACGTGGTGAATTTGTAATGACGACTAGTGGTGCCCCCCCCCCCTTTTTTTTTTCTACGTTACTGCATACTGACTGTTTCTGCAGATTTTATAGGAATATATACCTGTGTAAAGCAGGCTTTTGTGTTTCTTACACTGATGAGTTTTTGTAATGAATGCTTTTTGAGTTAAATTCAAAAACACGTAAGACTATGAAGGTAAGATTTTTTCTTTGCCTGCCTGGATTGATATGGATTATGCCATAAAAAAACGACATAGTGGGCGTAAATAGCATTAGAGGCACAGAAGGGTATAAGCATGACATCAGAGAGAGTATGCATCACAAGCCGATCTACTGAAATTTCCAACTTATTTCAGGAGGAGAGAAACGTTAGGGAGTGGACTGAGCAGTTGCAGCAATTTTTTTTCTCTCCATGATGGGTGGGAACTTTGAATAGGGTTTTTGTATTAAATATTTATATTTTTTGTAGGAAGTTCGTTAGCTGTTGGCTTGAAGGTAGTTTTTTGCAATAAGTATTTATGTATTTGATATATCTGTATATATTGGGAATTTATTTGTTGGCTTTTTTTTTGTATACTATTCATTGTAGTTGCCACTCATTTTTTGTTTTTATTTTTTTGTCAAGGCTTTGGCTTTATCACAAATAAAAATTGGTTCTCTCTTTATTTTTAAAGCACGACTGCAATGGGTATGACCTACGAGAGTTGTGGCGTCAGTATAGAAGCTGGTGATAATCTTGTAAAAAGAATTAGAAGTCATTCTAAAGCTACTAATCGTGTTGGCACAGTTGGCAGTATTGGTGGCTTTGGAGGTGTTTTCGATGTAAAGGCTGCAGGATATTCAGATCCTTACCTAGTTTCAGGAACAGATGGGGTTGGAACAAAGCTAAAAGTAAGTGAATGATTTTCATAGTTTTTTTAACTGAATGTGTGTTTACAATTTTCTGGTATGTAATTCATACTGTAATAAATAGGCTATATGTTTTTAAGGGTACCCAAAACCGGTTTCTGTATTTTATTTGGTGGAGTGTTTCTAAATATGTGAACGTCCTCAACCTTTTGATTTGGTGCTAGACTGGGAAGTGATCTGCAAGAGAAGTGCAAAATATTCACATGCAATGCCTGTTAATGTAGTGGTTTCCAAACTGCATTATCAATCGAGGATGTCTTGGAAATTTGATAAGATTCTATTATATTTATGAAATAAAATCTTATAAAAATCGACTTTTCCGTTCATAGTTTTGCTTGGATGCGTGATGGAAACTTGTGTTTCTAGTATAGGCCTAGCACTGTTACGGATATGACCAAAGACAAAATGGAGTTTTATTTGAAGTCAAAATTTTGCTTTTATATGCAGAGCTGTATCTAGGGAGTGGCAAGATGGGCCCATGGCAGGGGTCACAGGCTAGAAGGTACGTAAAATTGGCTGAAGTAATTTGGAGGGGATATACCTGCGAGGTGTGATCAAAAAGTATCGGGATTGGTGCCTCATGCTTAAGGAAAATACATATAGAGTGGAGACGTTCGGCAGATATTGACCTTGAACCCTCCCACACATGCACCGAAAGTCACAACGTCATAGCTCCCACCACTTCTTTACAGTAGCGTTTTGAACAAATGTCAAACTGTGTCGTCTCATTCGTTATGGCAGAAAGAGGTCAACAGAGAATCTGCATCAAATTTTGCCAAAAGCTTGGATATACCTGTGCTGAGACTTACGTAATGTTGAAGAAAGTTTGTGGAGAAGAGAGTATGAGCCACGTAAGTGTTTATGAGTGGTTCAAAGGTTTCCAAGATGGCTGTGAAATTGTCGAAAGTCATGAATGTCTGGGGAGGCCCTCAACCAACAAAACTGATCAAAACATCCAACATGTGCATTCAGCTGTGCGGGAAAATCGTCGAATCATTATTCGTGAGTTATCTGAAGAGTACCACATTAGCTACAATTCAGTTCAATCTATTCTGACTCAAGATTTGAGTATGAGACGTGTGTTTGCCAAGTTTGTGCCAAAACTGCTATCTGCAGGCAAAAAAGAAGACCGGCTTTCAGCGAGCTCGAGTTCCTTGAATGACTAAGCATTAAATTCCCCAGGTCCCGCATCCACCGTATTCTCCAGATATGGCACCCTGTGACTTTTTGCTCTTTCCAAAAATTAAATCCCACTTGAAAGGAAGATGATATCAGGGTGTCGAGGAAATCTAACAGAATGCAACGAGGGAGCTACTCGCTATCTCAAAAAATTTGTTCCAGTCTTACTACCACCAATGGAAAAAACATGGGATGAAGTGTGGGACTTTAGACGGGGACTACTTTGAAGGAGATTAAATGCCAAATCTGCAAGTACTGTAGTTTTTTGTTTAACCCCAGTCCCGATACTTTTTGATCACACCTTGTATATCCGTGACTAGTGAGGGCAATTTGAACGGCTCTTCCAGGCATGCAAGATCATATAGCTACTGTCCTTTTTATATGGGAGATTTTGGAGATTTATATACAGGTGCTTGCTACGGTAGGTGGTGATAATGCATCCATCTTGCTATAAATCCAAATTCAATGCTCAAGGTGCCACAAAAAGCAAAAATGAAACACCACCATCGACTTACTGAATAACTGCTGACTGTTGTCCAGGGGTTGATCTCTTAGGCTTTAAGAGGTTTTGTTCATCCGAAGGAAGGGTGGGATGTAGGTCCACTTCCTTACAGTAGCAAAAGGCAATACACTGTTGTGATGCATTATCATGCCATTAACTCATGTTTGACTCCAAATGACATTATGGAATATGTTTTTTTGCTGTCCACCGTAATCCTAGATTCTATTCCTGTGGTAGAGCAAATTCAGATTCTTTAAAGAACTGTAGGTCCTGGGCCATTATGGCATTTACTCTCCTTGTGCTGTAAAACACAAACAATTTAATTAGAGGGCCATGATTCCCCAGAACTTTGGGGTAACAAGGTATAGTACCAGCAAATCTGGAATGGTCAGGAAATTTCAAATCGTCTTTGAAAGTTGGGGCATAACAAGAGCTTTTGGTCAAACCTGGGAATACTTTCCTGACTTCTGATTTGGACAGCTCAATCTCTCCCAAACATGAAGCCCAGTTTTTCCAAAGAAACTTTCTCCACAGTTGGTCCGGGAATTTGGTATTTGTCCATTAAAGCGGCCCTTGGAATAAGTCGTCAAGTGACTCCGATGTATTGCCAAGGTAGGTTGTAATATGTTGCCTTTTGTTTTCAGTTTTAAAGAAACAGCCTATGTGTTTATTTTCGTTATATTGCTTTTGCATTATTTTCACGTTCTTGATAAAGTTTTGGTTTTTGAAAGTCATTTGTTTCCTATTACGGAACTATTCCATTATGTAAGATGGCTTCTATAGCTGAAGTGTTTGGATGATTTGTGACTTTGGCAGGATTGTAATCTCGGGGGCCACTTTAATGGACAAGTACCTGGAATTTTATTAAAAAAGTTGGGGAATTTTTTTTCTTCAATATGAGTAGTAATCCTGGTAGGCTATCAGGATGTATGATAACTCTGATATCTTTAACTTTGATTATTAAAAGGTGGGTTTCTGAAATTGAAGAGCTAATTTGTGGGAGAATAAGCCCATATTCATTTTTCCTGCCTGTGTTTTCTCACTCGAGTGAGATATTTTTAACTCTCAGGAGTTGTGGAAATGCAGAAGTAACTGTGTCCAATGTTTCAGCCACATGTACATTTTTCTGTGTCTAGAAAAGTGAGCGAAAATGAGTGAAAAAAAGAGACTCCAATTTGAGCTAGAAATAGTGTTAATCAAAGCATATGTAATTTCTATAAGTTGATATTAACTGTAGCTTATTATGGGTTATTTCTTTAGATTGCCCATGCATGTAATAAGCATGATACTGTTGGTGTCGATCTGGTTGCAATGTGCGTTAATGATATCCTGACACAGGGAGCGGAACCTCTTTATTTCTTAGATTGTTTTTCGTGTGGCAAGCTGAATACGGACGTTGCAGAAAGAGTGATCAGCGGTATTGCTGACGGTTGCCAACAAGCAGGTTGTTCGCTACTAGGTGAGATATTATTTGCATAGAAAACTGTCATCTTAGTCATCAATGTAGAATTTCCAAAATTATTGGTGTGGGAGATGCCAGCACTTGGTGTGAAAATTTATATATTTACAATATATGTAAAATTGCAATTTATTTCAAATTATTGGGGTAGATCTTGGGCCGCATGGGCATATATGATTCTATGCTTATGATTACAGTTTATTAGACTGAAATGAATATACTGTTGATATATCCACTTTTTTTTATATGCTTATTTTAAAATGGTTCTGATAATGAATTTATTGTTTGATGTTTTATATTATGTTATATTTAATCAATGTAATTTGTATATGGCGGAGTCTATCGATAGAGGTCAGCATCTTCTAGTAAAGAAATATTGTTAATAATTTCCCCATGTGATGTGCATGATATTCGTACGTGATCGCTATCCCACTATTGGCGCGTTACGGACTATTAGAAGGTCAGTGACCCATCCATGCGAGTCCCTTCGCTAGCATGTGAAATGCATACTCTTTTTGATTAAACATTCACAGACTCAAGTCATTTATTAAACTCGCTGTTTTGAATTTAACGTTTTTTACTTAATGTTTGTTTATAATATGGTTTCCACAGTTCCTTGAAAAGTCATTGAATTTTTTTTGCCAAATCGGGGCCCTTGAAAACTGCCCAAAATATGGTTAGTCCTTGAAAAGTCTTTGAATTTTCCCCCAAAACCTTTTTTCAAATTTTCTCAAAAGAAAAAAAAAAGGGGACTATTTTGCCTTATTTCCGGAACAAAGCCAGTAGTGCTTTGGACATGTCCCCTTCCTCCCCCACCCGCTGAGTATGACTGGACGATATAGAAATATAAAATGCACACAGTGGTACTGGTTTCCCGATTTCCAATTCCGCGATATATCGTGATGTGGATTGAATGATGTGTGCATGCACAGTATCAAACCGATGTCTTCCTAAATCAATGTGAACTGGCCAATGTGTGTGTGCGTGAAGTCAAACCGATATAGATTGAACGACCACTGTCTTTCAAACGATGATGTAGATTGAGGGCTGTATGCATGTGCGGTATCAAATCGATCTTACGAACTGATGTATTCCCGTATTAATATCGGTGCTTTCCATTTCGGTTTATTGGTGATTACTGAACATTGGCAATTGTTCTTGTAGTGAAATCGGTTTGCATTTACTGAACACAGTTACAGACTTAGCTGGTACAGGGCCTAATTTTGGTCACTTTTGTAGGGCCCCACTTATATAGGTATATAATGTCATATGTCAAGAGTGTATCATGGGGGTGGGGAGGGCAGAGCCTCCATCCTTTTACTAGGTTGCTATCGGAGCTACGACTATGAAATTCTGTATTTAGATAGTGTACATGAGAGCAATCGAAATGTTGCATGTCAGGGCCATATCGAGGTGGCCCAGAGCCCCATCCCTATTTTAGGCTGCTATTTGAGCTACGACTACGATATTTCGTATTTAGTGAGAGTACATGAGGGCAATTAAAATGTCGTGTGTCAGGACTGTGTTGAGGGGGTCCGGAGCCCATCCTTTTTCTAGGTTGTTATTGGAGCTACGACTATGATATTTCGTATTTAGAGGGTGTACATAATGGCAATTAAAATGTCACATGTCAGGGCCGTATCGAGAATGCCTTGAGCCCAATCCGTTTACTAGGCTGCTATTGGAGCTACAACTACGATAGTCTGTATTCAGGGAGTTGAAATGTCGCATGTTATGAACAGTGGCGGATTAAAGTTTTTGAGGCCCCTGGGCTACTTGTATTGTGAGGCCCATGGGCTGCAGACCCATGCATTAATCTGGAACTGGGCAGGGGGCCCAAAGCCCCCATCCATTTTTTTAGGCTGCGATTGGAGCTACGACTACGATATTCCGTATTCATAGTGTTTATGAGGGCATTTGGCATGTCGCATCACAGGGCCGTATCAGAGAGCGATCAAGAGCATACTTGGAATGTTTTAAATCATTTTATATGGTTACAATTAATCAAGATAAGGTGTTAAAGAGAAATTAAAGAAACTACCATACAACACATATACCCATATTTGCAATTTAAGGAACCAACTAATGTTCAAATGGGTCTGTCGCAACTACTATGAAGGGTTTATCAAAGTTATTGGAAGATAAGGATGATATTTTGTATGAGCCAGCGAATCCAAAGAATAAAGCTGAAGTAGCATTGAACTATTTTATAATGCCGAAAGTGAGCCTAGAAACAAATGCTTTAATATGGTGGAAATCTAACGAAAGCTTTCCTGGAGTTAAAAACCCTTAGCAAAAAAATTTTTAGCAATTCAAGGAATAAGTGTTCTTTTAGGACAAATTGTAGTAACGGTGATAATGTATTATCTAAACACAGAGTATCATTGTTACCAAAAGATGCAAAAATGCAGGTGTTTCTTGCACAAAATAAAAGTATTTAGCATTACATGTAATTATTTTAGAAGTTCCCTATTTGGGAATTTATATTAAAAATACTTTCCAAATCTTCTGAAATTTACAAAACATCAATTGAAAAATATAGGAAATTAACAATTAGTGATGCTACATGTAAGTATGTGCACCTGTTTTTATTATATGTATTTTTAGGTTCAGATTTTATTATATTCACACATGCATATTCGTAAGGTAAGTTATAGAGTTCACGAAACAGTTTTAATGTGCATAAATTTAAAATCATAAAGCATGTCAAATTAATTTCATGGGAGCGATTAAAACAACAGCGTGCTAATATCGTGATTTTAGTCTGACGATATATTGCGATGTAAAAATTCTGATATCGTCCAACCCTATCACTGAGTG
>QLNU02014802.1:164579690-164591849 GCA_006491805.2 Dysdera silvatica | reverse complement strand
TGTTGGACTCAAGATGAACCTACAAAAACTAAGATCATGTTCAATAATTTCATAGAGGAAACAAAAATACAAGTTGACAACATTGAGCTAGAAATTGTTGATTCATATATTTACCTTGGCCAGCTGATTTCAATGGATGGCAACATTATGAAAGAACTCAACAGACGTATTAAACTTGGCTGGAGTGCATTTGGAAGAAACAGTTTTATCCTGAAGGGGAAATTGCCTTTGTGTCTAAAAAGAAAGGTCTTCAACCAGTGTGTATTGCCAGTCCTCTCTTATGGATCAGAGACATGGAGTCTAACAGTTGGAGCAATACGAAAGTTACAGACAACGCAAAGGAGCATGGAGAGGTGCATGCTTGGAATAACTAGGAGAGATCGAAAAAGGAACACTTGGGTGAGAGAGCAAACTAGAGTAGAGGACATCATTGTTAAAGTAAAAGGACTGAAATGGCGATGGACAACAGAAATTCTGAACTGGATTCCAAGAGACCACCGAAGACCTAGAAAACGTCCTCAAACTAGATGGGTGGATGAAATAAGAAAACAGGTTGGGGTGACGTGGAAGCGAATTGCTCAGGATAGACTTGTGTGGAAAGCATTTGGAGAGACCTTCATCCAGCAGTGGATAGATAATGGTTGAATATGATGATGTGATATTCCACAAAATTAATAAAATAGTCCACACATTCCACAAAAAGAACAAATTTTAAATAAAGCAATCAACGGGAAAAAAAAAAAAAAGGATCATCAACAATCAAACTACGCTGGTGGCTCAAGTAATGCTTCGTTGCACTGGAGTTCAACAAAGTATTCACGTTTGTCCCAGAGAACTTCACATTCTCTGGGAGTGAAGTTGGCAACCTCACCAAAAAGAAAAGGAAATCTATCTATTAGCCAGAAGAGGGAAATGTATAAGAATTGAAGAATGATGTGGAGGATCTATTATTTAGCATGGCTTTTTTGACATGCCACTTTCTTATATGGTTCCTGCAAGAACCAGTGTTTTAAGTAATGGAAAGAAATGTGCCATATACTCAGGCAGGAATCAAACTAGTGATCTCTGGGTTGCTGTTTCATTACTTTGACCATTGAGTACCACCGTGCAAGGCTCTTTTTTTTTTTTGTATATGTATTTTAAATATTTTTGACGCTTCTTAAGCAAGCGTAAAAAACTTAATTATATCGATCAATCCTTCTCCATATCCTCCTTTAATTCTTACGAGTTACCCTCTTTGGTTAATATACACATACGAGAAAAAAGCCACATATGATTGAACCCAGTGGTGAAGGCATTAGGACGGTAACTCAGAGATCACTGGTTTGATCTCAGCCTTAATGTATGATATATATCTTTTCTCTACCTAAAATGCAGGTTTTAGTATGAACTATGTAAAAAAGTGCAGCGATAAGAACTTGCTCGCATCCATATTTGATAATGTGAAAATTTGAAAAGACTGGACAAGGTCCCACATAGATTTTAAATGACAATAGATTTTCTTCATAATTTTATTAATTTAATATGTATTTTCTGAATATGTATTTGCAGGCCAAATTGCTGTTAGCCAAATCTATTTTGGCAGATAACAATATTAAATAACAAGAAAATTGATATTTAAGAAATGCAAGGGACCTCAATGAATAAATATCTGTAACTATTGTGTATTCAAAGCTGTATAGATAAACCACGTGTAAAATTCAAGTACTTATCGAGAAATGGAAAAGAAAGAGAGACATTACTTCCAAACATTGAAGTTAAATATTATTTATTTTTGTCGTAGAATCTGAATATTGTGATTTTAATGATGAAACAACTTGTCTTGTCTCCAGGAATTTTATGAGCAAATACAGGAATTTCTTGTTGTTTTTGTGGTCCCCCTCCCCCGCTAAACAGTCAATGGCAACAATGTAAAAAGTTGTAAACATCTCAGTGGTCTGGTAACATGACCTCTTGCCTGGCTTGGGTTTGACTTGCCCCCCATCCTCAATAAAAGTTTTAGTTGTGTGTATAAACATAACGCTAGGTCTGGAGTTACGGTTCAGCTTGCCAGTCACTTTCAGGATGACTCCAAAAGCTCAGTCTTGTAAATTATACTAATACAATAAACAAAAATAAAACAGGGCTGAATTTATAAGTGGTAAAGTTGTGGGAAATGTTATGTCATACTACACTTGTTTCCTGCTTTGGAGCTTGGCACTTTTTTGTTTGTTCTGGTTTGTACTTTGTGATACAAGGATATCTGGGATCTCTCAAGTTTCATCAGGGTCTGCAGTTTTTCAGTGGATTCTTTACATGGTTCTCATGGTCCTTGAAAGTCCTTGACTTTTTTTTGCCAAGTAGGGGCCCTTGAAAACTGACAAAAGTATGATTAGTCCTTGAATTTTTCTCAAAAATCTTTTTTAAGTTTTTGCAAAAGAAAAAAAAAGGGGTGGGGGGGTATTTCTCCTAATTTCCGGAACAGAGCCAGTAATCCTTCGGACATGCCTACTTCTTCCCTTGCCCACTGAGCATGGCTAATATAAGGGATGCAAAAAGGGTAGCTTTTGATGGCAGTGTGTTAAGTTGAAAAGGAGCAATATAATTAAACACTCTAATTTCAGTGTTATGCTTATAATGTCTTGCATTTTTAATTTTTATGTACATTGCGATTGACAATGTGAGGTCCTTGAAAAGTCCTTAAAAGGTCCTTGAATTTCATCAGGACAAATGAGTTTGAACCATGCTTTACCTCTATCACCTAGGGTGGTGGTTCCTAAACTGTGCGCCACAATACCGTGTGGAATGGACACCAACCACAGAAATATTGGGGGAGGGAAGGGGCAATAAACCCATAGAAACTATTTTGTTTGAAATTGGAGGGGGATATGGAACCCTAATACCAACATTGGAGGGGACATGTTCCCACTGTCCCTCCTGCTAACATCACCCATGCCCTTGGGAGCTGTGGTTTCCACACAGAAATGCTGTGAAATAATATTACAAACATTTTGTATTTAATTCAGTGTGATAGGATTCTACATGTAGCGGACATGATGCAAACCAGTAACTCAATAACATGGGTGCCTATATTGGGGGGGGGGGCAGATATGGGGCTCTAGCCTCCACCTTGGCTATCAAAAATTTTATTTGCCTAATTCTGCTATGCATTTAGTTTCAAAAGTTTTACAAGCACATTTTAAAATAAGGTACTTTTTAGCTCATTACTAATTGTCAAGCAGTATCAATTATTTTTGTAGCATTTTAGTATCTTGTACATTCACTAAAATTTTTGACAGTCTTGAGAAGAAAGTAATAATTTTTCTTAGGGTGTGCCAAGAATTGACAAAGTTTGGGAACAACGGACCTAGGATAACTAGAGACCTTGGATTATGGATTGATAAAAAGTAGTCTGTGTTCGGCTCCATTAGGACTCAAACCTGGATTTTTCTGTATGGTAGATAAACCTGTTACTTCATCAAGTTTTTTGATGCTCTAACTAATTTTGGATATTTCACTTAAGCATCCAAATTGGCATTTGCTGTCTGTTAACTGCATATAAACTGTTGATTGTTTGTCATATTATTAACATCAATGTTGTGCTTTTAGGAACGAACTTACAAGCCTTAATTGACCATACACAGAATCCGAGCAACTTCAGTTCTGCAGAAATTGTTCTGATCGTATCAAATAAAGCAGGCGTGGAGGGCCTGAAGAGGGCAGAAAGGGCCAACATCCCAACCAAGGTAAGATGGTTCTTTGTAATTTTTTAAGAAACATTTTGAAAATGTAACGTTGGATTTTTTCGTAATTCATAATTTGTATTTTAGATATTGTGTAGCATAAACACAATTGGGAGGATAGGATGAGATAGGATTGGAGTTTAGGATACGGTGAGGGGTATAAATACAGTTATCTCTCCCATTAACCGAGGAAAAAGGTCATTAATCAAAAAGGATTGTTAATGGGCATGTTCTATTAAGCAAGGAAGGTTTTAATGAGTTAGTTGATTTCGTTTCACCATTGCAGGTGTGGGGATGTTTGTGCATTTGCTAAATGCATTGGCATGTTTAGAAATCGTCATTATTATTATTTGAATTACACTTTACAGTTTAATAAAGCTACGTACAGTATATTATTGTGATGAAATGATGAGATATAACTTGTGGATAAGTTTTTTTTTTTATTTAGAAAAAATTTCAAAAGAGCCGATTGTCTTAAATTCGGTCATGTTTTGGGATGGTTTGAAAAGAAGAGAAGAGCAAGGCTAAACGTTGGTAAAACAAATGGAGTCGTTAATCGGAAATACATTAAAGCTATGAAGCATTTGATGGGACCACAAAATACATTCTTTAATGGAAGTTGTTGTTAATTAGAGGGACTTTAATGAGACAGAATACTGTGCATATAAATCATTTATTTTCTGTATGTCAACTTTTAGTAAATTTCATATTAGGCCAGAGTTTAAGCTGCCTATTGTTTTTTTTGTTTTTTTTTTCTCATTTTGCGAAAAAATTTAATCCCATTTTTGCTAAAAAGATCTCAAAGACCTCCTGTGATGTAATGAATGGATAAATCGAAAACAGTTTAATTTCAAAAATGCCTACAAACTATAGTGGGTAGCAAAGCTAAGGAGAATTGTACAATTATATGGCCGATTATATAATTTTGTGTAAAATAATTCTAAATTTTAACCATTTTCTAATTTTTACCATGTTTGGCGCAGTATAGCCCAGATGCTCTTGCGCCATAAAAAAGCCAAACAAACAAACAAATTTTAATTACATTGTTTAACGTTCTCCTGAAGTACAAAAATTTTCAAAACTATCCCAAGTATTTATAGTAGAAAAAGATAGTTAATGAAATTTAAAAATGCTAAAATTGTGTTTTTATGGGGTTTCAATAGATATTGAACCTACTTCTGGTTTTTCTGTCTGTCTGTCTGCTATAAAAATGGTAAGGTCTTCCGTAAATGCAATAATGATGGCTATTGTTAACGTTGAAAACCTACCGAGTTACTTGAGAATTAGAGAGTTGCGGATTAGAGAGTTGCGAATTAGAAAGTTGTAGGTTTGGAAAGTTGCGAATTAGGGAGGTGTAGATTAGCGAATTGTGGATTAAAAAGTTGCAGATTAGAGAGTTGCGAATTAATGTTAATTGAAACCCGCTAAATTTAAATATCGACCTTTGACGATTTTCCTTCACTTGCTTGTTGCATTTTAGCTAAAATTCTAAAATGCTATATATATAAAAAAAAAAAAAAAAATCCAGCTTAAATGCATTAGGCCCTGTGGTGATAATGCATTCATCTAGCATGTTGCTAACCTGCGTTCGACTCCCAACAGTGCCAAAAATAGAGCTTTTGTCGATTAACTGATCACCGTAGTCCCGTGGTTGGTTTTCCTAGGCTT
Organism: Dysdera silvatica; assembly: GCA_006491805.2. Lineage (NCBI taxonomy): Eukaryota > Metazoa > Arthropoda > Arachnida > Araneae > Dysderidae > Dysdera > Dysdera silvatica. The sequence goes on along the minus strand of QLNU02014802.1, from coordinate 164,586,459 downwards.
TAAGAGCTTCGGATTCCTCAGAAAACTGTAGGTCCCGTCGCACCGTGACCTTTGCTGTCCTTACACCATAAAAGCACAAAAAAAATTTCACATAATTGAATGGTGTTTCGCACATTCTAGAAGAATTTGTGATTGGATCAAATCAAAAGTAGTATTCACTTACCTATGCTATGAGTTTTCAAACGAGAACTTTTTTTTTTAATTTTTTTTTTTTAATAAATAGTCAAGAAAAACAATGACCATATCCCATGCTTAGGTACAAGTCAATGACTTTCACCTTACTTGGCCAATGATATTGTCCCTTTATTATTGTATCTGTTGTGTAGTCTACTTCTATTTATCACAATAAGGACCTTCCATATTTTAAAGGATTCACATGGTCACAGAGAAGTAGTGTATTTTTCCTATGCAGAAGAACCGGGCAGTGGTGTAGGAAAGGGGGGGGCTCAGCCCCCCCTCCCATTGAACAGCAAGACACATTGTCCTATTTAACACGATAATCATGTGCATTTTAATTGTTCATTAGTTGTCCTTTTGGACGAATCGGAATTGGACCAATTGTTTGGGTCCAGTAGGGACCATGTAACCTTATGGCCTCGACTGATAGCTCTGTTTTCACCAGATGTGACAAGCAGGGCATCGTAAAAAGCAGGGGTCTCCAACAAGTTTATGATAAATATTTTGTTACCATAGTCTTTTATTTAAAGTACAAACGGGTGGCAAGCCACTCATAACATGCAAAACTTTTTAATGTAGTTTTAAATAAAATAATTAAAATTTAAAAACCCTTTTTTGACAATGAAGTTTATTAAACAAGTGGCAAAATATTTGCAATTAGTATGGCTAAATGGTCCCGATGATATGTTGGCTATATCTAGCATAAAAACATGATACCAGGAAAATTTACTTTTGCATTCAAAGATCTCTTACTGTTTGCTGTTACGTTTGTATAGTAGTAGTGTTGATGATTGTTATATTACAGGTAATTGATAATAAACAGTACAAAAGCAGAGAAGAATTCGATATGGCAGTTCACAAAGCATTGACAGATGCTGGTGTAGAAATTGTTTGCCTGGCAGGCTTTATGAGAATTCTATCAGGTAAGTTAGCTTATTCCAACCGGGCTATTGGAAATGAAGGCGGATGTTTTTTGTGGTACTTGAATGTTATTTTTTGGTGTTTTCTAAAATACAGCCATACGGTGCTATAGTAGCAACACATTTATCTATCCTACCATTAACTCAAGTTTAATTCCAATGATAATGTAGAATGCTTACCTTTTTTTTGCTCACCACAGTCCGGAGTTTGGTTCCCTGGACAAAGATTTGGATTTCTCGGAAAACTAAGTCCACGTACAGCATGATCTTAACTGTCCTCATTGGTGTCCACAAAAAGTTTAAAAGGGAGGGTATGATGGGTAAGATTATAGGTTTACAACTCCGTATGTGCAAAATTGTACCATAAAGGAGGGGTGTAAGATATTATTACCCTTCATAGGAATAACACAATTGCTATATAGTGGTCAACACTTAAAAGTCTCTGAGACGAGTTTTTGTGTTTTTTTGTGGGGGAATAATTATATGTGAAAATTCTGACATACACATTTATTAGCTCATATTAGAGCTTTTTGTTTTAGGAGAAAAGAGACGCCGTCGCCATCCTGGAGTCGAACCAGGGTCCCTCCGTTGAGCCAGAAATGTCTTGACCGCTAGACGAATGAGGACAAGAACAACGCTCTCTTTCTCCGTATATGAAGATGTGAGATGTTATGACTAGAGGAGTAATTTTTTCAAGCAAAAATTAAATAAATAAATAAAAATGCAAAATTCGTTCAGTTGCATGGAAAGCCTTGAATTTTGCTGAAATTTAAAAAGAAATCATAGAAGTGTAATGCTAACATTTAAAAAATTTAAAAATCCCAGTTTCGAAACAGTAATATCTATTATGTTACTAAATAAGCATTATATAGAAGGATTGCCCTATTTTTAGGTCTTACATTCCAAAACGTTAAAAAGTACATGAAACAAGAGTTTTCAAAAATCAGGGATTCATTGTATACTCGGGGTTCCACACAGTAATGCAGTTCCCTGTAAGGCTGTTTTCAGTAGATTGCCGAAGTTAAGTGGTATATGTTGTAGCTATAACGTAAGACGCCAAGAGTTTGTGCAGCTTTTTAAAGCTATATGGTTATATAGCATATGGCTAAAATGTATCCCTTGATACGGAGAAGCTCATATAAATAGTCAAAGTTCAAATTCAAACGCACAAAATTTCTTGAGCGTCTTGCAAATTATGTTATTGTTACGCTATAGCTAGTCATTTAACTAACAATTGTTACGTTAATAGTAATATTTTTTTGAATAAAGTTTGAGTGAAAAAATGCACTCGAAAGGTGACCACACCACTCACAAATATAAAGCTAGAAATGCAGAACTAGTTTTTGCGTTGCTTCTGTATGTGTAACAATATGCAAGTATTAGTAAACCAGTCCCCTTACATGCATATGCCTATATTCATGCTCTTTTGTGAGTAGTGTAGTCTTTAAAAATGCACGAGTCTGTTTAGGCATTTTTTTTTTAAAAAAAACTATGGTTATGGAATTCATCGTGAACAGGGCTATTTTTTCTTCTGTAACACGGACAACTTTGAGTATGACACCACCATTGATGTGATACTTAATCCTATTCACAGGTTTCTATTCGATCCTTTTAAATGAAAAACCCATAGTCCAGATGTGTATTTAAGAGCTGTTGCCAACACTTTAAATCAACTCATAAGAAATGTTAAGATGCAAACCTTTTTAAAGTAATCAACCATTGTTTAAAATGGTAAGTTCGATAGTTTTAGTCATGATTGTGAGTTCTATAGACTCGGTTGAAACAAACTAGTGAGTCATATAATTGTTGAGATTCCAAGGCCACTTTCGAATATCAGTAAGTTTGGTTGTATGTAATGTTGAGCTGGACTTAGCTTGCATGAACCAGTTGTAAACGATTGTTAACTTTTGCCGTATATTAAGGGGAGCAATCAATCGGATTCTGAACGATTTTTTTTTTTTGGTTGCAGTTTAGCCAATTGTTACATTTTTTTTTTGTAGTTTATTAGATCAGCTGTCAAAAATTTTGTAACTTATTAAATCAGCTGTTAAATTTTTGTAGCTTATCAAACAGGTTAAATTTTTTCGTAGATTATGAAATTAGTTAAATGTTTTTGCAACTTATTAAACCGAAGTTAGAATGGTTGCAAATTGTTATGCACAGATTAGAAATTTATGGTGATCTGCAAAGTTATTAAAAACTTTCCATGTGTCTATCTAACGCAGAAAACCTGTTTTTGTTTTATAGCCAAATTTGTTCATCTGTGGCAAGGCCATCTCTTGAATGTGCATCCTTCACTCTTGCCTGCCTTCAAAGGTGTAAATGCTCATAAACAAGTGCTAGAAGCAGGAAATATAGTGACTGGTTGCACAGTGCACTTCGTTGAAGTAAGCATTAATAGTTTCTCCACAAGCTTCATAAATTGCCTATAATTGTATTATTAAGATTTACTTCATAGAAGTAAGTCCCAATACCGTTTGTTGATATGTTTTATACACTGCCTATAATGGTGCGGTGTTTCTTTAAAAGCTATAAACAGGGTTCTCATGCACCTGGGAACTTGGGGAAGTCTATGGAAAACTTGGAATTGTTGAGGAATTCGAAAGTGTTTCTAAAAAGCAGAAAAAAAAAGAAAAAAAGATTTTTTTTCTTTTGGTTAGTCCTGGAAAAGTCAAAGAAAACCTTTCTAATGTACTCTGATTGGCTGAATTCCATGCGAATGTGAAGCTATTATCCTTGAAATCAAAGTTTGATCCAAAGTTTTGTTTAGGAAAGATTTGGTTGTCAGGGAATTTTGTTGGAATAGTTAGGGTAAAACCTGAAAAGTCTGGGAATTTATTATTTTCTCGTGGGAATCCTGTGCAAATGTGTTTATGACTAATAGAATTTTATAACAAGACAATGTAAAGTCTCACCAGGAGATTCCGTAACGATTGTTATTTTGATATTTGTGTAAGATTCAAGAATACAAAGTTCTGGGAACCTACTGTTTCCTTTGTCAAGGGAAGGTGGGACATTTTGCCAAGATACACAATTGAATACATTGGACCAATACTATGATAGTGGTTTGGAAGGAGATCCAAGAAAAAAGCCGATAAAAAACGTCTTGACGAGTCACCCCTCCCTTGCAGCCTTCCTCCTCAAGTCTTGCTGCCCCCGATACCTTGCCTTATGTACAAATTTTCACCAAACGGTGAATTTTCATTCTAAATAAAGTCAAGTCCTGATAGTCAACTCTTCTAAACACATTTAATGATGAGCAATTCTTCATGGAGATCTCCAAATAAACTTAAATTCGAAAAGTATAGTTGAAAAGCATGAGGAATAAGCTTCTTTCAATAAAATATAAAATTTTCATTCTAACTTTAAGGAAAACCTTGTGTTCTTCAACCCTACACTAGTATTGAAATAATAGTAAAAAAAAAATGTAATTCACTGCCTTATGGTGTGATAGTAGTAATATATTTGTCTGTTGTGTCGTTTTGTGAGGTTTGATTTCCAACAGTGTCATGGAATGTGGGCCATTTTTTGCTCACAGTAGTCTGGGTTCAGTTCTCTTGGCAGCAAGTTCAGACTCTTTTGAAAACGATGTCCTGGTGCAGCATGTCCTTATGCTGTAAAAAGAAAATTACCAAAGGGGTCTTGCTCTTTTACTCTTTGGGTTCGGATCTGTGATTAGTAGAATAGTTCTATGGATCAGATATTGTCTGTACTATGACATCTTTGTCCTGCCATACTGGTTGCATTATGTATTCCATTGCATTGTGTTTACTGTTGTGAGGGAAATAACAACTAGTTGCTATGATTTAGATTTATTTATATTATTTGTGATTTAGAAACATTATAGAATAATTAATGAAGATTATTAAATGAAGTATATTATAATTAATGAAATGTAAATGATTTATTATAGGTATTTTATAATTAGTTTGGTTAAATTTTTAGTTAGTTTACTTATTGATTTAATTTTTACTATTTGAGAACATTAAAACACAATTTCCATAACATTAAATATTAAATTTGTTTATCCAGAATAAATTTGTAAATTGGCCGTTGATAGTGGTTAGTAAACATTGGTTGACTTCTGCCTAAAATTTCAAACGCGTTGTGTGTTAAACATAAACAAAATAAAAAAACAGGTTCTTTAAAACAGACATGAAACAATTATTCAATAATTACTGCCTTTTATTTTATATTATAAACACGATAATATATTTTCCAATTCCTTTAGAATATAACAGTGCCATTTATATAAGCATTTGGAGCTATTAACAAATCTAAGTACTATCAATTTTTCACTTGACATATTTTTTTTGTATTTAAACCTGATATAAGTAATTTTAGTAAAATAATTCAAATACTCATTTCACTATGAGAATCATACTGGGGTATATAAACCACCAGAAAAAATTTATACATTTCATTATAAGTTTAATGAGGGAGGAGGCACTTATAATTATCGATTAATAGAAGAGAAAGAAAGATAACTTTAACTTACATGTTACACCCTTAATGGCCCATGTTTGGAGTAGGTTGGAGTCCACTGTTCATCTTCTTGTTTCAAAATTTTCTTTCTCGCTCAGTCTCTCTGCTCTCCACCGGAGCGAGACTTGTCAAGCCCTTTTTTTCTTAATCGCCATCTTGAAGATTTTTATTTGTCTAAGGACTGCTAAAATCCTTATTCTCGCCAATATATTGCCAACTTTTTCATTTGGCTTTTGTTAACGTATTAGACGGCAATTTCGCCTGCCTAAATTGCAATTGTTGGCCAATTGTGGTGGTCTGGACTGGACGCCAAGCCCAGGCTCGGTGTGGGTGGGCTTGCCTATTTATGCAGGTGCCACGAGTTGGCTATTTATTGCTGTGATGACTCATTTACTTCCCCTCGACCAGGGATTTCGTCTGAACTTAAGTTTTTATAGGTTTCGGTTGCTGATGGATATTAGCCATATTGTAGGGAGCGAAATAGCAGTTTTTAGGTACACTGATTGGCCAAAATTTTTTTGTTTGCAAGTTAAAAATGGGTTTAAAAAATTAAATATGATAGGTAGGAAAAAAACAAAAAGGTGGATTTGTATGTTAAGGGGTCCTACTTTTAAAAAGAAAAGGAATTTAATTATAAGTGCCTTATTTATATTCAGAATTTTTTTAAGAGTGTTTTTTACTAGTAAAAATCAAGTTAATTTAAATTTTACACCTTTGTTAATTCAACAGGCATTTTTAACAAGTCTTTTCGTTTGTCACATAAAAAACAACTAAATTTAAAGTTCTTGAAAAGAAGTTACAAAGAATTTGATTTTGTTTGGAAGCATGCCTTGCACAGGAAACTTGTTTACTTCCTATTATGCCCATGATGAAGGTTTCTTTGGACGAAGGTGCCGCCTCTTGAATGGAGGTGTCTCCTCTTGAACGTTAATTAATCTGGCATAGTGTTGTAGACGCAGTGTACAAATAATTGGAGGTACAACTCCATCTGAAAAAATTAAATAACAGGCGGCAGAATATCGAAAAAACAAAAACACTTAACAACATCTAAGCATATATTTATATATAGTGAGAGAGAGAGAGAGAGAGAGAGTGTATGTATTTTTTATTTAATTATCTATTTATCTGCTCCTGGGTGTTTAGATTTAATTAGTTATTTTAAAAAGAGAATTTTCAATTTTCACCCT
>QLNU02014802.1:164565988-164578690 GCA_006491805.2 Dysdera silvatica | reverse complement strand
CAGTAAGTTTGGTTGTATGTAATGTTGAGCTGGACTTAGCTTGCATGAACCAGTTGTAAACGATTGTTAACTTTTGCCGTATATTAAGGGGAGCAATCAATCGGATTCTGAACGATTTTTTTTTTTTGGTTGCAGTTTAGCCAATTGTTACATTTTTTTTTTGTAGTTTATTAGATCAGCTGTCAAAAATTTTGTAACTTATTAAATCAGCTGTTAAATTTTTGTAGCTTATCAAACAGGTTAAATTTTTTCGTAGATTATGAAATTAGTTAAATGTTTTTGCAACTTATTAAACCGAAGTTAGAATGGTTGCAAATTGTTATGCACAGATTAGAAATTTATGGTGATAAACTGCAAAGTTATTAAAAACTTTCCATGTGTCTATCTAACGCAGAAAACCTGTTTTTGTTTTATAGCCAAATTTGTTCATCTGTGGCAAGGCCATCTCTTGAATGTGCATCCTTCACTCTTGCCTGCCTTCAAAGGTGTAAATGCTCATAAACAAGTGCTAGAAGCAGGAAATATAGTGACTGGTTGCACAGTGCACTTCGTTGAAGTAAGCATTAATAGTTTCTCCACAAGCTTCATAAATTGCCTATAATTGTATTATTAAGATTTACTTCATAGAAGTAAGTCCCAATACCGTTTGTTGATATGTTTTATACACTGCCTATAATGGTGCGGTGTTTCTTTAAAAGCTATAAACAGGGTTCTCATGCACCTGGGAACTTGGGGAAGTCTATTTCTCTCTCTGGAATCTGTTGAGAGAATTCGAAAGTTATGCTAAAAAGCAGTAAAAAAAATCTTGAAGATTTTTTTTCTCTAAGGACTGCTAAAATCCTTATTACTCGCCAATATATTGCCAACTCCTTCACTTGGCCCCTGTTAACGTACCAGACGGCAATTTCGCCTGCCTAAATTGAAATTGTTGGCCAATTGTGGTGGTCTGGACTGGACGCCAAGCCCAGCCCAGCCGCTGTGGGTGGGCTTGCCTATTTATGCAGGTGCTACGAGTTGGCTATTTATTGCTGTGATGACTCATTTACTTCCCCTTGACCAGGGATTTGTCTGAATTAAGTTTTTATGGGTTTCGGTTGCTGATGGATATTAGCCATATTGTAGGGAGTGAAAAGCAGTTTTTAGGTACACTGATTGGCCATATTTTGTTTGCAAGTTAAAAATGGGTTTAAAAATTAAATATTAGGTAGGAAAAAAACAAAAAGGTGGATTTGTATGTTAAGGGGTCCTACTTTAAAAAGAAAATTACCTTATTTATAGGAGTGTCTAGTAAAAATCAAGCTCTTTTTAACAAGTATTTTCGTTGGTGGGAATTTACAAAGAATTTGATCTGGATGAATGGATGGCCCAGTTGTTTACTTCCTATTATGATGATGAGGTTTCTTTGGATGGATCAGTTGTAGACACAGTGTATAATTGTACAACTGTTAAATAACTATCGACATAAACAACATTAAACATGTCCTATTTATCTGCTCATACTTTAAAAAGAGAATTTTCAATTTTCATTGTAACATTACATCATAGCCGGTGGATCAGATAGCTTCTACCATATGTAAAATATATATTTCTCTGTAATATGTAGGGCATCTAAGAGATGATATCTCTTGTATACTATAGAAAAATTGATACATTTGATACTTTTTAATGGAATATACAAAGATATAGACCAAATATAATAGACAAAGACTATATATAATAGGCAAAGACATAGACCATATACAAAGACTTTTTCTTTTTTCATGGTAAATCAGAGACTGAATTTAGGAAAAGCACAGTTTGGTAGCTACGTAAGTTAATCTAGCATCCTCCACTATCATCTCAGAGATGTTAATTGAGTTGTGGGATCAAGCTTTTGTTATAGACGTCTGATCTTAGAGTGTAATTCAAAATGTTATCCTTACGATGCCAAATGAGTCCAAAGAGTTAAAGAGGGAGTTCGTTGATAAGTTTTGCTGCTGTGAATCTTATCTAAAAGATGGCTATGTTTTTTTTTTGTTTTTTTTGTGAGTAAAAACGTTCTGTTTTGAACCAAAAACCACTGTGCATCAATTTTTATTTTCCAATGCAGCATTACTTTTGCCATAAAAATTTAAATACCCGATATTTCTGTTTCAGCCTGAAGTAGATGCAGGTGCCATCATTGAACAATTAGCACTCCCTGTTAACAAAGACGACACTGTCGAAACGTTGCAGGCACGGGTTACGCAAGTGGAACATCAGGCATTTCCAAGAGCCCTTGAAAAGTTGGCAAAGGGGCATATTTCCAGGGGTGCTGATGGAAAGCTTCAACATTATTCCTAAAATAGTTCAAAATTTTTAAGGAAATTCGTAATATAGTTTTTTCATGGAATTATTTTTGTAAAGAAAATTACACTTCAGTATATTTTTGCGGTGCTAATGATTTTATATATATATATGGGGACGCGGTATCGCCTAAACGTTTCATTTGTCTGAAAAGGTGCACATAATGCATTTAATGCATAAGTATTGAATGATTTTTTCAGCTCAAAGATCACTAAAATTACGCCAAATTACATTGACTTAGAATAAATTAAATTGGCCTAGGCCAAACTAGTTTAGACCAGTGTACAGCAGGCCATACTAGATTGGCCTAGGATAAACTAGTTTATTCTGTGAGCGTTAGGACTAACTAGATTGGCCTAGGCCAAACTAGTTTGTCCTAATGCCCATAGGATGAATTAGTTTGGCCTAGGCCAGTCTCGTTTACTCTGACGCTCATAGGATAAACTAGCTTGGTCAGTAACATTATATATATATATATATATATTACACACACTACATATAAAAGTGTGCAACCTCTAACTATTACCCAATCTTCCTCAAATTTGTCAGATACCATTTTTATATCAATAGGACTGAGAATGTGAGCAAAGTCAACAGCAATGTGATATTTTAATTTTTACCTAATAAAATGAAACACCCTACTCTATATTTTGGTTCTACTGTAACACAATTACCAAACAAGTGTGAAGTCAGAAGATCCTTTTGGGCGATATTTCTTTTTTATAATTTGCGGGGAAATATATGAATAAGTGTTCAGATGTCCACATATATAGCTGAAACTAGAACTGTAACTACAAGTTACCATTGCAGGATTTATTGGGCCATAATGAAGAAAAAGACAGTTGTTCCCTGAGTCAGAATTGAACCGGCAACTATTTTGTATGAATCAGTGTCATAACCGATTAGACCATCAGGGCACAATTGCCCCCTCCCCCCCTTTTTTTTGTACATAAGCTTTTAATAACACAATCACCAAATGTATGGTTAACATAGAAAACACTCTGGGGCAATCTTTTTGACCAAATCTTGAATAATGGGTTGAAATATCTAGTTTGAGCTATATGTGTCGGAACACCTTTTCAAACTTTATTTTTTATAAATAATAAACTATTTTGTAAAATGTTTATACTTGTGTCTATTTTTCTGATACTTTTATGGATAAATATTAAATATATATTTTTTGAAAATTTTTGCTTCCGTACAAGTGATAAAATTCGCTGCTCGTAGTTGTTCAGAAAAGTATTCAAGTAAATCTTTTGTGCGTAAAATAAAGTTATTGAAACTGTTTATTTGTAATTTTTGTATAAACCTGAATGAATACAATTTTTAAAGTATATCAACTGTCTCTGTAATGTGCATATAATGATTTTGCACTTAGTGAAATGTAGAATTTAGTTTTTAACGTTTAAATTAAATAATTTTGTGTTCTAAGGTGACAATGCGTTCAGCTGTCAAGCCATTAACTCGGGTTTAACCCAGATGGTGTCTTAGAGCGTGCTCCATCTTTTGTCCACCGCAGTCTGAGATTTGGTTTCTGTAGGAAAGTGTAGGTTCCGGAGCTAGAAATTAGGAACAGAAAGTTAGGCGTCAATGGCACCTAACAATTTTTTCTTAGTCGCCAAAATGATTTTCTTAGGTGCAATTTCAAGGTTCATTTTGTTCCTGTAGCATTATGCTGTGTGTTCATACACATAACACAATGACTTGTGGTGATGATGATAAGCAAAACAGGAATTTTGTAAAGAAACATTTATTTAAAAAGTTACTTTTTAAAATCTGGTCGCCTTATACATTCATATGCTACATCTCTCCACCATAAATTAATTGAAGGCAGTGGTTTGCATTTAGCTATTCTTGGTCTATACAGCTTAATAAATAAGAAGTAATAGTCGAAGTCTTGTCTTTTAATCAAATTAAATTAACTAAAACCTCTTTCACAATCAGCTGTACTCAAAGGAAGAATCATTATAAAATACAATACATTGCTTAAATTACAAAATGAAGATAATAGAGATTCTGCCATTGAACCCTGCCAAGCAGACTCGCGTGACAATTCATGTATATATCATCATGGTGGTATACATAAATATAATTATTTTTATTTGAGGGGATCCATTTTTGAAGTCTCGCTATATAGACTTAAAAATTCGGAGCAGGAAGTTGGGTATCAATAGCACATAACAATTTTTCTTCAGTTACCAAAATGTTTTACTTCGGTGCAATTAAAAAAAAAATTATCAAGGTAAACTAATTGAACGTTTTTATAAAGCTACCTTTTAATGAAACTGACGTCATTTTATATTCCGCTCCTGAGCAGCAGGGTCGAAGTTAAAAGTCGACTCCCCGACTATCCGAAAAATTAAATTAAAATTCGCGGAACACTTAGCGGACGTTTACGAGCAATTTTCTGCTAAAACGAACAAATGGAATTTCGCCGGTCCGGCTCCTCAAATGCGTCAGAAATTCGCGGAGTATTGGAGGTGGGGGGCGTGCTATGATTATGTATGTGTTTTTGCGAATTTATTTGACACGAAATTTTTATTCTCAGTTCTTATTTTGTGTGTGTGGGGGAGACTTTGAAATTTTCCAGAATTTCAAGTTTAGACAAAAACGGGAGATAGCCTATCAAAACGAGGTCGAATTGATGGAATTCTACGGACCAGGCTTACAATTAAAAATAAAAATCCGCCGCATTATAAATTTTTGTGTTCTGGACACTTGCCCATATATAAATCTGAGATTGTCCCACCCCCAATGTAACGAAAAATCGTGATGAAAGCGTAGGGACGGGCGCTTATTAAGAATTTTCTGCTGAAAGAAATAATTCGTCGATCCGTCTTCAAATGCGACTGCGACAGAAAACCGCGGGGTACCTTGGGGCGGGGGGAGAGGGGGGGGCTCTGAGATTAGCCTTATGTGCATTATTATAATATATAACAATATTCATATAAATTGATTTTATATGACGAAATATTTTTCCGGTGCTTGTGGGGGGGGATGGGCGCTTTTCCAGCGAAAGCGAATCAACAGAAGTCAACGATAGGTTGGAAAAAACAAACCTGCCGTCTTTTGAAATTTTGCATTCCCAAAATTTAATGTTTTGGGCGTTTGCCCAACATTCATTTTTTATAAATTCGGTTTCGATTGTACATGATCACAAGTTAAAATATTATGCACATGTAAACAATTAGCCAAAGAAACTTTACTACCAATTTTGTTTTGCTTAGCCTTAGTGATCGAAAATCAATAGCAAACTTAAAAATTGAAAATGAGCGTGAAGCCAAAGAATATCGATAAACGTAAGCTATCCCTAAAAACTTCCTTGCAGGTAGAAAAGGTGGCTACATTAGGGGGAGGAATTGAGGTATGGCAGTTGGCCACAGCCCACTAGATTGCAGACCATGGGTTTTCCCCTAACGAATGAAAGAAACGTTTCTGACCTTAACGACTTGCGTCCGTGAGATTGGTAAAAGGAAAAAGAACCGAGTAATCGAAATTTGCATTATATAAACAATAAAAATAAAGTTAGGTGCCAAAAATAACGACAAGGTCTAAAATCTTGGTCGTCAAAACGAAATTTATAGGTGCAAAATATGACTAATGACCACTAATTTCGAGCCTTGATACAGCATGTCTTAGTTATCTTTACATTGTAAAACTGAGACTGTACACTTTTTGTGTGATTTTTATGAGGAAGTCAGAATACAAGGTTGTGGAAGAGAGTTGTGATCTTGATTCTTGAAAAAAATGGAAGCGCTGGTGATCGAAAGACCACGTCTCCCTTTTTTAATTGGTCACGAGGTTATGACAATCACCTATTGCGTTGGGTTCAGCAGCCAGTAAGCTTCGTTATGTGTAAATATATGTTGCAGAGGTCAGGTTAATGCATTGGTCACATTCGGCCCTGCGGTAGCGCAGTGTGCATTCACCTAGTGCGTCGTTAACACGGATTTGACTCCCAATGGTGCAAAGAATGCTTACTCAGAGATCTCATAAAGATCACACTGCTCACTGTAGTCCAGGGTTTGGTTCCCTAAGAGGTTCGGCTTCCTCGGAAAGTAGTAGGTAAGAAAATAGCATGACCATTGTAGTCCTTGAGCCATAAAACCACAAACGAAATTGGTCGCATCCTACATGGCCTATGACAGTCTTGGACCACGAATTCTTTTGCTTCACCTCATACATACCATAAATCAGTCGTGGAAGCTATAAGTGGAATCACATTGTATTGGAGGTTGCTCACGTGCTATTTAAGACCCACTTTTTGGGCTATTACCTTTGTGGCGCAAGGACAGCAAGGGTCATTCTGTTCAAGATAAGGGGAGTATTGTAATTTTAAGCCGTCTATTGATGGATACTCAAAACACGTTTGTCTATTATACATAAAATCCAAGTTCGATTCTTGCAGGGCTCGCCATGTGATCATCGTTGCTTCCAATCCATATTCTGAGGCTATACAACAAAAGCATTAAAATTTTTTTTTTTATATATATGTATATATAAAATTCGGTGAGCCTATATTGCTCCTCAGCGATTCAGTTGATAGTTCCGAGGATGTCATATTTCCAAGTCTACTCATACGTTTTCTCTCTATGTAGAAAAAAAGGTGCCCTCTTTTAGTGGGTTGGTTGTAATTTTATGGCGCAAGGACATAGGGTAATTCTACGCCAAGTAAGGTGCTCTATATTTTGATAAAATCCTTTCTAATGAAGTCTAATGATAGAAAAGATAAATTATTGATCCCAGCTGACGAATGTAACTGTCATCGTAATCGTATGTTCATGCCCGGCGCGACCATATAGGTAAACTAGGCAGCCGCCTAGAGGGGGCGGGGGGCATTGCGAAATTTTTTTTTCTTTCCCATTTTTCCTTTCTTTAAGGTACTTGATACTGTAGGATGATTGAAATAAACTTGGCAATTAATAAATGAAACTGGATGGATTACTTTCGATTGAATGACTTTACCAATATTTACTTTTTCCCACGTAGCCGTAATTATTTTTTAGGGGGGATGGGTTAAATATAGTATAAACTGGGGGCAGCAAAAATCGTATAGGAAAAGTACGATTTTGGCCCCCTTTCTTAAAAAGCGGGAGGAGGGCAAGTGCTCCCTTTGCCCCCGCCAGATTATGCCTATGCTTCATTATATATGTTTCTCTTATCCATTTTCCATACCCCCAACTTCTTGCTTACATTAAATTTTTTTTTCTCCGACAAACATGTAACTTTTCATAACATTTTCTCATTACCACTACACATTACAGTGGCACGAGCAGTACCGCTACCTCACTTTGAGGGCTTTTCTTTTGATATTTTTGTGCATTATTACATACAAGGCATTGTAAGAATTACAATTTTGTCTTTCAACAGCAAGATCTCAGAATATTTCTTATTGTTTTTGATAATTTGTGTATTGTGAGATAAGCTGTGATGATTATCGTATTTCGTTTTAACAAACTACAGCGAGAGGGCGGAATGTGTCGCATTTTTTCATTTTTCAATTGTTGCAAAATGTATTAGGGTATCGATTTTCTTACGATGAAGCAGGACCAGAGGTCATTTCCCTAGGGCGGCAAATTTGTTTGCCCAGGCCCTGCATGTGCCTCCTAGTTCTAACTAATAAATCCCTATTCCTTACCATCATTTTCAAAGGTTTGTAAGGACTCCCATCGAAGAAATTTTTAGTTTTGGACTATTAAATAGTTTAGGTAAATGTTATATTACTAGCCTTCCTTTATACTCACCAAAATATTTAATTTACGACAATGAATTAAAGCTGGGCTTTTCTTTAATTAAACTATATGGTTTAGGGTAGAATAAGGTCAGGTGTGACAGAAGGAATAGTTAGTAAAGACGACATGCACAATAACCAAAACTATAACTTAAATTTTAATTAATAGAACAACTTTAAATTTAAACTACAAAAACATTGTAATTATTTTACTTTTTTTATTACAAGCAACTTTTTAAAAAATTTGAAGTTTATAGTGCAAAGTCGAGCCATCTTTGTTTCTTTGAAAATTTGTCAATCACTTTATTTACATCAATATGAAGATCTCTGTGAGTGTGTATTAAAAGTCTCTTCTGTCATCCGCGTTCGAAGCCAAGTTTGAAGGCGCTTCAACGATAAAAAACTACGTTCTGCTGAAGCAACACCTACTGAAAACGTAGTTTGAAGGGCGAGAAACTTGTAGATTTTTGGTAGAACGTCTGGATGTCATTTTTCCAAGACTTGGAGACTTTGAACGCCAGTGTGAGACTTGTTTATTACAGTCGTAACAAATACTTATAAAATATTCTTCATCGTCTTTATTTTTTCCTATTTAAGCCTGACGGGGGCCATAACCCCCTCCGCCCCTCGCTAGATCCGTCCTTACTTCCCTGCATAAAGTACGCGAAAAAGTCTATGCTAACCTTGAGAATTAACGGCTTACTTCCAGCCAGTTTTCCTTTGAGCCTTTTTTTTTAAATTTCGCTTAGTCTTGACACACGTTTGCAACTGTTATGTGGAATTCTTAAAAGATTTGCAGTTGATGCAATTAAACATTCAGCCTTACTTGTATCTACAATTAGCCCACGATCAAACTTATATTACTGCCTTTACTCATGGTGAAATTCTTATTTCCGAAGCTGTGACATTTTACTAATAATCTACGCTGACTTAGCTCTGTCATTCGTAGGTCACTCCTATGCCGTGTACATATTATTACCCATGTGTGTTTAATAATTTACTCTCTGGGTGCTCCACAAAAACAAGTTGCTGAAATGACCGATGAGCGCCTCTCACTAAACTTGACATACGAAGCGCTATATGCATGTCTTATTACTGAAGTATAAAATTTGTATAAAACAGATATAAAAAGTATTTTGTTCAAAGCTCATTAATAGAACATTAAAAGCTGAATAGGATCAAGTTTTTAAAATACGATTCCTTGAGTACAAGTTTAAAAAAAAAATCTGATGGAAAATTAGGATAGCTATTAATATTCTTTCGACGAAGAATAAGAGCAAAATCGGCGACTGGCGTTCAGTTTCTGGAATCAGGTAAATTTCGAAAGATTTAGTTTGGTTCAACACAGCGATTTATTATTCTTGAGGAAAATTAGCCCTTTGGATACCAGATAAAGTTACTAAACCCTTACAGAAATTATAATAAAACTTTTTGACGGTGACGCGAGTTCATCGTCGGTATGGCTTAGGATGAGTTCGTTTGAGTGATTTAGGACACGAGTGATTCCAAAGTATTTTTTTCCGGAAAAACTGAATAGCGGAGTAGTGGGGAAAAGAGATCTGAATATGTCTACTTCTTTAGAAAACGAAAATGTTCCAACTGTCCCAGAGTATGTGTTATGGGAAAGAAAAAATGCTAAACACTGGCCTTGAGTGACGTTCGAGTCGTTAAATTTTTGCAGTCGTGTGAAAATTTCGCTCTCTTCGTATGAGTGATTGTAGTCAAAAGTTATCGATGCAGCTTCAACATTATCTCCTGCAAAGGCTAAACCAAAACTGTGTGCTTGGTATTGCGAATACGACCGTCTGAATACTGGATTACCAACGCCAACGCCCCCAACAACTGATCTATCCATGTATTGATTGAACCAGTTTTGTAAAGTCACTTGTGTTTGGAGCTCATTCAGCCATGTTGAGTTCTCATAATTTTGCAAGAAGAGGAGGCATTTTATGTTCGTATCATCGTAAATACCCGCACAAGAACGCAGAATGGTGCTATGGACGATATGGAAAGTATGGATTTCGAGTCCTGGCAAAGCGGGGAAAAAAATCCCGGTCAGTCCTCTGCGATGTTTTAGATGAATCGTCCTGCTACAGTCTGATGAGGTACCAATGACATCGGGTGAAGTACACAAGAAGCTCTCGCATGACGCCGGAAGTTTTACTCTATAGATATCTAAAGAAATAAAATTACTTACCTAGTATAAAACATTTTTATGAATTTGAGAATACTGAATTATATATAAACATAATGAAATACAGTAGGACTCGCATTGAACAAGAGGCTTAGGACCAACCAAAATACTCATCACATATTCTCTGGAATTCAAAAATGCTAAATTTTCAAAATAAAGCCTGTATAAGTAACATGTGAATGCAGCGTGCATGTAATAATGTTCAGCTTTGCATTTGCTTGGAATTTATTACATTTCCATTTGATTTTACTTTTCTCGGTAAATCCGGAAACCTGCTAAGTGCGAGCGCGTTATAAATATGTCCAACTGCATTCATGATTTAACATTGGTTCATATAGGCCTGCACAAAAGTTTAGACACGGAGGCAAATTATAAATAAAAGCGAGAATTTGCATTGAACTTCGCCGATATTGTATCTAAATAATCCTAGAACCAATAATAAATTGTGCAACTTAAAAGATTACCAAAAGTACTGAAACAAAATATCCCAACACCGTAATATTGGAATCTGCATGCCACAAATGTTTAGGCACATATGTCAGATTTATGCAAATTAACGGCGCGAAGTTCCCAAGTGATCGAAGGGGCGTTTCCCAGAGTTGTTATATAAGGCCTGAAATAATTTAGAATGCTTAGAACGATGCCGAAGTCAAAGCAATTTACGAATGACGAGATTTTGAAGATTTGGAGGCTGAAAACTAAAGGTAAATCTGTTACTCAAATTTCTGTTGCATTGAACCGTTCAAAGCGAGGCATTTATCGAGTGTTATCCCGGGGTGATCAGTATCAACCAAAATCACGATCTGGGAGGCCTCGAGTGACCAGCATTCGGGATGATAGACAAATACGAAGATTGGCTTCAAATGAAAGCCTGTCTGCAAATCAAATAAAAAACACGTTAGCAATGCGAGTGTCAAGAGAAACCATACGTAGAAGGATTGTAGAATGCAGGCATTTGAGATATGCAAAAATGCGCCGCAAGCCCTGCTTGCAATTACATCATAAACAAGCACGACTACAATGGGCAAGGCAGCACATATCATACAGTGACGAATGGCTGCAGGTGTTATTTAGTGATGAAAAAAAGTGGAACTTAGATGGTCCCGATGGCCTTTCGCACTACTGGCACGATCTTCGAAAACGCCCCTTAAGTCGGTTCAGCAGACGTCAAGGAGGAGGTTCAGTCATGGTTTGGGGAGCCTTTAGCTTCAATGGACAGACTTCTTTGGCGTTTTTGAATGGAAAACAAGATTCCAAGGCATACCAGGCAACTCTTGAAAGTCACCTATTACCTTTTGGCGAACTTTTATGTGGACGAAACTGGGTTTTCCAACAAGATAATGCGTCCATCCACACATCCAGGTCAACAAAAGAATGGATGAGCGCTAAAAATATTACAGTTCTCGATTGGCCTGCTCTTAGTCCTGACTGTAATCCCATCGAAAATGTATGGGGCATACTAACGAATGTTGTGTATGCCAATGGAAAGCAATATCCGTCCGTTTTAGAACTTAAAAAGGCTATAGAAGAAGCGTGGTTTAATTTTGAACCAGAAACCTTTCAAAATCTTGTGCTTTCAATGAACGACCGCGTATTTAATCTAATACGAAGTAATGGTGGCTACATTGATTATTAAAATTGTTCATTTCCTTATGCAAGTGCTAAAATTTATGTTTGTGCCTAAACTTTTGTGCCACATATTTTACTTATTTTAAGTTATATATTGCAGCAAGTTCGCTACTGATGTGATTTCTGTTCTCAAATTTTTAATTTGCATATTACATGTGTTCATACTTCGTAATATTAAAGTTCCTACTTCTTCAGTTTTAATAGTATTTTGTTATACTCAAATTTGTGTTGTGTCTAAACTTTTGTGCAGGCCTGTGGCGTGGATTTTCCTAATACGCATGTTCAGTTAATAGAATGCTGGCTTATTTGTAGGGTTTTTAAAAAGGTTCGAATATTATCTCACATATGCATATATTTTTAATTATAAAACCATTGAAACGTTTATGTAATATACAGGGTTCCATATAGGGAATGCGGCCAGAAACTTTTGAACGAAGATAGCTCTTGCAATGGAAGTTAGGTACTGGTATAGTAAAATGACCATGTACTATCAGATGAAATTAATAACAGCGACCCGGGTGGCGAATTGAGGAAGTTAAAAATTTTATTTCCAAAAATAACGAAGACAGAAAAATATTTTCAATTAGAAAGTTGCAAAGCATCCTTTAGTACGAAAATATACACAGCTCGTACCAAATGCGTTCTTACTGATGCCAAAAAGTGAGGTGTTCCGAAAGTTTCAGAGCATCATATTCAATTGAGTCTTTATGGCGTTTCAGAACTTAAGCTAGGGGTTCTGCTATCTTCTTCATTTCATAGCGTATGTTCTCTTTCTTATAAGAACTTCAACTCAACTTCTAAACCGCTAGAAAGACTCAATTGA
>QLNU02014802.1:164555138-164565888 GCA_006491805.2 Dysdera silvatica | reverse complement strand
CCCATTGTAGTCGTGCTTGTTTATGATGTAATTGCAAGCAGGGCTTGAGGCGCATTTTTGCATATCTCAAATGCCTGCATTCTACAATCCTACGTATGGTTTCTCTTGACACTCGCATTGCTAACGTGTTCTTTATTTGATTTGCAGACAGGCTTTCATTCGAAGCCAATCTTCGTATTTGTCTATCATACCGAATGCTTGTCACTCGAGGCCTCCCAGATCGTGATTTTGGTTGATACTGATCACCCCGGGATAATACTCGATAAATGCCTCGCTTTGAACGGTTCAATGCAAGAGAAATTTGAGTAACAGATTTACCTTTAGTTTTCAGCCTCCAAATCTTCAAAATCTCGTCATCCGTAAATTGCTTTGACTTCGGCATCGTTCTAAGCATTCTAAATTATTTCAAGCCTTATATAACAACTCTGGGAAACGCCCCTTCGATCACTTGGGAACTTCGCGCCGTTAATTTGCATAAATCTGACATATGTGCCTTAACATTTGTGGCATGCAGATTCCAATATTACGGTGTTGGGATATTTTGTTTCAGTACTTTTGGTAATCTTTTAAGCACAATTTAAATAATTGCACAATTTATTATTGGTTCTAGGATTATTTAGATACAATATCGGCGAAGTTCAATGCAAATTCTCGCTTTTATTTATAATTTGCCTCTGTGTCTAAACTTTTGTGCAGGCCTGTATGACGTGGATTTTCCTAATACGCATGTTCAGTTAATAGAATGCTGGCTTATTTGTAGGGTTTTTAAAAAGGTTCGAATATTATCTCACATATGCATATATTTTTAATTATAAAACCATTGAAACGTTTATGTAATATACAGGGTTCCATATAGGGAATGCGGCCAGAAACTTTTGAACGAAGATAGCTCTTGCAATGGAAGTTAGGTACTGGTATAGTAAAATGACCATGTACTATCAGATGAAATTAATAACAGCGACCCGGGTGGCGAATTGAGGAAGTTAAAAATTTTATTTTAAAAAATAATGAAGACAAGGAAATATTTTCAATTACAAAGTTGCAAAGCATCCTTTAGTACGAAAATATACACAGCTCGTACCAAATGCGTTCTTACTGATGCCAAAAAGTGAGGTGTTCCGAAAGTTTCAGAGCATCATATTCAATTGAGTCTTTATGGCGTTTCAGAACTTAAGCTAGGGGTTCTGCTATCTTCTTCATTTCATAGCGTATGTTCTCTTTCTTATAAGAACTTCAACTCAACTTCTAAACCGCTAGAAAGACTCAATTGAAAGTAATGCATTGAAACTTTTGGAACACCCTACTTTTTGGCAGTACGTGCACATATTGCGCATGAGCAGTGTATCTTTTCTTACTAACTAAAAGATGTTCTGTATCTTTCTAATTGAAAATATTTCCTCATCTTCATTATTTTTCGAAACAACTTTTTTAACGTCCTCAATTCGCCACCAGGGGCGCTGCTGTCTATCATGTCTGATAGTGTATAGTCATTTTACTATACCAATACCTAACTTTTGGTGCAAGAGCTTTCTTCGTTGAAAACTTATTGGTCGCATTTCTACTTTCCTAGGAACTCCGTATATCATACGCAGTTACTGCATTCTAAACGTTCGTAAAAACGCGTGTTGTATCTATTGTTATCTAGTTTCGTAGAGGATGCTGAAATGCAGGGTCTTTATAATTAAAGTTCCACTTTGAAATGGCCATAAAATGAAAACTACTGGACCAAATGTTATCAAACTTGGTAATAGCTTACAGGAGGTCATGGGATTTTATTTTCTGTCAAAAAAAAAAAAATAAAAGTTAAAAAATCACCACCAGCAGGAATGGCACTGTATGCAATATTGTTAAACGAAATAAGACATCGTTTTAAAACGTTTTTAATCGTTTCTAAAACGTGTTACAAAGCATGTTGAATGTGGCGTCCACCATTTTCTGAAAGCAAGTTAAATCGCATTACTGCGTTCTCAACAGCAGCTCTTAGCATATCAGGAGGAATGTTGCGGACATGTCGGTGTATCGCATCTTTCAATTCCGCCAAATTGTTTATGTTATCACCATAAACAATTTGCATAACCCCACAAAGAGTTTCGTTTTAGAAACGATTAAAAACGTTTTAAACCAATGTCTTCATTTTTTTTATTTCGTTTAACAATATTGATTACAGTGCCATTCCCGCTGGTGATCATTTTTGAACTTTTATTTTTTTCATTTTATTATATTTTTTTTATTTTATTATTTTATTTATTTACGGAAAATAAAATCCCATGACCTCCTGTAAGCTATTACCAAGTTTGATAACATTTGGTCCAGTAGTTTTCATTTTATGGCCATTTCAAAGTGGAACTTTAATTATTAAAGACCCTGTACTTGTCCCTACATATAAACAGATTAATTTTATAGCTATTAAATAAAATGGTTGTACACATCATGTTAATTTTATTTACATATTTCATCAAATCGACCACCATCCGTAAAGGATTGATTGGTTGTATCTTTATAGCATGAGGACAAATGATAAAGGACTGACCTTTCAAACATACAAAGTTGCGCGTATGTTTGCGAGACGAATGGCTTTATTTTTTCTCCATACTTTCGCCTACATATTAACACTAGCGCACGCAGGCAGGGAGGGAAGGGCGTACAGGCTTCCAAGAGTGGGGTTACAGAGCTACATCTCCACATATTTATGGTATATACCACATCATACTGACGGGGTATTACTGCGTAGATAATGAAATCACTCATGATAACGCTAATAAACTTCTACTAATTTAATTACAACAAAAACATTAGATTAAATGAAGTTAGAACCAGTCGAAACTATTCTCACAATCGCTTTTTTGGTATTTATGATACCACCATTTGAACGACATAATATCAGTTTTTTGAAAGCGCGGGAAACCCAAAGGTAAAAAAATATGCACTGTTAACTGTGTATTGGGCGGCGTCTCTGGTCACGGACTTGTCAGTTTTTCCAGAAAATGTCTCCGTGGCAACGGTGACGCGTCTCCGCCACATATTGTGTGTATGTATACAGAATTTCATCTTAATGGGGGGGAGCTTTGACACCTTATAAACTCTCCTGCGTACGCCATGCATATTTTTAACTAAGAATACAAATACAGTGAAAGCTCGTTAATGCGTCTTCGCTTAAGATGAACCTTTCGTTTATAAAGGCAAATTCTTTTTCTCCGTCTGAGGCACATCTCCATTCAATGTTAAAGACTTCGCTTAATGCGTACGGCTCATCGCATAATGCGCAGAAAGTCGGTTGCTCAAAGAAAAAAAAAAGAAGCCATTTTTAAGAAAAACTTCAGTAGGTGTCAAAGGCAGTATACCCCCGTCCCCCAAAGTGTGGTCTCCTGTATTTCAAAAGCAACTTTTCAATTTTTGGGGAATTGTTTTTTTTACAGTATTAAATAAAAATGAGTTTCCACTGCGTGTAACTAATTTTTTCTTTTGCTTCGTTGTAATTTTTTCCGGAGTATTCGCTCATAATACCACATATGACCAAACAATTCTCCACGAACGTATTTAAAGCGTATTTTTCGAAAACGGTTGTTTCGCATAATACGTTCGTAGGGAATTGATTGATTTGTCGTCTGTAACTCAGTTGGTAAGAGCACTTGCCCGGACTGTGGAAGGTTGTGGAATCGTGCCCCACCAGGCGCAAAAACATTTCTTTACGAGCGTTTCACCATTTAACCCAGCCATAACATCGGCGTTAATATTGCTACGCCTTAAAAACGTTGACAGGATTTGTTTCTAATTTAATCTGCGTAGTGTTCGATTTATTTAAATATTGACGAATAGCCTGAAGTTTTAGCTACTGAAATTTGTCCTCCCCTTAGTGCGGACTTCCGTTCGTAAGGATAAAAATCTGCAGCCGACGATGATTGGCATTAACGAGGTTTCACTGTACTTTATATAACTCTTATGATAACGTTCATGTTATCACACGTGTGATAGACGTGAACTTTATCACAGGCGTTATATGAAGTTCATGTTCATCTCCCGTTACGGTTTTGTATAAAAAGAAGTATCAAACCTGAAAATGGTGGCCTTCTCATGTCTACGTATTGTTCTCCCTCATTCGACCAATTCCTATTCCCTAAAACTAAAACAAATTTTGGTTCGACGAACAAGTTGTCAACGTATTCAGCAAAAGCATCCTCGCAATATTCGGACATGTCAAAGTCTTGACTATTATACTAAATAAATAAATAAAATAAATAA
The DNA here is from genome assembly GCA_006491805.2 of Dysdera silvatica. NCBI lineage: Eukaryota > Metazoa > Arthropoda > Arachnida > Araneae > Dysderidae > Dysdera > Dysdera silvatica. The sequence continues at coordinate 164,561,649 of QLNU02014802.1, read as the reverse complement.
AATAAAATAAATAAACTTTTTTAACTTGCTGCATGAGAAAAGCAGGTCTATGTTATTGCAATGACATATCTTACTAAACTTGGCGTATACGAAGCATCAGGGCCGGCCCTAGAAGATATAGGGCTCAATTTGGGTGTCTCACTACTTCGCCCCTCTCTTTATATGAACCCCGCGTATGTACATACACAGGGTGGTTAGTAAAGTCCTTATACACGGTGGTTAGTTAAGTCCTTATACACGCAGATAACTGTCGAATGGAGAGAGCTGTATGTATGAACGTGATGTATTAGTAAAATGACTATGGCTACAAGATGAGACTGCGTGCAGCGTCCCTAGCGGAAAAATTCAGAATTTAAAGCTGCTATCTCCAAACTATTCAAGATAAGGGCAAAAAGTCAATTGCAAAGTTGTTAAGCACCAGCTAGTTAGTACGAAACGATTTTTTTCATCACCTTAATCGGGCAAAAATCGTGGTTTAGGAAGTTAGGGGGTACAGGGCTACGTGACAGCTTTCCCTTCGTACAGCTATGCATAGAGGGGAAGCTTCGGGTAGGGGCGATACTTTCATTGCACACACAACTTTTAGGGTGGTTTAGTAAAGTCATTATACACGCTGATAACTGTCACACTGCGAGAGATAGATGCATGAATATGATGTATATGTACGTACTGTATACGTAGTGAAGTGACTATGCGCTACAAGGTGAGACTGCGTGCAGCGTACAAATACAAATTTTATTTTCATGCCATTTTTACATTTGCCATTCTAACATCATCAGTTGACATTACATACCTAGCGGAAAAATTCAGAACGTAGATCTGCTATCTCGAAATCGATTCAAGAAACGGAAAAAAAAAAGTTAATTACAAAGTTGTCCAGCATCACTGATGCAGTACAAAATGGTACATGAATTGCGGGAATAGAACACGTCAAACGCTAATATGTGGGTATTTGGTTCGGCAAATGTGAACAGCGTATTACTGTATGTCATTGTGCTCATTACGTGTGGCCACCGTCGGCTGCAATACACGTTTGTATCCTATAGAGCGTTTCTTCTCGCACATTCAGTAGCATTGCAGACGTGACGCTTGTACAGGCATTGGTAATGCGACTGCCGACATTGTCCACAGTCGTCGGTTAGGTGTGATAGACCTGTCTTTTGAGATAGCCTTAAAGATAGAAGTCCAATGGGGTAAGGTCCGGTGACCGTGCAGGTCAGCTCACACTACCACCCTAGCCAATGACCTGTTGGCGGAAGGTTTGGGATAATAATAATTGTACTTCTGTTGGATGGTGAGGAGGAGGAGGAACGCCGTCATGTTGGAACCACATGGTTCTCCGCTCACTCAATGGAACATCATGCAAAATATCCGATAGTACGCTCTGTAGCAGCTGCAAATATCGACGTCCCGTTAATGTGCCCTCGTAGTACATAGGTCCAATGAGTCTGTTGTTCAAAATACCGCACCACACATTAACAGACCACCACCACACCTGATGTCGGCCTGGTCGTCCCCCCATGAAGAATTTTCGAGCACCCAATAATGGTCGTTGTATCTATGTATCACCCCTGTGCGGGTGAATTTTGACTCGTTCGCTAAAAAATTCGGCTGCATATCTAAGGTGTTCATAACAAAGTTGCACCAACAAAAACGTCGCTCAGCATCCCCTGGAACTAGTGACTGCAGACATCATACCAACTTCTCTTGAACTGCACCGTGGGTGGGCCAGAACATAAGCTAAAACGTCCTCTGGTTGCACACCCTGACTTACACCTGCGTGGCGACCTGAACGGGGACGAGGTTTAACGCTACACGTCTCTTTCAGCCGTCGAACCACATTAGTGATGGTTATTGCAGTCGGATGGGGTCCCAAAATAAAACGTACGGCATATTGTCATGCACTTTCTCTTGCATTACGACCACATTCCCCATATAACAGCACCATCTCGCAATACTCGTTGTTGGAATAATTCGCCATATAATATATAAGTACAGACATTTAACGCACCGTTTTACTTCTCACACTGTCTTACACTCCTTGCCTGGTCACTATTTTATGCTTACCGATAACGTATGACATAGAATACACATTTGCATATCATCCGCTTTGTGACGAGATTATGTGTGCAATGAAAGTATTGTCCTTACACGAAACTTGCCCTCTATGCATAACTGTACGAAGGGGGAAGTTGTCACACAGGGGTGTCCTGTACCCATTAAACTTCCTAAATCACGATTTTTGCCCTATTAAGGTGGTGAAAAAAATTTTCGTACTAACTAGCTGGTGCTTAACAACTTTGTAATTGACCTTTTTACCATATCTTGAACAGTTTTCGAGATAGCAACTCTGAGTTCTGAATTTTTCCGCTAGGGGCGCTGCACGCAGTCTCATCTTGTAGCGCATAGTCACTTTCCTTTACCTATGCATTACGTTCGTACATATAACTCTCTCCGTTCGACAGTTATCTGCGTGTATAAGGACTTTACTAACCACCCTGTATAGTGCTTAACAAATCGGGTGATCTAGCAGTCATAGGCGATTAGATTTTTTTCAGTTGGCGAGTAGGGGAAAAACCTTGTCACAGGTTTTCATCGAGCCGAGCGAGTGTCTGGTGAATACGGTAATTTGTTAAGACATCCATCCATCCATCCATCAAGGCACGTAGCCAGCTTATGTTATGGGAGGGGGGGTCAGAAAGTTACAAGGGGCTTAACATTTGTTAACGTTTGATATATTTTATTAATACAGAGAACACCCTCTCAACGGACACCCCTCAGATGGTCACCCCGTTTTTACAGTTAGAAATTCCCTGGCAGAAACAGATTTTTTGAAAAACTGAAATTTATCGGTGGGGTTGAAATTTGCAGTAACGCATTCCAAACTCCTGATTAGCGGACACCCACGGACATTATTTTCATCATTCATTCCATTAGATAAGAACCCCAGTACGGACAAAGTACGTTTGAACTTCGGCCTTCACTAGAGGCGTTTCTCACAACAAGAAACTAAGGATAAACAGGTAACAGCCAAGGAGAATTTCGCATTAACGAAGAATGTAACTTGACCCAGATTTGCTGATTCAAATGACTAAAATACTCGATAAATCCCATAGTGAGTGATTCGCAGCGCGAAACTAATAAACAATCAACACAAACTATCGCAGTTCAGATTTACTATTATTATTTACCACACAAGCCTTGTAAGCAATATCATCGCAGTCAAAGTTTTCATGTCGGCAAATGTTGCAATGCCCTATTTCTGGAGCACTGAAGGATTTTTTAAGTATGCTCCCAACGCATAAGGATATTATAAGATGTTGCGCTCACGAGAGATGGCGTATCGTTTGCGAAACTGATAGAAACAAAGAATCATGGTTTTCAGTTATCGCTGAAACTGTTGCTTTGAAGATTGAAAATTTATACCTCCATGCATCCGTTCCTTCAATTTCATATAAATGTGTTTGTGATATGATACTCTCATACCATGGAAAATATCGATCGATCATGAAAAATATAAAGTTTGAATGCGACTTGCATCCCACCGCCCTAAGTTCTAATCAGAAATACTTCTTAAACATTTGAACCGCGATGAGTTCTGGCGTTTGTTCTTCAGATCTAGCTAAGCGTCAACCATCAACGTTGAATTCGGCCCGCTGGCTAACAACTGCCAATCGAATGCTGAGGTTTTATATATTTACATCAGACCCATCAAATGAGTTGCTAACTTTGGTTGTGTTTATTCTAAGAGTCTATGCACCCTCATGGTTTCGAATTAAGATTCATCATTCCATAAAGGACGGTGCTAGACACTTGTGGCATTTCATCAGCTCATCTCGGTACTTGACTAAGAAGTATCCTGACATAATCGAACCAGTAACTTCTCGCAGCGCTTACTTTGCGACTCCAGAAAACATGCTTTTGGCCATGTTAACTGATGAGAGATGCCATATTAGGACGCTTGCAGCTAGGAGGATTATCAAGGCAAGGGAAAATGGCCCAGATGGAAATTATGTTCGCAGATTCGTTATTCCTGCTGCTAACCTTGGAGCTACAGACTGCGTAGATCTCATTGACTAGCAAATTAGCAAGAAGCGAAGCTCTGAATTTCTATCGTCGCTTCATTCGGCCCTTTTTCTCGGCGGGCAACATTTCGTTGGTGCGTTTAACGCGTTTAAAGCGCTGACTTAAAAACGTAGCCTTCTGTTCCTGAATGTAATTCCAATTATATTAAAGGAATTAAATTCAAAAAAAAATAGTGGGCTCAAAATAAAATTTTGAATTTTATTTTTCTAATCAAATTTTAAATTTGATAAAAAATAAAAAGGATTTGGAATTTAAATTAAAAAAAAAACTCTGTTCGACCACTCAATTTTTTTTTAGGTGAAGTGTCGCTTCATTCACGTCACTAGACGAGCCGCCACTAATACGGCCATGTAATCAGCCGCCACTGGAAAATGTTTTTTTTTTCAAAACAAATTTTAGAATTTTATTTTAAATTTTGTTTTGTATACAATTGTACTTGACAATGGAGACCGTTCTTTGACGTTAAGAATATATTCAAAGCAGCTTTATACGGTAGGTTTTGTCTACATTTTTTATTTATTTTTTTTTAATGGAGGTTTAAGTCTTCATCTATTCTATAATAAGGATGAAAGAATTTATAAATCTTAGTATACTCTTATAAGTTTTCAATGCAAAATTTATGTTAAGAAATTTATTCCTTAATGTCAAATACAGGCTGATTATAAATTATATTGTCGGGGTTTCCTTGGCTCATAATGTTTGATTAAAGAACATGATGGAAAAAATTACATACTCGTAAAATACAATTCAAAAAGTTTTTTATAATAATACAAGTTAAGAGTTCGCTCAATACGTTTTGGCTGAAATTTATGATGAAAATTACCTTCAGAAATGGGTCTTCAGTGATGAATCCACTATCGAATAACTATCAAATTTGGGGATCAGAGAACCCTCACATATATCAATAGGAAAGTGATAGCCCGAAAGTTAACGTTTGGTGCGCTTTATCATACACGGAAGTGACCCGAGTGTTTCTCTTTGTTGAGAAAGCAGCAAACTGAATTACTCTGAAATGCTATAGCTGTGTGGGTTCTCCAGTTGCAATGCCGTTAGCCAGCCATTTGTGATATTTCAGCAAGATGGCGCACCACCACATTGAGGAATAATTGTTGGCGAGTTTCTGGACATGGACGTTCCTCCAGAGATGGTGTGGATAAGCTGTACCACTTTTATGGCCTCCAAAATCACCGGATATCACACCGCGTGACTTTTTGTTGTGGAGGGTCATGTTAAAGATATTGTCTACCAAACCCCTGTATCTGCACTGCATGAACTGAAACGCAGAATTGCTGCTGCGGTCCAAAGTGTTATACAGCCAATGTTGAGGAACTGTTGGCGGAAAACAGTTCCGTCTTGATGTGGCACGTGCCACATCAAGACGGAACACATCAAGACTCAACTCAGTCTTGATGTGCTAAGTGACACTGAAGGCTGCCATGTGGAAATTACTTAACTTTGTGTTATTATAAAAACTTTGAGCTATGCTTTACGAATATGTAATGATTGTTTTTCGCCATGTTCTTTAATAAAACTATGGGTAAAGCAACCCTAACAATTTATGACCACCTTGTATGCTAGTCTAATTAGAAATTTAGTATTGTTAAATATATTAAAAAAAATGTATCAGAATATTAACGAATTTTAAGCCCTTATAGCTTTTTGAGCCACCTGCAAATTCAGAGCCCCCACCCCCTGTTACAGGCATCAGATTACGGACCTGCGCGGGATCTGGATTTAACTATTTAGGTAAATCAGCGTAAAGCTGGAACTCCTCTTCGAAAATATTTTTCAAAGATTAACGGTTGAGGTGTTATAAACGGTTAATAACGGCTGTAAAGAACTGTCAATCATTATTAAGGCTATCATCTTCATATCTATTTTGAATCACTCTGTATAATGATATTCTGAACTAAAAATTGCGCTCATTTTTTAAAAATATGAATAGCCTTTATGTTATACAGGCTACTTCACATCATTAGATTTTGAAATTGACGCAGTATAGCTCAGATGCTCTTGCGCCATAAAAATCCAAACAAACGGATTTCGAAAACTATGATTTAAGGCGCTAAGGATAGCAAAGGTCATGCTGACCCCCCGAACTAGAGTTTTTTGAAGAGTCTGAACCTCTCAAGGACTAGGAAATCATACCCCTAACTGAGTTTGTGGCACAGCTGGGAGCCGAATCTAGGTGACCGCCACGCCAGGTAAAAGGGTCATCACTGCTGGGCTTTGTAAAACGTTCAATTCATGGTTTACCTCTCCATCAAAAATTAATCTTTGCATACTTATTTTAAGATTTAAGTTTGCGTTGTTATATATTTTTTAGATTTTTGTACAGGAACTTCCGAGGGGTGACAAAAGTTAGTGGTGCCTGAGATCTCTTTAGACCACACGGTTCTTCAGAGACTAGCGAATTTTTAATTGC
>QLNU02014802.1:164477860-164555038 GCA_006491805.2 Dysdera silvatica | reverse complement strand
ACCTCACCTTTGCGCCGAAAATCTATTTTCAATCTGAGATCATTTAGTTTCTTTGAAACACCCCTATTACTACGTACAGTACCACAAATACGAATTTTCTTCTTAAATAAGTTTTCAGCCAATATAATACTATTATAGTAATTGTCCATGTATACATAGCATTCGGTTATAAATAGCAGGACGTGAATTCACTTCAGCGGCGACCAGGAATAGAATTTGAAATGACGTGAATTCATGTTAGCGGCAACCAGGGAATAGAACGTGAAATGACGTAAATTCACGTCAGCGGTCGCGAATGTGTTAACTTGCCTACACTACGCTACGTTGCCTACCTACGCTACGTTGCTGCAGTGAATATAACCAGCTTAGTGGCCAGAAATTGCGTTCCGCAGGCAAAGATGTAAAATGTCACCTCCATAAAGATTAATGGTGCAACTGCATAGTTCGTTACCTAGATTTCTCTCCTCCTGAAATTGGTCGACAATTTCAGTAGATCGGATTGTGACGTCAGTCTCTCTAACGTCATACTTACGCGTCTCTTCTGAGTTTGTAACGCCATTTCCACGTGCTTCACGTTTCTCAAGGTTGGCTTTTTTTGTGGGGGCAGCGAAATTATGACGGAAATACTTTTACAATTCGTTTCTGGTCGTATTTTCAATTAAGAATTTGCAGGTTTTTAGTGATTCAACATTATACTGATTCAGGAGTATTCCAAGTCTATCCAAACGGGCAGTGAGGGCGTAAGCCCGAAGCGGGGAGGGGGGTGTTGGGGTCTCATCTTCACTTATCCTTCACTGATACAAATTTCGGTATTGTGTGTCTTAATTGCACTCCAAGGAGTCCACCGATTCAGGAAACGCGTCCCAAAAACCTCTGAAAATTACCAATTCAACATGGCGGACGGTAACAACGTTGCCAGTCGTTTTTGGAAACACTGGAAAAGTCAGTAGCTCACGGACTATAATGTTTTATCAGATTAATTTTTAGCGCTTATTTTAAAATATTGATATGTATTTTTTTCTTAAAAGTTTAACACATGAACATCTGCCAAGAATCACAATATACTCCTACATTGTCGTATTTAATCACGTCCATTTAAGTTTATAACCTGCTTCAACCGCCTCGTTTACATCTCAAAACGGCCCTGAACATGCAACAGTCCTGGGGGCTCATCAGGCTTTTCTGTGTTGACCACTATGTGGCGATTGTGTTAACCCTGTGAATCCTTATATACGGAGAAAAAGCGTTGTTCCTGTCCTTGTTCGTTTAGTGGTCAAGACACTCCGGGCTAAACGGAGGGACCCTGGTTCGAATCCAGGATGAGGACGGCGTCTCTTTTTCTCCTAAAAATATAAAGCCCTAGTATAAGCTAATAAACGTTGGTGTCGGAATTTTTACCTATAGTCATGGGGAAGCTTACGATTTTCTAACTTTTCGAAAGCCCTTGAAATTCACCAACTTCCGAGCTTGTGCTCAAACACATTGCTTTCATGCTTATCCGGATTTTCCGAACAGGCATAACATTATTATTGCCACGGATTTAGAATATTAGCAGGAAGTACCGTTAGAAGAGGACTGAGGTATTTATGTCACGAGACTGCTCACCAGATCACCGAGACGAAGCTAAAGGCTTAATGTGACCGAATCGCCATGCGCTTCTACACAAGTATGCTCACTGTGAATCGAACTCTGCGAGTTCCAAGGAAATAATTGTGGCCACTGTGTCGTTACTAGAAATGGTTTGAGTTTTACTCCCCGAGACTGCACTGATGGTTGTATAAGAGGGGACAGAAAGGCTTAATATGACCTTGGCTCCATTTGAATCTGCGGCGCAATGACATCAAGGGTCATACCGCTCCAGAAACTATAGTTTTCCGAGGTATCCTCTTAAGGCTTAGAGGACAAACCCAAGGACTAAAGCGAGCAGTCAGTCGATAAGCCTTTTTTTGCCACACTCCAGAATTATCCAGGTCGCTAAAGGCATGCCAAATTCTTTCTCGGATAATCGTTCTCAGATGACGTCGGGAGGTTTGCTTTTCTCACACTTAGTATCTTATGTAAGTAGCTGTATGTGTACGTTTATAATTTTCTTTTAAATTGATTATTTTCGGAAGCTAATTGGGTGACACTGCACAGTTCGTCTCCTACTGAATTTTTTTTTTAAGAATTTCCAAAACATATGACAACAGGGCAAAGTTTACGATGTTTTTTGGGCCACGTTAATTTTCTTGAGTCAGTGAAATGGATGTACCAATCGGGTGAAAGGCGCCATCCATATGAGGCCTAGCCCGTAATCTCGTCTGTTTCCTACATACAGGATACTTATACCTCGACGCAATTAAACCCTCATTCACAGACCACTCCACTCGCAACAATTAAAAAAAAAAAAAAAAGTTAACCGTTCAGGCACAATTTACTGCAACAAATAAACTACAGCAAAAGAACGACGAAGTATGTGAAGCTCAGAAGAGAGGCGTAGGAACGACGCCAGATAGACTATGTCACAAGCCGATCTACTGAAATTCTCAACCAATTTTAGGAGGAGAGAAAACTAGGGGACGGACTGTGCTGTAGCGCCGGGAATTGGAACAGCGTTGGATTAATCAATAGGCTATAGCCTACGGCGCAAATTTTAGCTTGAAAGTTGGCCGATGAAAAATTTGCGAAGACAGGGCTGAATTTTTTGGAAAAAATGTAAAATTAATTATAAATTATGTTTAGAGCTGTAATTAAGCATTGGCAAAGGGAGAGCTGCCATGGGCGCCGTCTCGAGAGAGGCTCAAAAGGTGCCAAATTCATGAATACTTGCGAAAAGGCGAATTTGAAATACCCACTAGGGTTGTCAAATTAAGAATTTGACAAAAGTGCTAAAATCCCTGTCAGGTCTCTAGTTACGTTTGTTAAGATTAGGCGGCAAAATACGCCAGAACCTACAGGTGGCAAAATCGTAAATCCACTTCTAAATCTGAATGTTTATGATATGTGTTTTATAATGAAAGGGCAGTTAAGGTAATGCTGCTCTGGAATCTACAATTTGCCGAAGAACCAGAACACCGATGGGCATAAAAAAAAACAAAACACGTTTTACGATATCATCGGAATTAAACCTGGGTTAACGAATCGCAATCAAAATTGGGTAACGCTGCATGGTTCGTATCAGGGCTTCTCCTAATATTTTTTGCAATATTGCCAAACTGCCTATTGGCAACGGGCTAAGTCAGCTCCCGCTATGTTGGAAATGTTGACGGTGTTTTTTGGATTAGTATTTACTTTTTTACAAAGGCCTCGGCAGCTCTGTGGTTATTGTTTTTAATGAAAAACAAACAAAAAAACAAACAAAAAACCTTCATGAATGGCTGCGTATCAGTATCATGTGTAAGTAACGAAAAGAGTACAGGGTGCCACTACATGATTCATCAAGGAGGAGGGGCCTCGCCAGCTCTGTGGTTATTGTTTTTAAACAAAAACCTCGATGTCTCAGTACTACGTCTAATTAAGTAACCGAACGCTGTAATATGAACAGACAGTTCATTTATAAACAATTATGGTGGCTGGAAATAAAAGCACCGACGCAAATTGACAAATCATGATGACGTAATTCAATCATTAAAAATTTGAAACTTCTTAATTAAAAATAAGACTAGAAATGAATTACAAAATTATTTTCGACATAATTTCGCTGGAAAAAAAAAAAAAAAAGCCTTGAGAAATATGAAAACGGCGTTAAAAACTCAAAAGGGACGAGCAAGTATGATGTCAGAAAAAGAGTATGGCGGAGAGAAAGACGCCTAAGAATGGCGTTACAACCAGATTTACTGCAATTTTCGAAAAAGTTCAGGAGGAGATACAAGCCATGTGATGAACCATGCAGTGTGGCCCAAAATTGTTACTGCTGGAAATAAATCCAGTTAAATTAATTTTAATTAATTTTTTTAAATTAAACTAATTCATGAAATCGGAATATTCTTACAAATAAACACCAGGATATTCGTTTTCTTCGTAGGCGTTTAACTCTAGCAGCTAGTTCCGCCCACGTTTTGCAAACTTCAGCGCAGACATTCAAGTCTTTAACTGGTAAATACTGGAAAACCATAGTTAACACTGTGGGCATACAAGCCCAATCTGGACTATATTCAGGACAATCCATACTCAACATTAATTTCTTTAAAACAGTTGAAAACGTAATTGGTAGTAAGAAACTGAGAGATTTTAAATCAAGGCGAATTTAGTGTAATCCTTCCTCTTCTTATGTTGCCAAAAGAGTTGGCTCTACTTCGTTAATTTTCATGCCAAAAATGGGCGTCATTAAGGAAAGGGGCCTACATGGTTACGAAGAATCCAAACCACAACCACCCTACTCCATTTTAAGAAGTGGCAGGCCTGTAGGTAGACGCTTGTTGCTAGGGGCTTAAAATTCGTAAATGTTTTGATATATTTCATTAATATATTTAATAATACTAAATATATAAGTAGACTAATATATTTAACGTTAATAAATAAATTTCTTAAAATAAATTTTGCATTAAAAACTTATAAATTTTAGTATACCTCTCTATAATTTTTGCTATCCTTATTATAACGTAAATGAAGACTCAAATCTCTAAAAAAAACAAACAAAACCATTATATACGCAAGATCTACCGTAGAAAGCTATTTCGAATACATTTTTAACGTCAAAGAACAATTTCCATTGTTATGTACAATTTCGTACAAAACAAAAAATTTAAAATAAAATTCTGCAATAATTGATTTTGAGAAAAAATTGGTGGGGTGTGCTGACATATTTCGGGGGGTTATTTAGCAACCAACCTGGCTACAGCTCTGAGAAGGGAGCAGGAGCAAAAGAGAGATTTCTTTGCGCTTTACTCATGATGCAATATACAGAGGTGAGCCAACTCCCCCTTTTCAGTTGTAATAAAGAATCGGTGCAGAAGTGGTTCAATAAATGCCATCCTGATATTCGTACTGTAAGGTGGCGCTACCAACTGCGGGCCGAAACTTTCTAATTATACATATCAGTTTACATCTTTCAGTGCTGTTTTTCCTTGGTTGAATTGCTTGCTATTTGTTCTAATTTCTTTTTTCGGATGTTTCCTTATTTTATGTTAGATTATGGAACTATCTAATACACACAATTTTGGCCTTCAGGACTTATTAGGACCCTTAGAACTGCATGTAAACAACTGCAGTGAAATTATCAGAAAAGTTGTTTTTGCTTGTATTGTATTTCACAAAATGATAAAAAGGAACAGCCATTTTTATTTTAAATTATATTTTCATGAAAGCATTGAAAAATCAATTTAAATCATTTCCATTAAATCAGATTTAAACAAATGATTTATTTAAAGAATTGGTTTAAACTCATTTTAAAAAATAAATTAAAAATTCATGTCTGGTACTTTTGCCCGAAGTCACCGTGCCCGTGTCCGGAGTTCGATGATCACGAAAATATGTATATGAACTAGGTTTTAACAAGCATGATAGATATGAACTCGGTTATAACGAGCATGATGAACATGAATTATAACGAGCATGCTCGGTTATAAGGAGAATGATGTATATGAGCACGGTTTTAACGAACACGATGGATATGAACTCGGATTTAACGAGCATCATGGATACAAGTTCGGTTATAACGAGCATGATGGATATAAACTCGATTATAACGAGCATAATGGATATGAGTTTGTTTATAACGAGTATGCTTGGTTAATATGAAAATGCTCGTCCTCTCCATCTTGCTTGTTAAAACCGCGTTCATATCCCTCATGCTCGTTATAACCGAGTTCATTCCTATCATGCTCGTTATATCCGAACTAACATCCATCATGCTCGTTATAACCGAACTCACACCCATCATGCTCGTTATAACTGAGTTCATATGCATCATAACCGAGCTCCGGACAAGTATAACCGGGCAGGTGACTTATCGGGCAAATAACCCGCTCCCAAAAATTCAGCTTAAAGCATTTGATTTTAAGAAAGGTCATAGCAATTTTTGATTTTAATAATATGATTTTTTTTTAAAAAATCGCATGATTAAAACCGTTGATACCCTGATATAATATATAAATTAAATTATTCAATTTATTTTATATATCATCATCATCATATTCAACCATTATCTATCCACTGCTGGATGAAGGTCTCTCCAAATGCTTTCCACACAAGTCTATCCTGAGCAATTCGCTTCCACGTCACCCCAACCTGTTTTCTTATTTCATCCACCCATCTAGTTTGAGGACGTTTTCTAGGTCTTCGGTGGTCTCTTGGAATCCAGTTCAGAATTTCTGTTGTCCATCGTTGATCAGTTCTTCTTGCAATATGCCCAGCCCATCGCCATTTCAGCCCTTTTACTTTAACAATGATGTCCTCTACTCTAGTTTGCTCTCTCACCCAAGTGTTTCTTTTTCGATCTCTCCTAGTTATTCCAAGCATGCACCTCTCCATGCTCCTTTGCGTTGTCTGTAACTTTCGTATTGCTCCAACTGTTAGACTCCATGTCTCTGATCCATAAGAGAGGACTGGCAATACACACTGGTTGAAGACTTTTCTTTTTAGACATAAAGGCAATTTCCCCTTCAGGATAAAACTGTTTCTTCCAAATGCACTCCAGCCAAGTTTAATACGTCTGTTGAGTTCTTTCATAATGTTGCCATCCATTGAAATCAGCTGGCCAAGGTAAATATATGAATCAGCAATTTCTAGCTCAGTGTTGTCAACTTGTATTTTTGTTTCCTCTACAAAATTATTGAACATGATCTTAGTTTTTTGTAGGTTCATCTTGAGTCCAACTTCTTCACTTCTAGTTGAGAGCTCTTGTACCATGTCTTGGAGTTCCAATGGGTCCGTTGAAAAAATAACAATGTCATCAGCAAACCGCAGATGATTTAAATATTCACCATTTATTTTTATTCCCTTGTTATTCCAATTTATCAGCTGAAAAATCATCTGTAATTACCACCTTATATATATTAAATTTCTTATGAATATATATATTCTTCATAATTTCTTGTGATGAATTCTTATGATGAATTCTTTATGATGAATTCTTTATGATGAATTCATTTTTTAAGAAGAAACCGCAAAGAAAATGGACATGGAAACACCCAAATGGGGGAACTAGTGAAATTGACTATATCCTGGCAAACAAGAAATCAATTATTGAAGATTGCAGCGTACTGAACAGATTTAATACTGGAAGTGATCATCGAATGGTGAGATGTAAAGTGCACTTAAATACTAAATTAGAACGACAGAAGCTCATTAGGAAACAAGTAAGTAAGAGGGTGGATTTAAAGAAATTAAAAGAAAATACCGAGGCATTCAAGTTGGAATTAAAAAATCGCTTTTCTGCACTGGAAGGACTTATTGATGAAAGTGATATCTCAGAAGCAAATGAAAACATTGTTAAGACAATAGTTGAAACTGCTGGGGAAATTGGTGGTGTAACCTGTAAAAAGCACAATAGCAAATTATCTGAGAAGACGAAACAGCTCATGAAAAGGCGAAGAGATATGAAGGTGGACAATCGAAATACCAGTTCCAGGATTGAGTACATAGAACTTTGTAAAACTCTGCGCAAAAGCATGAAAGAAGACATAAGAAAATTCAACTGTGAGTTAGTAAGGAAGGCCATTGAAAATAACAAGAGCCTTAGGGTTGTTAAAGGAAGTTTATCTGTTGGGAAGAAACACATCATTGCATTAAAAGGAGAGGATGGCACCGTAACAAGAAATAGGGAAGAAATACTTAGAAGAGTTGAAGAATTCTACAAAAAACTATATGAAAGTAACAGTGGATTAAACGAAGACACTGAAATAGTCGAAGGAACAGCTCCTAAAATCTTAAAAGAAGAAGTTTCATTTGCAATAAAAAGTATGAAGAAAGGAAGAGCCCCTGGCGATGATGGTATTACATTAGATATCCTAAAAGAAGCTGGAGAATATGTAGAAGACATACTTGCAAAATTCTTTACCAAATGTCTTAACAGCGGTAACATACCAAACCAATGGGATTCTGCAACAGTAATTCTTTTGCATAAAAAAGGTGATAAAGAGGATTTGAAAAATTACCGACCAATTAGCTTGTTACCTGCTATTTATAAAATCTTCACAAAAGTGCTAACACATCGCCTGCAGAAAAAATTAGATGCAGCTCAACCAAGAGAACAAGCTGGATTTCGAAGTGGATTCAGTACAGTGGACCATATTCAAGTATTAAGAGAATTAATTGAAAGAACACATGAATATGAACTTCCATTGTGTGTTGCATTTATTGACTATGAGAAGGCCTTTGACTCTATTAAAACATCAGCAGTCATCAACTCTTTAAGATCAACAGACATTGAGGATGTGTACATTGACATGGTGAAACGTGTGTATAAAAATGCAAGTGCAAAATTTCGGTTACATAAAGATACCAAAACTATCAAACTTGGCAAAGGGGTGAGGCAGGGAGATACCATTTCTCCAAAACTTTTTACTTCAGCTTTACAGATGATTTTTCAGCAGATAAATTGGAATAACAAGGGAATAAAAATAAATGGTGAATATTTAAATCATTTGCGGTTTGCTGATGACATTGTTATTTTTTCAACGAACCCATCAGAACTCCAAGACATGGTACAGGAGCTCTCAACTAGAAGTAAAGAAGTTGGACTCAAGATGAACCTACAAAAAACTAAGATCATGTTCAATAATTTCGTAGAGGAAACAAAAATACAAGTTGACAACATTGAGCTAGAAATTGCTGATTCATATATTTACCTTGGCCAGCTGATTTCAATGGATGGCAACATTATGAAAGAACTCAACAGACGTATTAAACTTGGCTGGAGTGCATTTGGAAGAAACAGTTTTATCCTGAAGGGGAAATTGCCTTTGTGTCTAAAAAGAAAGGTCTTCAACCAGTGTGTATTGCCAGTCCTCTCTTATGGATCAGAGACATGGAGTCTAACAGTTGGAGCAATACGAAAGTTACAGACAACGCAAAGGAGCATGGAGAGGTGCATGCTTGGAATAACTAGGAGAGATCGAAAAAGAAACACTTGGGTGAGAGAGCAAACTAGAGTAGAGGACATCATTGTTAAAGTAAAAGGGCTGAAATGGCGATGGGCTGGGCATATTGCAAGAAGAACTGATCAACGATGGACAACAGAAATTCTGAACTGGATTCCAAGAGACCACCGAAGACCTAGAAAACGTCCTCAAACTAGATGGGTGGATGAAATAAGAAAAGAGGTTGGGGTGACGTGGAAACGAATGGCCCAGGATAGACTTGTGTGGAAAGCATTTGGAGAGACCTTCATCCAGCAGTGGATAGATAATGGTTGAATATGATGATGATGATGATGTATGTACACCTTACAATGTTATAATATTTATGCGGAGACGGATTTAGGTCATATGGCACTCGGTGTGAAAGAAAAATTTGGAGCCCTCCTTTCACTAAGTATTAATTATTTTTAAAATCATTCCTTTTGTGGAGTATTATCAATGAGTGAAATCTTTTTTTTTGCGAGAGGGGGGGGGGCTTATCTCACTGCAATAGTTTAGAAAACGATTTCAAATTTTATATATATATTAAATTTTGCTACAGAGCATAAGAATACTATTTTATTCAACATTTAATAGTTGAGTTTAAATTAAAAAAATGAGAATTATGCTCGCGGAGTTGAGACATTCGGTGAGTACAGTGAAAATCGGTTATAACGACCTTCAAGGGACCGCGAAAATTCGGTCGTTATAACCGATAGTCGTTATAAACAATATCTTTTTAAAATCATAGTAGCCTATAGTATAATACACTTTTAGAATTTTATAAATTATTTTGATAGTAAAAAGTATTAAACTATTTGGTTTCAAAATTAAATAAAAATATATTTAATTATAATGAATTTAATTTCCGTTTATATTAAATTATATTTATAGCCACACTAAATACATAGTACTTTTTATTTTTTTAAATTGAAAAAATTCTAGAAAATACTAAAGTATATAATGTAGAAAACAAATCTAATGAATAATATTTATTATATTATACTAATGACTTCCGAACAGTGCCGGTTTAAAAGTTTTGTGGGCTCTATGCTGAAAAAATATAATGGGTCCCTTAAGAATATGACCCTCGTGATATTCAATTAATAAATCACTTTTTAAGTTCACTATCTTTAATATTCAGGTTTAGCAGTAATAAAAATTTCTCAGACATTTGTAAATAAACAAGATTAGAATAACGCTTAAATTTTAATAACTAACCCACATTGTTCCGACTTATGACTGTCAAGTCGCGTCGTTATATCCGATACGAATTTCCCTACTTAGAATCTACGTAGACTACAAAATCGCCGTCGTTATAGCAGGTTTCGTCGTTATATACGATGTCGTTATAACCGATATATTTAATATAGAGTAGAATAGCAAACCAAACTTCTTGTAAAAATTCCGTCATTATATGCAGATGGTCGTTACAACCGACGTCATTTTCAGCGGCGGATTTTCACTCTATATGATAGGCCACTGTCGATACCATCTTTTACATCGTGGAATAGGCCCGCAGTCGCGAACGCCATCTAGTGGAAAATGGCACTTAAGAGTCCGTTGATTTTTCGGAGTTGCCCCATCTGTCTATCTTGCATCATGGCTTTACCCTATTAAAGCATCTTTTACCTTTTTCTAGAAGTGAGCAAGATGATTTTTTTTGTTGATCAATGCATTCTTTTATCGATTCCTTCAAAAGAATGTATTCTTGGAACCCATTTTCATTCCTTTGTGTCATTCATACATTCGTTCACGGAATGAGTGTGCGAAAGACCGATTCGCATCATATACATCTTTCAAGTATAGCAGCAGTCGATCATCACGACGCTGGTTATAGTGACCAACTGCAAGTAGATACGGAATCACTATAAGAAGTTTGGTTTTATATCCTTTTATATCTTAAATATATCGCTTATAACGACTCCGAATACTATATATAACGTCGATACCTTTTATTATCGATACTTTTTTCTGCATAAAGGATTCAATACTGGCGGTAAAAACTCGATAGCCAACCAGAACTTAGTTCTCGCTTGCCTACCAGACAATACTCGCACCATATTGTTCCGATTTAAAACATTTACAGGTCTGTTGCTCGCTATAATAAATTTTCTCTCGCTATAAAGGATTTGGCCCTGTATATTACGAATATAACCAAATGAATGCTTTATTCCTTATCGCTATAACTGCATTCGTTTACATTACAATTTTATTCACCACTTACAGGACTGTTACCCTTGACGGACTCACCTTGTCATCAGAACCGACGAGAGGGGGGCAGTAGGGGCTGTAGCGCGTGGCACGGATGAGGTCTAAGGGCCCGTCCTGGCAAGGACCTATGGTTGGGGGGTGGCCCAGGGTCATAGGGCTGGTCGAAGTGAGTCTGCGGGGGGCTCGTGTTGGCTCTCGGCGTCCTGCTTGTCATACAGCAAGTCTTTCAAACTGGGAACCGGATTGACGGCTCAGCTTAACCCAAAATCATGACATTTTTACATGTCACGTTTACTAGGACTGGCATCTAGTCCATTGAGCTCAAAAGCCTTGGTCGTAACCACTGATTTATAAGGCTGATATATCGTTGCAAGCAGGGGCGGACTGGTTCGCCGGCCAACCGGCCCCCGGGCCTGTGCGTCCTCATGGGAGGTAGGACTCGCGTTTCCGAATTGGGCATGGACTCGCTTCCTTCGATAATCCAAGGTACGCGCCTTTTTGATGAACCACCTGGTTGCAAGCAATCCGGGATGAAGTAGAAAGAAAAGGTGAGAAAAATGAGAAGAAAGTTAAAAGGAGCGAAATAAGGAGGAGTGGGGATAAAATACTTAAAAATATCATTAGAAATTTGAAATAATTTTAAACCTAAATTAAAAAATCGAAAATTGCCATAGGAGAACTACCTTAAAATCGTCGTCGTATAATAAATAAAAATACACGCAAAAAGTAAAATTAAAATATTACAGTATTCCTTGAAACCTCCGCCCATTTTTTTTTAAAAGAAAGGGCTCAGCTTTCATTACGTAAAATGCTGGAAATTAAAAAAAAAAAAAAAAAAAAGAAACAGCCGAAATGTAAACCGTTGCTTAAATTGATAGAATTTTATTAATGAGAGCAAATGCCAAACAAAAAATTCTTGACTCGTTTTGACATTCAGTTGCCAAAGAAATCGTCGCAATCATTTACATTGTTTACGCAGTCATCGTAATTATAGACAAAAAAATGCAAAACATCACTGTCTTTTTTTGACAATAAAAAAAATGGAAAAAAAAACACGTTAGAGAAAACTAAATAAATTTAATACTGAATTTTGAATTGCTTCAAAACAATTTTTTATGCAGCAGCGTTTTTTTCGTTCGTTTGAGGACGATTTCAACTGCCATTAGTGAAGAATATTTTTTATTCGTGGGGAAAAACAGAAGGGAGAAGGGAACACACCTAATTTTTTAAAGTCCAAAATTAAATTAGAAGGTTCTTCGAAAGCGAAAAAATGAAAGTAGTCTCTGCATTTGTTTTCCCTTTCTGAAGCGTCGAAATACATTTCAAGAATTAGGGTAGTGATAATTAATTAAAATAAATTATAATCACTGCGTGGTATAATTTAATGAAAGGGGAAAATAGGAACGAAGTTTTTATGCAAAGTTTTCTGGATAATTAAATTACAAATTAATATTAATTAATAATTGCTTCTTGCATCATAAATTAACGAAGCGGCAATACCAAAATACCCATCGGATGTAGATGTAAGATTTTTTAACTGGGTTAATCAAATATAAATTAGCGTTTTAAGTTCACACAATAAGTATTAGTATGAAACATTTATTTAACATTGCGTTGAGCTGGTTGCTTCCTCTTTTGTAGCCATGGCTTCCTTGAATTCTTCTTGATTATTTTTGGGAGGCATTGGCGTAGGCAAAAATTTCATAAGGGGGTGGTTATAGACTCAATAAAGGGGGTTTACAGAGCTGAAACTCATATATTTCTATGTTAAATATATAAAATTTTATTGTAATGGAAGGTTACAACCCCCGAAACCATCCCTGGCTACGCCTGTGTGGGGCCCATTTTGTTATCTTCGATGAAGATATAATTATGCAATATAATATGGCTTGTACGTGTAAGTGGAATATACAGTAAAACCCATAAACGTAGGTGGAAAATCCATAAGGGAGGAGGCTACAGAGCTACAATTCCATATATTCAAATGTATAGGCTTATATGCAAAATTTTATCGAATTGGGAGGTTACAACTCTCATCAAACCTTCTGGTACACAAGTAGCAAAACCTCTGAATAACGGTCACTCATGGGACTCTAAAAGTGTTCGTCCTCCGGATGTGGCTGTTATTTAGAAGTTCACTATTAAAAAAATCAAAACAAATAAAATATACAATGCAATTAAAAGAGACAGACATACGTTTTAACTGTACGAATCCTTATTTTATTTTCATTTACGTTAAAAAACCAATGACTCATAACAGTTTCGTTTTTATGGCAAATGTTTTATCCTAAAAAGATACTGCTATAATTTTTCGGCCAAAATCATCATCACTTACGTTTAAAGCAAAGTTTTAGACCTACCGAAAGGTTGCAAAGACATCAGATTATGTGTTATTAGAACTTTTGTGGTAGTATTTTGTGGTGGTGGTGGTGGTGGTTTGTGTGTGTGTGTGTAATGTGTCCCACGTCCCCCTCCGCTGCTATTATCACATCACTTGTTTCATTTTTAAATTCTCTAATTTTCTATCAATTCTCGGTTGCGTCAATTCGATGTCAATAACTGAAACGAGATGAGAATTTTTTTTTTCAGAAAAAATTAGGGACTGCTCAAATTGCGGGCATGTCAGGTAAATTTTACTTTTCACTGCCGATACTTTGGGTTAAGAATAAAATCGAAAAGCGCACTTCAACGGCTGCTGGCAAATCCTTCGCATGTACAAGTGACGTGTGTGCATGTGACGTGCATAAAATAATACTCAGTGCATTGAATTTGCTTAAGATTTAAATAATAATACATCATATTATCATCTGAATTTCATTCTATAATAAAGAAAAGAAAAAACATAGTATATAGGAATTTTTTTAATTAGCAATCATATTCCCAAAATTAATGTTTGGAGATACTCTTGAAACGGTTAATAATTGTTTGCTTTGTTTTGTAGTATTTAGGTTCACAGAAATTTTTTCTTAAAATTCTCAGATGATTAAATAAACAGTCATCAGTTTTATCTATCAACGATAAACAGTCATCAGTTTTATCTATCAACGATAAACAGTCATCAGTTTTATCTATCAACGATAAACAGTCATCAGTTTTATCTATCAACGATAAACAGTCATCAGTTTTATCTATCAACGATAAACAGTCATCAGTTTTATCTATCAACGATAAACAGTCATCAGTTTTATCTATCGCCTTGAAAAATGGTTCAAAGTTCTTTACGGATTGCATAGGTGTAGCATAAAGGCTATTGTAAACTCCTTATTATCTATTATGAAAGGAATGAGAGACTCCAGAAATCACCAGTTGTAAGTGCTGCAAAGTTTGGTTTATCAGGTTTAAAAAGAACTCCTTCTGTCACTGATGTCGTAAACGCTATTTAGAATTGTTTATATTTTGTTTAGAAGTCTCGCAAAACGGTGAACTGCAAAAAATCTTGTTCGTTGAAAACGATGAAATGGTATTATACCTAATTTCATCTTAAAACGAACAAAATCAATAGTTTCTTTGTTAAATTCGTAAATGTGGCTAATTACAATTGGGTCTAATGGTACTAAAAATTTTAAATTGAAATATTAAAAATATATTTTGTCGAATGTGAGATATTTGTAAATAAAACTCATAGAAGATAATTTTAAAGGACCCATTATCTTAACAAATTGTGAATAAATCTCCTTAAGATGAACAATATTATAATAGTAATATAACAATATAACAAAATAACAATAATATAGTAAGTAAGAGAACAAATTCAGTAGAAATTTAAAAAATTTTAAGGCGGAAACTTTTTTTGCGGAAAACATCGTCGCTAAAATTTATCAGATGTGGAGGATTTTTTCTTTAATGCGTATTACAAAATCTGTCACACATATGTGTTCAATTTAGAAGAAGATGTCATCTCGGAATCAGTTCATAATTTTAATGGATTTGAGATTTGGTGAAGGTGTTATCTATAGAAGGGCTGTGCTTTGGTGAGAGTTGGGTGCCAGAGACGAAATTATAATTTTGGGTTCCTTGAGGGGGCCCGTCGTTCTCGGAATTATCCCGAAAATTTGATAACTTCCAGGGAAAATTGAAAATTTTCACGCACATCGCATGAGCAAATACACGACTTCTTTGATTGGCGGAAATTGGAACTGGAAAATAAGGAAGGGGGAGTAAAATGTCGCCATGACACCAAAACAGCAACCCTAAACCATTTACCGTTCTTCGATTGGCACCGTAGTTGAACGGCGTTATTATCATTATGGCGAACAATAAAAACACACAACTTTCTGATATTTGGATAATAATTTCGTATGACGTCTATTTTCTGTTCCATCAGCAGATAGGGCGAAGAAATAGTAAAGGGATAGAAATGGAAAGAAAAAGGAGAGAAATATAAAGAAAACGAAGAAAGAGAATATAAAGATAAGCATTCTGCCTTCACTTGACAAAGGGAGCAGTTGGCTCCCGAAATGAAATAACTGTTTGTTATGGAATCTCCTGGTGAAACTCTGTATTGTTTCGTTAATATAAAGAGAACGCGAGGGCATGGAAACAGGGTTAAATCAGATTTAATAGTTTAGAATATTTAATTACGCTTACTGGAACACGCGTGCAAAACACATGAAAACCATAAATGACCCTACATGTAACCCTACTGCACCTACGGCCCTACTAAACTTAACTAAATATTTTATCTGCAAAATTGTAAGAAAAAATATATAATAAATTCAAAAATAAAAATTTGAAAGGGAAAAGGGAAAATTAAAATGAAAAGAATTTCTATATGTGTAGTGCGTTTTTTTATGCTACAGCTTAAGCACTTGGTTATATAAAGAATGCGATAAAAATAATGTAGTGAAACAAAGTTGAGGTATACAACCAATAGTATCTAATATATAACCAGCAATATGACCAGTATATAATCGGTATACAACCAGTAGTATATGCATGTATAAAGTATACGCCCATAATTAGGCTGAGGCCGACAGGGGGCAGAGTAATGGAAGTATCCTATGAAATACATTTTTTTTTCCATAAAATGTATTATTGTAGAATTTTGTTTTAAACTTTTGTTTGGTGCAAAATTGTACACGACAGAGGAAATGGCACTTTGACATTAAAAATGTATTCAAAATGGATTTTCGCGGCAGATCTTGTATACGCCATGATTATTGTTATAAAAGTTTAAATCACCTATTTTATAGTTAGGAGAAGGAAATTATAAATTTTGGCATACAAGTTTTCAATGCAAAATTTATGTTAAGAAATTTATTTATTGTCGCTAAATGGATCAGTCTAATTTCTGCTAAAAATGACTTATTTACGTAAACCATTTTGTACATTAATTATATGTTCCATACACATAATTATATGTTTCGCCCATATTGGCTTAACGTTACTTAAGTTCCGCGAATTGCACAGCACTAAGAATTAATTAACCTCATTAAAATATTTTATGTCCATGTTGCAGATATTTAGTATTTTTGGATGCAAATAAAATATATCAAAACATTAACAAATTCTAATCTCTCCCCTCCGTAACTCCCAGACGCCCTCCTATAAAAGCTACGGCCCTGTGCATAAGTAGGACGAACGAAATAATGTAGAAAGTATATAAATAAAAATTACAATTATTTATTATGATGTTCTATTTTTTTTCATATACTTTGACTCTTTATTAACATTCTATTTACATTGCAATAAAAGTAAAAAGAACCAGGGAAGAAATATAACATTCTATTTATACTTTAAGTTTATTTTATTGCATGACATTTATCTATTTTAAACATGTGCAATATTTAAAATTTCATATAAAAGTTCATAATATTATACAGTAAAATTTCTCAACAACGATAATTTTTCCCGGTATGTACAATAGTGTTGCAGAGGGGTTTTAGTGTATAATGAATCCTCCTTAAAACAATAACTCCGTTTATAATGATGATTTTTTCTCTATCTGTATAATATTGTTGGAGAGAGGTTTTACTGTATCCAATATGAGTCTATAATCCAGCCGTGCGTTAGTCCCATATCTTCGTAAGTTCAATGTTAAGACATAAATAAATAAATACTAGAAAGTTCTCGCAGAAAATGTGACAGAAACATTAAAAATATTGCGATTATTTATATCTAAACACAATATATTGAATATGATGGAACAGCATAATATATACGTACATAGCAAATCATTAAATTTGTTATTCAGTTTTTTATTTATCAGATTATTTTCATTAATCGGGCAGTCTCAAAAATCTGACACTAGCGTGAGTGCGTGGATGTCGGATTGCCGAAGTCGCACTGCAATGTACTAATAGTAAGAATCTCTATTTGAAAGTAAGTAACTTCTTTGTTCTTTCAATACGAAAAACTGTAGTGAAAAAAATAAGTCAGGAACTATTTTAAATAAATATAGAATATTCACCAAAACTGGACAAAGCGCTTAAAGGATACTATGCTATTCTATTTATTGCGTGGCGAAACACTGCGCTAATTTCACAAAGTGTTTGATATAGTTATATTGAGAGAAAACGTTGTTAACAGCTGTTTTTCAATAGCAATGAGCTACCTTCCTCAGAACACAGCAACTTCTTATTACCCTATGGACTGGATGGAAACCGGGTAGCTATAATCTTCTTAATATCGCTCATATCAAACTGCATTTCGTTATTGATATTTGGCTAGATTTGGCGCGGAAATACATGATGAAATGAAGCCAAACCGAAATTATTTTCTAATAGCATTGAAGCGCTGCAGCGGGTTTGATCAAAGCGTGATCTTCGAGCGCTTGGGGCGTCGCCGAAGGTTTCACTTATCGTTATTGCGGACTTGCAGCGGGAAAAAGAAAAATCAAAATGAAGTTAACAACTCAACTGCTCTATTAACAATAAATCCTCACCTGTTGCGCCGAAAAGTAGTTAGGCTGTTTACCATCCCAATAGAGAGTGGTGGTGATTTTTCGCTTCACTCAACCGAAATAATTTGAGAAATTGGTAATTTTTGCCGAAACAGGGAAGGCCCGTTCATATCCTGAATTAAAATTTTAGGATCTCAAATGCGAATGAAGGCATTATTGACGGGTGTTTTTTTGCAATAAGTTTCAAGTGCGATTTTGATAGAAATATCATTCGGATATTTGCATTTTTTTATGCACGGTGTTTCATAATCCTAATAATATTCGCCCGCTGTCTTTTTTCGACACAAAATCAAATGAACAGAGAAATAAAACCTCACATAATTCAAAACGTTGTCACGGTGAAGAAAAACAAAAACAAAAACGAGGCTTAAAAATAGTCTGCATTTAAACATTCTACACTGAATATGTTCTTTAGGGATTTCAGCATGTTGTTAATTATATATTTCTTAAATTTATTTGAAAGGGAAATTACAAAATTAAGCTAATTTGGTTTATTTTCGATATAATTTTCAATCATTTTTTGAATTAGTTATTTAAAAAATTAAAAGCACTGTATGTTGTGAGTGTTACGATGCTATCTTTGGGGGAGAATACTTAATAATACTCAACACCCACATATAATAATCTCAAGCTAGAGTTTTTTTTATTTAGGAGAAAAAGAGACGCCGTCCCAATCCTGGATTCGAACTAGGGCCCCTCTGTTGAGCCCAGAGTGTCTTGGCTACTAGACGAATGGGGGTAGAAATAACGCTGTTTTCTCCACACGTAAGGATGTGAAATATTTTTACCCTTCTCAGGAAAAACGCAATTGCCACTTAATGGTCAACATCGAAAAGCCTCCGGGGCGAGTGTTTTGCAAGTTTTCGTGGGGGAATTTATTATGTAAGATATTATTACCCTTCACAGGGATAACACAATTGCCAAATAATGGTCAACACAGAAAAGCCTCCGGGGCGAGATTTTTGTGAGTTTTTTTTTTATATACTTTTTATATACATAATTTATTATACTTAATAATATTCAACATTCACATATCCCCTACGTTTGGGGAGAATGCGTAAATTATAGGAGAGAAAGCGCGAGTGGGATCGGGAAAATTTCTTCGAATTTCTTAAGAGGTAAAAGGAAACAATATTGAATATTGTTTATGGGAGAGTGCTAAATTCGTTCAGAAAAAAATATTGAAATTATTTGCAGAAAATAATTAAAATTTTTTTTATGGGAAATAATTATTTTATTTAAAATTTTTAACTGGAGGAATTTTTTTTCCTCAATAGCGTGTAAAAGATGAAAATGCAAATACAATCTGAAGCCAAAATAAACGTAACTTCGAAACATATGGCAACCGAAAAATATTTATAAGCTCATTCGGTCGGCCCTTCATTTACCAGTACTGCACCCGCAATAGAGCAAGAAAGGTAAGGGAAGCAGAGAAAGAGATCCCTGTCCGTTTCCTCTAAAGATCATATAGTTCAGGAAAAGGATGAGAAAATTTGCAATGACACAACTTCGTCATTTTGGGTCGGGACAAACTTCCAACATGTCATTCTAAAACTCCTAGACAATCTTTCTAAAAAAACATGGGACCGCATTGACAAGAAGACCGCAGATCAACTCAAGAAAAGTCCTTCAACTACTAGGATGTATTACGTAGAAGTGGGGCTATTTTCACCCCGTCATATGTATATATGAATATTGTTAAGGTGCGTCCATTAACTTCTTTGATGGAGGACAAGAAAATAATTTCTTTCGTTTTTAAGAAAGTCAAATTTGGGAGTGACAGCTAATTTTTAATATATTTTAAAGACGGCTATCCTTCTTTGTCTAAGCTATCAGGTGTATTTTGACACTTATTGACATTTAAGTACTTGCCTTCCATAATCGTCGCAGTATTATGCGGAAAACATGCTTTTTTTCGACACCTCCATTACCACCACCGAGAGTATTCTCGAGCTGTAAAACTTCCAAGAACTCATCAACCAAAAAGCGATTCAAAAAACATTCTCCATTTATTTACACCGCGATTGAGGAAGCCACCATTTAACTAATCTCACCATTGTATCCGAACATGATTAATACTGAAATAGACGTTGGAGGTTTAGGTCTTCGTTATTAGTTTTTTTGGTCCAAAAATAAAATTCCGTCCGAGCGATTACGAAAACGATATTTTTCCGAAGAGGCGACAGTTTCTTTAGAAAACCGCAGCGAAAAAATCGCGCAATACGAGATTTTCCGGAAAGGAGAGATCTCGATGGATAATTCCCATCATTCCGTTAATTCTCGCGTTCTCATTCGATTCCGTCTTAATTGCAAGGAGTAAATGATTTTCGGCTTCCGCTTTTGAGCTCTCTACCGGAATTAATTTTTTTTCCATGGTTTTCAGATCATTAGAAGAGGGATCGGCGTGGGGAGACGGATAGAAATGCAAAATCGCCAAAGATTACCTTTTCACGCTTTTGTTCTGCTATTTATTATTCTCCTTTTTTTGTCTTCTTCCCTACTCGACCTTCTGTTGTTTTCTTATTTTGTCGGTTTAAGCTCTTTCTCCCGCTTTCGCCCGCTTTTTCCCCATCTTCCGGAAACGGTGAGTGTCAGTGAGGATTTGCGGGAAATAGATTCAAGATTATTTTCGGGAGCAAATGGTTTTCTTAATGAGAATTTTTTTTTACTTTCTGCCTTGTAGCCAGGGGTGGAGGGCTGAGATTTCAGATAGCCGGATTTGGCACTGGTCCTGGTGCCTTTTCATTGTCCTTTGGGGATAATCCGCCAGCTATTGTCATCAGCTTTGAGGATGCCATTTGCATAACCGGTTCTGTTTCATTTTTCTCTATGGATACTCTTTCCCATTGTGTGTTAATTGACGAAATTGTATTGTAAACTCAAATTTTTCATCTTGGTGGCTTTCGACTGGCTCATCATCTTCATCATCATTGGTTCATCATCGGCGATTAATAAAATAGAAGGACCATTTAGCAAAGCATGGGCCATGGAAGACAATGGAACCTTACCCAGGGGGCACTGCTCGTCTTGCAGTTCATCATAATCCCTTTGTGCCATACATCAGCTTAAGCGATTCATTTATACCAAGTTTGAAAAAAATCTATCTTGCCCAACAAACAAATAAAAAGTCACCAAAATCACAAAAGCTGCTCGAACATACCATAATTAACCATTTTAACTTATTCTCCTGGCTTTCAATAATATCAGAAAGCAGCCACAAGATTAGGGTTCCCTTTGAAATGGATCATCTGCCCCCCTCTCCATACCTTCTCCCCTTAAAAAACGAGTAACATATCAGAGGGATATATCCTCGCTAAAAAAATTAAACCCCCTTAATTCTGCTCAGAGACTTGCGGTGTCATACTTTCTCCATGTTCAAATTCTGTTGCCATTTTGATAATCCTTTTTCTTTACTAACTTAAAGATAAATGAAACTTGTAAGACTTTTTACATCCTTCGTTTTACAATAACACAAGACACAAAGAAGAATAAATAATGCTTTTCGAAAAGCAAATTTTGTTCGAAAAATGAACTGGTTTTTCTGTACATACTTACTGTTCCGCGCTTCTCTTTTTTTAGGAGTAGAAATATTTTTTTGCGATGCTTACATAAAAAGCACAAGCTTATAATGCACAAAAATGTAAATTTAAAGTAAGAACGTGTAAAAACAAATTTTACCAGTTTCAACTGGTTTTTTTTCGGTATTATAATTCAATTCGTTTAAAAACACACAAAGAGATAAAATGTCTGTAAACGAAGTTAAATAATGCATGATTTAAAATATTTTATACTGTGATGCGCGTTTGAGAGGAGGAATTTTTTATGCATTAATCTTCAGGTATATATTCTATAGGTGATTACAGAAAAATGGCGCACGTTATATCCTTCTCTTTTACTAAGGGAGTAATGGACATTTTTTCTCAAAAAGGAAAATATTCTGAAGAGATTGACCCAAAAAAATATTTTCATCGTCGTAATTTTTTGTTCAGAATTAAGCCCCCCCCCCACGAAACTTTTAAACTTACATAGAAGTGTTTTGATTTGAAAAAATAACATCATAGATGCGATAAACATCATACATTAATTCTGCTACAACTCCTTTCTTTTGAAAAAAGGAATTAAATAGTACTATATTTGCATATTTCATTTTGTATCCTTTACATTTCATATCGTATTTTTCATATTTGACTTAGTATCTGTATTTCATTTAATATTCACATTTTATATTTATTATTCTTCACATTTCATATTTATCATTCTTCACATTTCATTCATGTTTACTATTCTTCACATTTCTTTTAGAATCATCCGCATTTCGTTTAGTATCATTCGTGTTTCGTTTATTATTACTTATATTTTTCATTTAGTACCTTTTACATTTCATTTAATAGCCATTTTTCATTCAATATCCTTCAAATTTCCTTTGATACAGTTCGCATATCGTTTAGCGGTATTCCAATTTTTATTTTAGTATTTTTCACTTTTCATTCAGTATCCCTCATACTTCATTCAGCATTCTTCACATTTCATTCAGTATTCTTCACATTTCATTCAGTATTATTCACTTTTTGTTTAGTACCATTCAAATTTTTAATTAGCACTATTTCCATAAATAATTTATTTAAGTTCACTAGGACTTGATTAAAGGCACCACTGGACAAAAGTTTACTATTATTAAAAAAAGTATTTTCTTGTTAATTGGGATATAGGGGACTAGGACTGTTTAAAGAAATTAAGCTATTGTCTCAATCATGTAAAGTTTCACATAAACAGGATACGCTTTGCTTTCTTTAATATTCGTCTCAAATAAACATTTTGTTTTCAAAAACGAACAATTTTTTCCCCTCAAAAATCAATAGTTTTGATTATTAGCCAGTCGGTGTTTAATAGCTAGAGTACCACATAACTGTGGATGTATATCAGTCGTTCGTCGTAGGAGGTCAGGCGACTGATGGCTCTCCATCCAATTAAATATGTTTTTAATTAGCCAAGTAATCAGGAGCCGTATAGACGAAGCTATGAAATTCACGAATATTTTGTGAAAGAGGCACTAATAACGGCGATGTGAATAGTGAATAGTTATTATTTTGTTTACCAGCATTTGGTTCGATAATAACGTGTCAAATTATGTTGTGGATGCATGGTGTTCGTAACATTATAATAATTTGAGCCCGTAGGGAATTGAAATAATTCAGTGTTTGCATTTGTGGTGAGTGAATCAGCGAGAGCCAATGCGAACTTGGACAGTGGATGAGACGGTCCGTGCCTAATGATCCCCGAAGGGAAAAATGAAGCATCGGTTCATTGCATACAGCTTAACGGTTTTCCCTATTTTCCAATCTGGATGTAGGGAAAATTCCCCCAGAATGACCACAGTCCCTTATTTTTTCGGGTAAAAAAAAGAAAGAAAGGAAAACTATAGAGTTCTATAATGCGTCACGTATGATGAATTTTTCTATTATCGAAATTGAAGAAAGCAAATGATGCGAGTATGCTACGCTGTGTACGGTGCCATCAATTTTGCAAGTAAAAACAAGATTCTTACTAAATTAATGGATTTTCTATCCATACTTATGAGATTTTGATGATATAGTTTTTGATCTTTATATGAAGATTATATTATTTGGAGGGATATATATATATAGTAATATAATTACATCTTCCCCCAACAAAAAGAAGTATCAAAGTTCGTCAGATTTCACTGATCACATGATATAAGAAGTATTTTGAAAACAAACTATCAAATTTTGCAAAACTTTTCTCAACTGACTCTTAATTTTTGAAACAATATCCACAGTTTTCTGGTCTGCGGCCGACTTGTTGTTTTTTTTGTTGGTGTTTTCCTCACTCACTCTATTCGTTTCTCCCACTTTCCACTTTCTCTCACAAATCCTTTATCCTTCTAAATTATTTGTTTCAAGGAAGGCATACGCGTTTGATCGGTGAGGCGATTGATGACAAAACATTTTTTTATGTGTTTTCCATTTGCTATCTACGAGAAAGTTTACTCGATTTGCATGGTACTTATTCTTGTCGTTCAGTAGTTCATCTTTTTTGATATTCTACATCTTGACTTCCCAATCCAGCAGTCTCATTTAACAGAAGGAGTGAGCAGAAAGCTCTTTCCACCAATTCGACCGTGCTGTCTTCGTACCCATCTGACTGAGAATACAAAGCCGCTGCATGCGACCAACCTGCCCATATCGATCTGCACCATAAACGAGCAAGAATGATACATGCCGACAGTTGAAGTGATATATTGCGATTGTGCGCTGAAATAATGTATTATGATGGTTGGGGTGATTCATGCTAATTATTCAAATAACGCAAACTAATTGTTAGAATAATACATTCTCATTGTTAGAGTAATATGGAGATTAGTTTTATTAATTGGGATTCGATTTGAAAAAACAGGTATCAGTGAAGTTATAAAAATATTGCAAAGGGAAAGATTAAACTGTTACAAAGCCTATCTTAATAAGTCACGAGAGAGAGGGAGACTGAGCGAGATAGAGAAAAAGACAGAGACTGAAAGAAAGACAGAGAGAGAGAGAACATGTTGAACATGTCGTGAGGTAATTCTTTCTTTTTTTCATCATGATATAAACGATCATCGGTAAAAAAAGCTTCTTCTCTTACTAGTGTCTAAGTCTATATCTGATCATGCTATACTGCATATAGATAAAGAAAATCATCAGATAGCCGCTCAATTATTAGCAATCTACCCAAATTTCGAAAACGGTCTGTCTAACCCCCATATCGTTAATTTGTAAGCATTGTCTTAGATATCCAAGCCATTTAGAAAGCTGATATATGGAGCCTTATATATTTATCAATAGGGAGGGGCGTTTTTCAAATGGGGGAGGTCTACAGAAAACCATGTGTTGAAAGATCTTTTACAATTTATGGATATAGATAAATAATTTTCCGCTTGTTTTATTTTTTATTTTTAGGACGCTACTTGTAAGAAATCATAGTATCGTATTTTAAAACACTGATTTTCCGTTTCGTTGAAAATCGCCAACCAGCCTACGAAATGAATAACTATATTTTATACAACCTAAGAACATTTAAACATATACTAAATTAACTATTGAAATGAAAAGTCGAAGATGATATAATGATGAAATAACATAAGGCTATCAAGGTCGTAATGTCCACGAGGCTGAACAGGAAAAATGGTTCTATTGGGGAACATCCCGGAAATCCTACCGTTGAATAGCTTTCTACTAACAAATTATCTAGGTGATATGGACAAGCAAAATCGGATGCTTGCGAAATAACGCCTTTTTTAAAAATAAAAAATTCACTGTTATATATCAAAGTCCCTCTTTGAAAGAAAGGCTTGTTGTGGTGAGAATATTTTGCGGACATGGAATGACATAATGCATAAATTGTAAAATTTAGACGTTTATTCATTTACTGAGGAGCAGGGAATCCTGTCGCCGTTGCAAGAATGTATAAGAAACCAAAGTAAAGGAACATTTATACAGAAAAATAGATAATTTGTAAGTATTATTATGTATAGAAAAGTTTACGATAGATCCGCTTGTCTTTGCCCGTTGTTTACTCTTATGATTATTGAATGGAATTACAAGGAAATGGGAGAGAAGAACATGATCTCTGCCACTACAGAAAATTAGAAATTTCTTACTTGAGATTTTTTTAAATAATATATATGCGAATGGTAATAGAATACATTGAATTACAAAAGGCCACAGTTTTAAACACATACCGAACAGTTAGGAAGTTCCTCAACATAACACCCGAATAACCTACAGAAGAAAGTCTTAAATACTTGACACTACCCGCTTTAAGTCTGTGCCGCCAAGAATGAGGACACATACAAGATATGTACGGTCTCGCCTTGTCTGGCGCAGAATGATCCTTGTTGTCCTTGCGCCATAAAAAATGCAATCAACCAACATACAAAATAATAATAGCATAATACTACAAATAAAATAAGAAAACAACGTCAGCGCATCGTAAATGTAAAATAAACTTATAAAAATTGTTAAATATCATTTACGATATCGAATTTTTATATAAAAAAGGGATTGTGGAAAGGAATACAACTGGCAGATGGAAATAGTTTTAATTATATCGAAGAAGGGATAATAAAATATGAGAAAAAAAAAGAATATATGAAATTATAACGTATATGAATTCGTTAATTAGGGATAATTATAATATAAAACTTAGAGTGGGGAAAATGGATTGAGGCCTGAGCAACCACATGCACGAGGAACTAAAATAAGACGCCGTCGCGATTTTATATGGTAAAACCCGAATTATCGCCGCTAATTAACGTTAATTACAATATACAATTTGAAGAAAAACTTCGATAGGTGTGAACTGTACCCCCAAATGAAAATATAACAAACAGGTATAAATGATAATAAATAAGGTCGTACACTTATTGTAATCGAAAAGATATTACGAATTAAGATGTTAAGGTATTATTACCCTTCACAGGGATAACACAATTGCCAAATATGGTCAACACAAGAAAGCCTCCGGGGCGAGAATTTTGTGAGTTTTCGTGGGGGAATTTATTATACTATAATTTTTGCCACCCACGTATTAATTACAGCTCAAACTAGAGCTTATGTAATTTTGGAGAAAAAGAGACGCTTTCCCCATCCTGGATTCGAACCAGGGTCCCTCCGTTTAGCCCAGAGTATAATACGAATAAAGCTCTAGTTTGAGCTAATTAATACGTGGGTGGCAAAAATTATAGTATAATAAATTCCCCCACGAAAACTCACAAAAATCTCGCCCCGGAGGCTTTCTTGTGTTGACCATATTTGGCAATTGTGTTATCCCTGCGGAGGGTAATAATACCTTAACATCTTTACATACGGAGAAAGAGAGCGTTGTTTCCTGTCCTCATTCGTCTAGCGGTCCAAGACACTCCGGGCTAAACGGAGGGACCCTGGTTCGAATCCAGGATGGGGAAAGCGTCTCTTTTTCTCCAAAACGAATAAAGCTCTAGTTTGAGCTATAATCTATACGTGGGTGGCAGAAATTATTGTATAATTACGAATTAATTAAGACATTAAAATATTCATACACTAAGGGCATATTCCGAAAATGACTCGCGGGTTTCGGAAGCGAGAGACAAATGTATTTATTTTATTGAAATAAAATAGAACGTGATATAAAAATGTCTGACGCCTTCTTTCCCTCCCCATTTTTGTGAAAAAATAAGGATCAATTTTCTAAAATAAACACTAGGTGGCAGTGTAATATCGAAATGTGGTCGCTTATAGAGATGGTCAGGTTATAAAGGACCACGACTAACTGGGATAGCAAAGAAATTACCCTCTCAGAGATTGGTAGAGATCCCCTCCAAAAGATAAACTCAAAGGTCCCCTACAGAAAGGGAGATAACGAATCTCGGGCATGAAGCCAGGAAAAAATACCTCAGGTGGATCCCCAAGTTTCCCCTTATACTACTTATATTACTAATAAAATCATTTTAAAGCTTTCTTTTTCTGTCTCTCGCTCTCCCTCGTCGCTTTCTGTTTTTCTCAGCCTCTCTCTGTCTTTCTCTCCTTCTCTCTCTCTCTCGTGACTTATTGAGATAGGCTTTGTAACAGTTTAATCTTTTCCTTTGCAATATTTTTATAACTTCATTGATACCTGTTTTTTCAAATCGAATCCCAATTAATAAAACTAATCTCCATATTACTCTAACAATGAAAATGTATTATTAGAACAATTAGTTTGCGCTATTTGAATAATTAGCATGAATCACCCCAACCATCATAACACATTATTTCGACCAATGGCGTGGGAAAAGACTCGTCCGAGGTGAAATGAGCTTCTGCAAACTTTTACTGATTTCAAGAAAGCAGTAGGGTTCATTATTTCCAGATTGTTCTCTATAAGCTATTTAAAGCTTCCCCGTATGGATTGGAAGAGAGAGAGAGAGAGAGCAAGAGATTAAGATATTTGGCGCCGTTTTCATCTAAAGAATTTGACCTAACGGAGTAGCTATTGTAATCGCTCGCTATGGAAACTTTTGCCTTCGTTGTAAAGTTTATGTGGATTATTTGTGAAGTTTATTGTGAGCATTTGTGAACTGTATTTGTCAACTCGTCTAGTCGTGAGCGTTCTAAGCGTTTCTAAACGTTTCTAAGCGTTTAAGTACTCTGATTGAGAACATTTATTTTCAAGTCAACATCTTGCCATCCCGGCAATTGGGCTTGTGAAATTATCGTTACGATTTTATAATTTGAACTTAATAGTGGCTGTACAAAGCCCTGTACTCCAAGAGTCATCTTTGTAAATACTTGTTAAAAACGCTAGAAATCATAATCTTTATAAATTCTTGTAAATAACCGTAAACATCGTCATTGTTGAATTATTGTGCATCTTGTGAATATGTGTAATGAAGAGTTAATAATGTCCATTGTTCTCAGTCAGATCTAAGAACCCTCCCCAGTTTGTAGTGACTTATCCGTGTAAATAAAAGAATTTCTGTAACAGCACGCACGTACAGATTGATTATTGCGAGTGCGATTTCACTATGTCTAAAAAACTCTCTGGAGCGCAAAGACGCAAATTAGCCCAAGACGAGGAAGCATCGAATGCAGCATTATTAAAAAAAGTGCCGAAGCTGACAACCTGTTTTTCCTCTACAATTTGTTCCTCAGCTGTTGTTTCTAAAGTCGTGAATCATTCAAATGAAATAAATTTATTTGCAACACAAAACGAGGAAGCCAAAAAGTTGGACTTTAAAGAAATTTTAAAATCTTTTGCAAGTGCCAAGGCCAGAAAGATTCCTTTAGATGTTTAACATATTGCATTTGGCTGTGAAGTCAAATAACATTACATATTATTAGTTTTTTTTCCATACTTTAATTCTTCGTTCAGCACTATATTAATATACCATATTTTTTGAAATGCATTGATTTTCTTTAAAACTACAAATCATATTGAGATTTTTTTTTTTTTTACTTCTACCCCAACTCTTTAACTCCCTAATTTTACTTAGGGCTATTTTCTGTTCATGGCCATATGCCTACTAAAAGTAAGCATTTAAAAGGGCCAATTGAAAATTTTTCAATGTTGAGTCGATAATTAAAAGCTTAGTTGGAAGATTTGGGAGAGGGACATACGTGTGGGGGGTGCCGTAAGTAACCTCGCCCAGGCTCTTACAAAACTCGGGGTGGCCCTGTACCCAAGTCTTGATTATACTACAAATATATAACCGAGTTGAAACGAAAATACAAAGTATTAGACAATGGAGAAAATTAGGCTACATATGAAAGTTTAAACTCGGATAAAATTGCAAAATGAAATAGATAACAAAGGCTTCGGACAAGTTATTATCAGTCTTTTATCGGAAGTAATGTCTGTAGAAAGTCCTTATCTATTTTTAAGGTCGATATTTCCGGAAAAAACTACTTCCAGTGTGGTTTCGCAGACATTATTTTTAACGAAGACTTGCTGTTGGTGCGTCCAAAAGATCTATTTCTTTAGCTACTCTACCAATGTTTAATCTTTTATATGTATATATAACAAGTATTCGAAAATTAATACAATTAAACATGAAATGAAAGGGCAAAAACTGATATAGAAATTTGCATCATTATTTTGTCATTTTTATAATTTTGAGACGTACTTTATATACATCTTCATTATGTATATGATACACCAACGTATAATCGGTCCTCATTAATCGGGTTAAGGATAATCGAATACCCAGCTGATAAGAAAACTTGTTAGAGCTAAAAATTTTTCATAGGATCAATGTCAAATTTCCTCGCTTTAACGGATAATGTTTGTCGTTTATCCTCGGATAATTGAATAAAAACGACAATCTTGGCAAGAGAAAACAAGTGTTTCAAGGGAAATTTACTTTTGCAGAAGTCCTCTTCCCGCACTACCTTTAGTTGTGTGAAGGATTTTCAATCTGTTCTTATTGTGACGTAAGCACTATGTCGTAGCAGTCAGTCTCTTTTTTTTTCAGAAGTAGGGATGGGGGTCTTTTCACTTTTGACCATCTAAGATGACCCCAATTATTGGTCGCCAGTCATCACGTCGCGGAAGTTAGTTTTTAGATGGACATTTAATTTATGTCACAAGCTAAAATTTTAAGTGGTAACAAAAAATAAAATAGCAAGCGAGCGCAAGTCAGACTTGCAGAAGAGTTTCGACCTGGCACAAAAGTCAAACTTCAAGTGTATGCTACTGCAGTGGTGCGCAAACTGGTGGTCGTTATCTCCCTAGAGGATTTTTGTGGATCGCCAAATTCAAAGAAATTTATTTGACAATAAAAAATATAAGGCTTTTCTTCAACAAGTATAATACTATTTATGGAGCTCTATTTTTTCCAGGGGTCGCAACAAAATTTTGCACAAATCGGAAATGAAAATAGTTCACGCACCACTGTGCTACTGTAGGAGTTTTTTCTCATTAAAAAATATATGTGTATCTATAACATTTTTTTTGTACGTAGCATTATCCTTTCAGCATTAATTCATGTTAATACATGGCCACTAAAACATTTAAGTATATAAGCATCTATATGCTCTCTGGATAGTCGAATAACCGGATGATCAAATATGCCGCTTAATCGAATAATATTTGTTGGAATCAGTCAATTTTCTTTTAAGTGAGGCCTTCTCTACTTAGACATATAAATTAAAAAAAAATCATTACATGGATTTCTATAAATTAAATGGCGGATTTTTTTATTCAGAAGGATATTTTATTGATGGACGTGGTTTTATTTATATGTATGAGAGTTTTTCAAAAATAAACCTTGGATAACGTTAGAAAGCATACAATGCATTAGTGAACAAATACAATACATTTTTTTTTACAATTTTTACTTCTATGCAAAAATTACATTTCAGCGCATGGAGAAAGCATAGAAAAACAAAAACAAAGGTTTCTACCACGAGCGAAGAGTTTGAAAAATTATTGGCAGGGCACAAGCACATAGTTTTCACATTTATATATCACAGTATATGTAAAATTATAATTTATTTAAAATTACTGCGGGCCCTCGGGCCCCATGGGGCCTATATAACTCTATCCCCTTGGTTATTACTCTAGCTCGTTGTACGTTCGGTATAACCATTTTACTTTTGATTTTCTATTAAATAAGATTTTAATTTCCTTTTAAACTCTTTCTCTTTCACAATTTTTTAAATGGTCTGGTAATTTATTTCATTTATTAAATCTATAATAATTTATATTATTTGTCCCCAATAATGGCATCTATTGAAAAAATTTTATTTGCGCTTTCCACTTAATATTTAAACCCACTTGAATTTTGTTAGCCACTCAATATAGTGCCAGCCGGTTTATGCAATCAGCCGCTTAATAAAATCAAATTTCTTGGAACTGATTCAGATCAACGTAAGGTTATTTTAAAATAATCTGTTAATAAAATCAATATTACTGTTTATAAAAATCAAAAAATTTCAGTGACAAAATTTAATGACATTAAATATGAGCAGAGAATCAAGGTCAAAAAGTGTACAATTCATTTTATGGGATTTCTTTTATCATAATTCGACTATGAATGTGCTATTGTAAATGACCTTAAACCCATGGAGGAAACCTCATATGAGGTTCATTTTCGCGTGTTTCTGTCTTTCTTTCCTCGCTTAGTAAACGTAGAATGGGATCATAGGCGTATGCAGAAAGTTCGTAAGGGGGTTATAGAGTTACAATGAACATATTCCTATGTTAAATACACAAAATTTAATTGGAATGCGGCGTTTGCAACCATCGGCGCCGACGATATGAAAATATTGGTGGGAGGGGGGGAATAATATACCTTTAAAAGGCATTTTGTTTGAAATCGAAGGGATACAGGTAACCCTAATACCAACACTTGGGGGACGGGTCCCCCCTTCCCCGCTAACGGCGCCCGTGTTTACAACCCCCTATCAACACCCCCTGCGTATGCCAGTGAATGGAATGATAATGTTCACTATGGAGAAAGTGTAGGAGACCGACACAGAAAATTACAGTTAATTTTACGCTTTTGTGAACACAATTGAAAAATAAATTAAGGACTCTGCAAAACAAATCATGAACTAACAATTTTTTTAAGAAAACGTCATTCCGGAACGCCATATTCGGAGAAAAGAACACAAACAAGCACTCGCGAAAGGAGACATAGCCTCACGTCTGGCAGAACACGCTTTACAACACGGACACGAACCCGACTGGGACTCAACAAAAATACTACACCGTCACATCACAAACAAGAATAGTAGACTCTTCTTAGAATCTTGGGAAACTTACAAACTACACGGGAAAGCCATTAATACATCACAACCACTTCCAGAAACTTATAAACAACTCTTACTCTGAAATGTATGGGACATCCCCAACATTAGGTAACCCGCAGTGTGGGTTTCTCATTGGTCCCTATTGGGGTTCTTCCATGATTCTATTGGAGGCCTCCCATTGGTTCTCATTGGGTTTTTCCATTCTGCGGGACTACTCTGATGAAGGGTTTTCCAGAAATTTCAAGTATAAAAAAGAGACAGAAACATAACATCGTCATTACTCCTGATGAAGGACTGCTGCTGATGCGTCCGAAAGCTTGAGTGATCTTTTTCATTGCTATTTTACCAGTGTTTAACCTTTTGTATGTAAATGTAATTTTTGCTGTCGCAATTAATGTATTTGTAGATCTATCTCCAATTTGATGAATTTTATAATTAGTTAAGAATGACTAAGCAGCGCATTTGAAAATTAAACACTTTTAAATAATTTATTTAATTGTAGTGTATTAATTTTATTCGTAATAAATTGTGATAGTTAATTTTTGGTTTTATTATATTTAGTTACTATTAGTCATTATTAAATAGTTTATTATATAATATTAGCCATTATAAGTCATTATTAATTAGTGCATTATATTTAGATATTATTAGTTATAATTAATTAGTTTATTATATTTATATAGCTACATCATTAATTATTTTATTATATTTATAAAGTTATATTATTCATTAATTTATCATATTTAGTTATTATGAATGGGTGTTATAATGTTTAGCAATTATTAATTAATTTTATTATATTCAGTTATTATTAATTAGTTTTGTTATATTTAGTTATTATTATTTAGTTTATAATAATTTAGTTTACATACAAAGGGCTAAACGCTGATAAAATAACAATGAAAAAGATCACCCAAGCTTTCGGACACTTCAGCAGCAGTCCTTCATCAGGAATAATCCTCTGAGGGATAAAATAGTAAAACACCCAAGCTTTCGAAAGTATCAAGCTAGCCTTTATTACGAATCATGTAAAATGCGTAATATCACGGCCAATAAAAAGTGACAAACTAAGAAATTCATATTCCATGTAAGCGTAATATTAAAAGATTTCACTAAATTTGAAAGAAAGGCGGAAAGCCCCAGTGCTGGAGACAGGGGTTAGGGGCCTTGCAGTTAACAGATCGGACCCCACGACTAATTATGTTTAATAACAAATTATATTTTTTATGATAATAGTTTTGCGCCGAGCTTCTAGTCATTTGCCTCTTATCTCCAGCCCTGGAGAGGCCATTCTCTATGCATTATATACAGTCCTCTACAATATATAGTAGCATTTCATTTATTTATACACGCATGAAAAGAAATACAGGAGAGAGAAAAATATATTCGTGCATTCTTAATATAATCAATTAGATCCAAATGTGGATACCATTCCATATAGAGGACAAACTAATTTGCTCATCTTCCTCCTTCTCTTCCCCCCCTCCCCGCTTTTGAAGAGAGGCACTAATGCCCAAGACATAGAAGAATTGTTAACAGTTACGTAGTGTAGTTTACTTTGATAAAAGATAGTTTGTAATCTCATTAAGGCGTCGACAAAGCAATCTGTAAAATTTCGCTCAATACAATTATCTCCGACAGTCAAAGCAGGGATCGAAAGTTAAAGAAATACAGTAACAACATTTAAATTAGTAAGGAGAGGGAGGGGGGTCAAGGCTGATACATTTTGCCAGTTTGTTTACATGAAGGTTATGGCAACGAGGGAGGACTGGGGATTAATTTCTAACTAAAGAAGAGTTGTTTTCTTTTGCTAATTTTAATAATTAAAGAAAAGCTTCGTTTAGGCTTCCAAACAAGCGAATGTGATTAACGGAACAAAATTTCCAGGCTTCTCACTTTCGTAAACAAAAGAAAAACGGGCATAGGTGACGGTACCCCTATCGCTACTCGCCCCATGGGAAAACAAAATTTTGACTCCGAATTAGCGTTTAATTTTCTGCGAATCTCTTTGCAAGAAAAAATTGATTCTGTTTCGTTAAACAAGATTATTTCGTACTAAAATTGAGATTAGTTTCGCGGGTAGGGAGGAGGCGGAGACTTGTTGATTGGAGGTGATAATTAGACCTAGAAGAAGGGAAAAACAAGGGAGGGAAGGGACGAGGGGGAAAGTCGGCCCTCTGCAAGGGAGTGCGTCCGAAAAATCCAACTTTGGGAAAGTTTCTCCCTTTGTATTGATTCACTAATTCGAGATTTTTCCAAATTTGATGAAGTTTTTAATTGAGCCGAACTTTGATCAGAATCGCAGGATAATTCAATTAAAATTCAAATCGTGAAGCGGTGAATCTCTCTAATTCGTTCCTGAAAGAAAGCAAAAATCTCAGGTCTTTTGAGCTCAATTTTACAACATGCGAGAATTACGCAGGCAGCCGTGCTTCAGCGAGTGCTGACTGCAAAGAAATTTCCTATAATCATTTTACACACCCTATACATTACTGATAACGCTCGCCCGAGACGACCTGTGCCGTTTGGCGGAAGTCGGTTATTTGTTGTGAAAGAGTAATTAGGTTAGCTTTATACCTTAGCAACAAACGTCGCTTTGTAAGTTAAATCAATAAGATGTGTTCAAAAATTTCTCGAAG
Organism: Dysdera silvatica; assembly: GCA_006491805.2. Classification (NCBI taxonomy): domain Eukaryota; kingdom Metazoa; phylum Arthropoda; class Arachnida; order Araneae; family Dysderidae; genus Dysdera; species Dysdera silvatica. Next base: position 164,519,985 of record QLNU02014802.1, on the reverse strand, counting down.
ATACAAGGTCCAATTTAGAAGTTTGTTTTCAGAGAGACGCTTAAATATATTTTGGAGATGGAAAGGTATAATTAATCAGAATCCCAATTAAAATGCTCTGAACTACAATACTCAGCTTCGGGTGGATAAAATTTGCATTAAGTAGGCCGCTTTCTTAAATCTTTCAATACACTGCTCTCCACGGCAACGTGAGGTGTTTTTCCCCTACACTAGCACTTTCACTGCACGCACCAAGGATATAGGAGAAACACAACCACTGCCCCTAAATAAGGGTTTTTTAAACTTTAGTTGCTGAAGCAATTAAACACTCTTTTACTTTTTTTATGGATCATCAGAAGTAGGAGGGGCCTGGGGACCTTCTCTAAAAAAAAATGAAAAGCATTTTCTCTGAAATCAAAATAAATTCACGCAATTAAATTATAATAATATTACGAAGTACTGGCCGGTTCCTCACTTTAAATAAAATAAATTTATTTGGTCTATCATTAGATATGCTTACTGTCCTTCTAAAAGGACACTTGTAAATTTTATACGTCTTTTGTAAAAAATATATGCCAAAAACAAATTTCAAGCATATGTGGGTTAATATATTTCTTATGCAATACTAAGTCATAATTTCTTATTTGAACTTTCAAGAAAAAATATTTCATAAATTTACAGTTCCCTCTCCTAAAATAAAATAAAAAAAAACCTTCAGGCATATATGGGTTAATAAGACATTAGAAGTATTCGGTATTAGATTTCCACATCCCGATACAGGTTTCTAATTATAAGTAGTTCTTTAATATAATAAGTACTTATTTAATATAATAAGTACTCGTTTAATATAGTAAGTACTTATTTAGTATAATAAGTACTTATGTAATATAATAAGTACTTATGTAATATAATAAGTACTTGTTTACTATAATAAGTACTTATTTAATTATAAGTACTTGTTGTTAGATACCTGAGAGGACGCCACTTATAGAAATTTTATTGTCGGCTTGGAATTTTTAATTCTTCCAGAGGAGACCTTTCCAAACCATGACGTTAAATGCAATATTTCATTATTTTCACTTTTGAAATCCCCAAAAATCGTGTTGGCTACTTGATAAGCCGTCACGGATCACACTTCGGGGAACACTATCCTATATGTTTACTATGATGACGTACGGCAGAAATAGGCACTATTGTTTATGTTCTCTTTCTCTAAAAAATCATTATTAATAAAGATAGTTAAATTTATATCTATATGGAAGTAGTAAAGCGTGAGAGCAAGCCATATTGTAACTAATCTGACGTTACTTCTGTCGACGTAGTAGACACTGCGGGCTTTAACGAGTGGGGAATCCTCCTCTTGAGAATAGCCAAGCGTACTTCAAAAGTCGCTTTGCGTTCTTGCGCCCAGATCCATAAACCAACATAACGCCTTTCCCGAAAGCGAAGATAATTACCGGATTTTAAGGCCGTTAGAAATGCCTCCACCGTCCGCCAGACACAAAGCGAGAGAGCGAATGGAAGAGAAACGAACCCTGCCATTAATTAACGTTATTACCACCCCTCGGTGTCGGTGACGTCAACTCCCGCCGGGTGAGCGTCGCGGACGTTATTTTTCCGGGTCGGCCATAAACCTGCTAACGAGGCTATCACGTCCAACTGTGACCGGCCGTAAAAGCTTTGACTGAGAGAAAGGGTCTGTAGTCTGCCCTGACATAAAAAGCATCCGCGGTCCACGTTTTCAGCCACCCCTTTTCTTCTTCTTCTTCTTCTTTCGTACTCGTTCCTACTTCCAAGACATGGAGATACACCATCCCACACTCGTTCTCTGTGAGGCCTTTTGGACGCTTATCCCTCTACGACCATTCGCGTCATTGCTATTGCTGTTGGTTCAACGCTTTTTACATCTCGATAATAATCATAATCTGAGGAGAAATTGCTTGAATTTACGACACCTAGTTCTTCTTCTTCTTCTCCTCCTCCTCCCCCTACCACTTCTTCTTTTTCTCTAATCTCCTCACTTTGTTATCTTGCACTTTCGACTCATTCGTTAGTATGGAGTTATCTTTTTATTTTTGCTTTTCGGAGCCTCTACCACTATTTTCTTCGTGTATTTTATTTTTTATTTTTTAAAGACATGGTGGGTGATACAGCCTATTGCGGCGACAATATAAACAATAGGAATATCGATTCCGCTGACGCGTTCACCAACAACTTTCCGACGTACAAAATCATTGTTCGTTACTCTACTTGTACAATACATTAAATATACTGTCCTGTACTTTTTCCTAGGCAGGGTATAGATCCTATACATGGTCATAGTTTTTCGGGGTTTGAGGTTATATTGAGACATCTTCCGTACTTCAAATTCTTCGTTTTTTACCCAGTGACTTACTTTTAGATTATTTATTCCTTTATACGACATTGCGCGTGTGGCTATAACAAAAATTAATACAACTATACTGTGTGCGAATTACTAACAGTGGAAATAATATAATATAATAACAGGTTAATCCACTAAACTAAATTTTAGAGCCAATGAGATTTTCCTAAGTACGCAAGGCTAAATTTATTTAGAAGAAAAATTAAGAAAGAAATATTATTAATGTAAATGCCAGGCGGCTGACTATTTAGTTAATAGCCTTCAAGTTTTCTAATATTTATGACAAATGTGCAATGCATTAAACACTTTTCAAGACAAGTCAAGATGATTCACTGCCATAGGTTGACCGCTGTTGCATAAGTTGCAATCAGAGAAGGAAGAAATATTAACAGGGTTACATATTGATCCGCTAAAAGGTAACTCAGTTTTGACATTTCATAAATAAAAGAGAAAATAACTGTTCTTCCCTAATTTAAATCAGTGGCGCACTCACGTAGGTGGCCCGGGCCCCCCTTGGACAAACAAAGCCGAAAAATAATTATCAAATAGACACTGGACATTTATTTTTAAAGTAAGATTGAAAATAGTGATAATCCCAATAACATTTCCCTGCACTCTGGTGACATTGATGAGACTGCTGTTGAGGAAAGCAACAGCAGTGGTCCGCGGCTACAGTTTCAGCCAACGTGAAACTTTTTTCTATCATAAACGAATCGGTTCTCAAAGGCGATGATTTTTAAGGGTCATGGAATGGGAAAAAAGCTTCTGTGGATGAAGTAATGGACAGAGGGCAAGCAAAAGCAAGTTTTGCAGAATAGGGTTATTCTTAAACCTATTATCAAAACGGTAATTTTTTATGGAGGACAAGGGCTGGCCATTGTAAAATTTTATGAACATAATCTGGTACTACTTCTAATGATTTAAGTATCTTGCACTGTAGAATTATTAGTAATTTAATAATGATAAATGTACACAAAATAACAACAAAGACGGATTTCGAAATCTTTCAAGGGGTGTTGCAATTTGTTTCCGATTCCTATTTTTAGCCAAGTGTCCGGTACTTTTAATTTCATTTTCCATAATATAATTCCAGCGGGGAGGGGGGGCAATCGCCCCATGTTCCCCTCCTTGAATCCAAGCTTGAAGGACAAATGTAATTGATATGACCACTGAACATTTTTTCCATCACCTTTGCGAATATTCTATGTGCGCTACTGATCTAAATAATAAAAAGCAAGGAAAAAGAAACATAAAGAGAAAAATATATTATGGTGGGATAATTATATTTTCTACTGCTTCAAAACAGTAAAAGTGGGAAAAAAGTCACTGGTGTAAAATCTCCATAAGACTTTAGTTTGTATTTAAAAAAAAGTAAATAAAAAGTTTGTTTTATCTTACGAAGACGATACTGGAAATTTAGGAAAAACTGAGCTCAAAAGTGGAATTTCTCTTTTGCGGAGAATAGGGCCTAACGTGGAGAAGAAAAGAAGAATGGTGGCAGAGATGAAGCGAAAAGTATATTTAGGTTAAAGAAATCAGGACTGCCCGCTGTTCTTCCGTAGCGGTGCCTTTTAATCAAAGTATATTTGAGACTAATCACAAGCGCAGCGCCTTTTCTTGGTTCCCGCCTCTCTTCAGGCTGTTAATTGCGGCGCATAAAACGGGTTTAATTATCTTCTCAGAGATTCGCTCCATTGACGCTCTCCCTCTCCCACTTTCCATGGATGTGTGCGTATGTCTAGAAGTAAGTCTAGTTTTACGATCTTCATTTCTGCCGTCGAGTCAGCCGTCGAAGATGGCATCTTGAGCCAGCTGTTGCTCGCTTTATGGCCATGTTTATATAGAGAGGGGGCGCTGCGAGGACGGGGGCTACATTTAATGTTTCAGAAGATTGGCCGACCGCGTTTTATATCACCGGGAATAGAGCAGGTTGTCCTCTCCTCCGCGGACTTCCTTCCTTCACTAAACAGAACGGGCGAAAAGGACTACTACTTAAGATTTGATATTTATCAGCTCCTGTTTCATCCCTACAGGGGAGACGGGATATCGATCTTCAGTCATCGATTCTATCGTTCATCGAAATACGAATGCAAACGCTGAATTTTACCATCTTCATGGACACCAGGCGTCTTCAGAGCAGGCGAAGGGCGCTCTCTGAATACAAACTTAAAGAAACATTACAGGAAAAAATAGAAAGAAGTTGGTTGACGGGAAACTGAGAGTTGGGAGATCTGTAGGTGTCCAAGTTGCGGCGGGTTGACAGCAGGGCGAAAAGTATGGGGTGCGACATCAATTCCCTAAGGTCAGCCCGTCTCACTTAATTGTCCTCCTATCCACAGAACATCCGCTGAGAATTCCTTTCTACTATTTTGACGCGGATACTGAAACTACCCTACTTTTCATGTCTAGCTCTCTATTTCGTCTTTCAGAAATAACGTTGATTTATTGAATGTCGGCTATCTGGTCTTCCGCGTTTGAGAAGACAACGAAGTTGTGGCAATTGCGATTGCTTGGTTTATGGTGGCGTATTTAAAATTCAAACGCATCTTTAGAAAGCGGCGGGAGGCACCGTCAGAAGAAGCATAACATTTATATGAGCAATAATAAAAATTCACAAAGTTAATGCCATTGACTTTGTGAGTTTCGAAATCTTTGTGCAATTCCGAGCGGAGGATGTGCTATCTTCTTTAGGACGCAATTTAACAGAAAAATAACACATGTAGCATGGGTTTTGTCAGACATATTAGTCTTTGCCCATTGCCGCCAAGCTGAGTCAAGTTAAGTTTGAAATAATTATTTGTTGTATATTTCACTTATCCTTGTATTTCATTCGTCTGAATTTGCTATTGAAATAGTATGCCGTAAACATTTAATGAATATCTAACGGCGTTACTTTGTAGAATTTACTTATTTTTTAATTTGCGTGCTGTATTGCTTAAATATAAAACAAATATCCACTATTAATTCGTTTTAGCAGCATATTTAATTGTATGTCCCTCTTTATTTGAGATTTTTCTTCTATCTTAAGTCTCTAGTGAACATACCATAACTTCTAATATAATGTTTAGTGTTTAACATCATAATTAGAGTTCATAATTATATAGTAATGAACAACGATATTTTGTCTACATTATTTCATGTGCTACAAATCATTGCAGTGGGTCCAGTGGCGGGTCCACGGGCGGAGGTATTAGGGAAATTTTCTCTTCCAATCACATAAAAATGCAGTGGAAATCGGTTATAATAAGTGCCAATTATAAGGAAAACCGCATATAACGACGGAATTTCTAGAAGAAGTTTGATTTGCTGTTTTATTTTTTTAATTGCTCTTTAAATCCGTGGTCCAAAAAAGACTTGTTCGCTAAAAGCAGTTAAACTTCATCGTGCTTAATTATTATACCAAAAAAATCCATAATTTCCTCACTATATATATGGAAACTTGTTAAATGCGGGATCGTTATAAGTGGATCCTATTGTATTTTGCACCCACAAATAACTCTCTGGATCTGCCTCTGGATAGCCGAAACGAACACTGATTGAATGATTAATTGACTTAATAGACAGTCTTCGCGTTTGGCTTCTACTAGTCTGATTAGATTCTCAAAACTTTTGGTCGTAGGTAAACACGTTATAGAAACCAAGTTCCTCATCATTCTCTTAGCTGTCCAACTGAACTGTGTTCAATATAAAATTAGTATAATCTATGTGCCAACTTATTAAAAATATCACTGTATAATATTTTTAGATATGTTGATTGAGATTATAATATACATATATTAATTAAAACCATATTCGCTGTCGTTCGCATTGGTTAAATGCAACGTTTCAACAGAAACTTATCCTTGATTCTTAATTACTGATTGCATTGAAGAAAATCCATTGCCGTGACTAACATTCTTGTGAGATCGACCCTGATCCTCTCTGGAAGAGACAACGGATATTCGCAATTACCGAGACATTGGCATAAACTTCGTAAAGTATAGCCAGCATCAGAAATGACGATTATATATACTATACTAAACTTCGGCGGAGACTTCACAAGTTGGGAATTATCCAGCGAGAATGCACATATGAGTTGGTGGAAGAATGGAGGGAGGTGGAGGGGCAGTGGTCAACTTTTAGAAACAGAGCATGGACCGGAGGATTAGAATTATAGTTGTAGTTGTAATAGCAGCTGCTAAATTCACGCGGGCCCTAATGACTCGTCGAAATGTGGACAAAGCATCGCGTTGTTCAAAGAGGGCCTAAAATTTCCGCGGCTCATGAATCATAAATGCTGTAGCTTTAGAAGAGCAGGTCAAGCAGCCGGACTTTATTTTGAAATAAAGCGGCCGATAGCCTTTTGCTATTAATCGCCAAAGAGTGGTCTTGGAGAGAATATTGTCCATAGGTTTACAGACTTCGTTTTGGCGTGCCGTTCGGCAACGCTTTTATCTCAATTTCCAAGTTGAATTGTTGCAACGTATCTCCCTTTCAACACCAGAGCTAGATTCTCATCTTGCTGCGTACAATAGCAAATTGAAACGCGTTGCTTTAGTCATAATCTGTTTCCATGTGCAGAAGCCATTGTTCGTTCCGAGTTCAGCTCTAGCCACTGGCTTTATTTAAAAAAAAATTAGTTGTAGCAATGTGGACAGGCATGGATACAAAATTTATAATCACTATTTTATAACAGACTGAACCTAAAAAAAAGAGGACAGCATTTTGTTTGCCTAATTCCACATTAGAAAAACAGCAGATGGAATAACTTTTAATAATTTCTAAAAAAAATTCCCATATTATTCTAAATATATGTTAATTACAATTTAATGATGCAAAGAATTATTATTCGATTTTTAAAAATGATTCGGTGATTAGTAAGAAGATAGTAAGACAGAATAATATAATATTTATGAGAAGGGTGGTGGATAGTTATAGGAAAATGAGAATATAATGTTATATGAGTTAAAAAAAAAGAGTTTTAAAGGAATCTTGCTAAATAATTCAACACGCAAGTTAAATTTAACATACAAGTTAAATTAAAATTAAAACCGCGTTCAGTAAAATGAAATATGCGTTAATTTTCCGGCCGTTAAGTCAGGCTTGATTTCAATGGTATCCCAGAACGCGGGCCGGTTTTTTTTTATGTCCCCCGCAGTTCGAGGTTTGGTTTCCTAGTAAACAGAGTTTAGGATTCCTTAAAAAATTGGGTTCTGGTGAAAGCTCAGAGCCGTTTCTAGGCGCTTTACCGCTCTAGGTGGCAATCGAAAAATGTCGCCACCCACCCTTTTACTAGAATTATTTTTCGCCTATATCTCCTCCTCCTCAACCACCACCACCATCTAGTGGTACAGAAATGCAAATCTTCTATTATACTTTGAATCATTAAACCCGTTAATTATATTTATATTTTAGACATATTAGTTATTTTGTAATATTAGAATATTGTGAATAGTAAAACAATTGCTACATGTTATAATTGTTTAATTTCAACATTTTATATTTTTGAAAACTGAAATATTAAAGGAGTAATATTTCAAAACACAACGTTGTATTATCAGAGCTAGAAGGCTTAAATGTATTAGATATAGAAAAAAAACTTGTGTGCAAAATTAAACAATGAAACACATCAAGAAATTTTACATTCGTCAAAGTAAAGACTTATTAAGTAATTGTCCCGTATGCTTTTGAAAACAATTATATGTTTTAATTTTTCTTCTTTTTCATTTTTTCTCCTCATTTGCTCAGTTTTTTCTTTGTTTGATTTAAAATTAAAATTTTTACGCTATTTTGCCGCCCTAGGCAGTCGCCAACTCTGGCCTAATGGTAGAAACGGCACTGTGTAAACCTTAACTGTCCTTACGTCTTAAAGCATGGAAAAAATTCTTTAGGTATAAGACAGCTGATACCGTCAAGAGAAGTAATATTCTTGACTTCTATATACGTTCGTATTACCTGAAACTTTAAAAAATATTTACTGATCTTATTAAACAAACTTTTTTTAAAATGTCAGGCCGCGGCATAATACAGTAAAACCGCTTTACAACAATATTATATGGATCGAGAAAAATTATCGTTGAAGAGAGCGTTATAGGGAGGGTTTATTATACAGCAAAACCTCTTTACAACACTATCATACGGACAGAAAAAATCATCGTTATAGAGGGATTTATCGTTATATCGGATATCGTTGTTTGGGGGTCTTACTTTAAAAGAATTTGATAAAAAAGAATATATTCATTTATGTTTACTTTTGCATAATTTTATTTGTTTTTTGATAACGTTGTATATTTCGTTACTTTACGAGAAACTATACCCATATTTTTTATTCTATCTATAAAGCTCTTTCAAATTGTACAATTTGTAATGTTTAAATGCTTTGCTTTATAATAAGCCCATCTCTTTAAATCTGCATCATGTACGGATATATTCTTACATCTAGTGTGTTTGAATTTTTCTAACAGTGTACGTTGAATTAATTTATATTTCTTCCTATTTGTCCCAAATTCCGTAATATATTTTTTAAAATGACTTATTTCATAATCCACTGCTTTTCGACATCGTCTTTGATTCTGTTGAAGTTTCTTTCTTTTACAAGAATTGCAATAGCTCACAATGTTTCTCATTTCTTTCAAAGTACAATTTTCCCCGCAAAAATCATTATCAGATGTATAATCTGAACGGTTTTCGTTATCTAAAGTATGATTTATAGAGATGTTATCATCATCATCATCATCATCATCAGAAATATAATCTATATTGCTATTGTTATTTACGTTACCATGGTTGTAAAAATCTAACGTTACTTTATCACCAGGAATTACTCTATCTAATATCCTTTCTTCAAATGTAGCCAATGATCCACTTTCGTGTAATGTTTCACGTTATCGCAGATTCATTTTTCTGCGTTTTTCAGTAGCTAAGCTTAAAATACCGGCTAGAATATTGATTAAAGTTCCCATAATTACAATATTTACATTAACTATTATAACACTGCGTTACCCAGTAGTGCATTAATCAACACCAAATTGTTTTTTTATGAAATGTATTAAAGCCATGAATTGCAAGCCGAATGCTTTCAAATTTACATACAAAAAATTGAGACGCTCTCAGGCTCTCTTATCCTTTATATATGCGTACATGGTTGAGGATGTGGCAGTTACAAAAATCGCCAATGGCGAATAAGAACTTGCGCGTTGCGCCAAAAAACACCAAATTTAAAATAAATTCCCCTATTTTACTACTTCTCTCATAGCTTGGAAGCAACGCAAGAAAGTTACATTTCAGTTCAATTATCGAAATCTTAAAAATTTATAAAAATTTGAAAATTTAGTTTTGCAGATTGATTCTTTCGATTTTTCGTATTACTCATGTAAACTTTTCATATGACATAGGTCTCGATTCAAAGTGCAACTGACACTTGCGACACCTCCCTTGTCAGTATTCAAGTTCCGCCAGGGCGGTTAATACTTTTCCAAGTAAGCATGCTTCAGACCCTTTCCTTTCCCGTTCTTAGCAAAAATAAGCAAACCTCCAACCCTCTCCCCCAAAGATGCTTACGTAATACTTGAACGGCCCCATACTCATACTGCGTTAATATCCAATAGCACGTAAGATAATACTCAATAGCGGAAGTAAATGTCTACTAGTAGAATTTAATGCACAATAACAGATGTGTAATGACATATGAAAGTTATGTCAATAGATTTTTCATAGATTTTTCCAATTCTTAAATGCGTTTATTGCTGGTATTACTTGATAAGTATGAGATGTGAGGATATTTATATATCAGCCAAGAATTTTTCTACAATGATGACAATTTTTAGTACATTTGAGACAGGAAAAACCCTTTGGAGAAAATTACACATTATAAACCCTTGCTTCTTAAATTTCATTTCGCTGTTATATTCTGAAAGTCACAGATGTATTTTTCTGTGTGCGTTTACATAGCTTCCCTTTCATGGCGAAAATTATAGTTTAAAAAAAAAACAATAAAAAAGAAGGAAATTATATATGAAAATGTTAGAAAGAAAACGAAAAGGAGAGAAAAAAAGTGAAATAAAGATAAAGTAGCAGATTCCAATGTCGAAAAAAGGGGAATATTTTTGCCTCTACCGACTTACACAATACTCTTCGAAATAGGGAATTTCAGCTAACGAGTCCACTCTTTTGAGGCAGCCTGAAAAGCCCCAGAAACACAACCAATCCGCAATATGCAAATACGAAACCCCTTTCGTGGTTCTGTTCGAATTTGGTAAAATTAACAGCTCCGCGTTGTAAGCGGGGCGTTAAATTTCTGAGCGATTAAGAATTAATCTCTGCAGCTCCCCGAAACCCCGACGTGTTCTCGAGCATAAAATCACAAGGCGCCGATAGGGCAATAAAGGTCTTCGCCGCTTAAGAGAGAGAGAGAGAGAGAGACGACTATATTTCACAATAAGCCTTATGCTGTCCCACCAAGTTTAAACTACTTTCGGTTTCGGACCTCAATTTCACTGACGCCTGGATAAACTTCAGCTCCCTTCCCATTCGCATTTATTGAATTTTTGACAAGAGGAGGTTTGAGAGGGAAATAAGGCTTTGGTCAAGTTATTGGAGGAATAAGAGAAAGGTCATCTATTGATATTAATAAAAATAGAAAAATTCGTAGCGTGATGACCAGATGATGTTGCTCAGGTCCTTCTGCTTTAAAAACTTGCGACAATTTGCCCAAATGGCGGCAATTATTTCTTCAGTCCATAATATCTATAGATCGAGAGGACTACTATGGAAAGCTTTATTAAAACGTATCCGGACAAAATGGCTAAAAATGTCAAACTCAAGCATTTCTTCCCGTAGCGTTTGCTTTAAGATTGGTGCACTAGGTCTAGCATTATATTGCTGATGTAGCTCCTGGCAAAACTGGACACGAGCAGCAGTTCTTAATATCCCGATTTGTTGTCAGAATTCCTACTGTGATTTCTCCGTCTACAACGATAACTTCCGTAATTCTTCCACTATATTTGGACACTACAGACTGTGGACTCGGACAGTTTAATATAGTTCATCATCTCTTGTAAGGAACGACCATGTTTTTGGGGAAAAAAAACAACGTCCACTTTCCTGCTACTGGATAACGTCAATTTTAAAACCTCGATTGTTCATGTAAAAGGAGTTTCAAAATGCTCTAGATGCATTAAACACACACCTCATACACGCATGCTCACAAAGACACCTATAACCACAATTTAACCAGTGATGTCATTCTCAATCATAGGCGTTCGCAGAAAGCTTCTAGGGGGGGGTTATAGGCTCAATGGGGGTTACAGAGCTACAACTCACATATTCCTATGTTAAATATACAAAATTTCATTGCAATGGGGGTTACAACCCCCATCAACACCCCCTGCGCAGGCTAATGCTCTCAATAGACGCACTGTTTACATTCATTGACTTTAAATTTTCACATATGTTTCCATCTGAATTCCATATTTTTGCTCAGAGTTTTTAGATTCTTATACAGTAGTAAATAACATGTGGTTTGTAAACGCTTGGAGCCCCTAAAGTACTTTCAAGGTATCCGCAAAATCTAAATATTTTTATAATAATATTGAGATGTTTGCCTTCTTTCTCGCTGGTTCTTAAACACGCATAAAATAATAAGAATCCTTTTTTTGGGGGGGGAGGGGGAGGTCAGTGATGATTTAAATAATGCAAATAAAAGGGTCCTAAGACAAAAATTCGAAACTTGCCGGTGTTTGCAAATATTTTAACAACGTAATTTTACGACTATCCGATATGTATCTTCTATTCTTGATTAAATCGGCAATTTTTTCCTTCCGAATTTTATATCGAAAGAAGAGTAGGCCTCGAATATATATATATAATATAAATTTATATGCCTTAACTAAACCAATTGTGCATATTATATGGATCTTTAAACTACCTCCAAGCGATTTCGTGTATCTAAAAGGGGAAAGGAGAAACTGTGATTTGTTTTATGACGACATATTGTAGGAATTGGATAATCCTGTAGCATAACAGTTTTGAGATGAGGTCGTAATTAAATGAACATTTAAAACATGTCCTTAACTATTATTTAATAAAAACTGTGCTGGAATAGTATCTCTGCAACATACGGAAGTAATATTTCTTCAATTTACCGAAGCAGTATTTCTACCATAAGCGGTGGCAGTCTCTCAGATTAGGCGGGGCACGGGGCCGAAATAATTTTGGCGCCCCTTGCTACCAAATATGAGTTTTATAATGTAACGAGTAAATATTTTATTTCATTTTTACAGTGTACACATTTCAAATTTTTTTGCACATGTAAAAAAATTGCGAAGGCATGATTTTTTACTAATAAATTTGACACCAACGTATTAGTAGCTCAAACTAGAGCTATTTTTGTTTGGGAGAAAAAGAGACGCCGTCCTCATCCCAGATTCGAACCAGGGTCCCCACGTTGAGCCTGCGGTGTCTTGACCTACTAGACGAACGAGGACAAGAACAAACGCATTTTTCTCCGTATATTAAGTTGTAAGATATTATTACCCTTCACAGGGATAACACAATTGCCAAATAATGGTCAACACACAAAGCCACCGGGGCGAGATTTTTGTGAGTTTTTCGTGGGGGATTTTTTATTACAAATAAATTTGACACCCACGTATTAGTAGCTCAAACTAGAGCTATTTTTGTTTAGGAGAAGAGAAGACGCCTTCCTCATCCTGGATTCGAACCGTGATTTCTGATGACCATCTTTGAGGAGAACCTTCGACGCCCTTCTACGATGATTAGGGGGGGCCACGGCCCCTCGGACCCCGCCCGTGCGACCGTCTATGATTTTTACAATCTACTATAAAAATGCACCCCCTAAAATTTACGAAGGTTGTACACTAGATAGCATAGGCGTAACTGGGGTTAAATATAGCGTCAATTGGGGAGCAAAAAAAATTGTCTAGGAAAAAGTACGATTTTGCCTCTTTTTCAAAAAATTGGGGGCAAGTGCCCCTTTGTCCCCCAGATTACGCCTATGCTAGACAGAATATAGTGTATTAATTTGATAGATTGCAATACGTTTTGATAGTAGTGAGCACGGTGCAGTAACTCAATAAATCATGGTATAATAATTTGATAGCGTGTAATATATTAATATAATATATAAGGTGATATAATGAAGTATAGTAATATGATACAATATATTATGTGAATTTAATTAACATAATATTTTATATTGATATTATATTATGCATATATATTAGCCATCAAATATAGTACATTATAATTTCTCAAAATGAAGTATAATAACTTCTCAAAATAAAGTATGTTAACATCTTCAAATAAAACATATTAACTTCTCCAAAAAAAACTACATAAATTTTATGAAATATATAGTAAATAAACAATATAGTAAAGCCATAATATACAGGGTGTTTCAGAATAACGTTTGGAAAATTTCAGGGTTGGAAAAGACGTTAAATAAACAGTATTGGTGGAACTCACACGGTTCGCAAAGCAACCAGCTTGTCTGTACAGAGAATTTATGTTTTACGTCCATCTTCGTCGCGGCGTACGCAATTATACGAATTGAATACAATTTTTGATACAGATTTTAAGTTATTGGCCTAATAATACAGCAGAGACAAAAAAAAAAAAATGCGAAATTCCATTTCCTGATCGTGATCTGTATTGCCCTCTAGTGAGATAAAGAATGAAAATTGCCTTTTTTACATCACACTGTACACATTTGGGAATTCATAAGCATGTGCAATCGGTAAAGGACTTAAAAATGAAAATTTTTTGTCCAAACAATTTTTTTCCTAAAATGCGCCATTACTGCGCTACAGTCATTTAATTGCTTCCATTCATTGCGCACAAGGCAGCAAGAATTGGGTACAAAGCGCCATATGGCGACTTTTTAAAATTGCTTCATAAAAATGGACTTTCTTCACAATGTGTCTTCATTGCCACTTTTCCAAGCTTCACAACAAACTTAATGCACATATTTCGCTCGATTTTGTCAAACACTGATCAAATCGCAGTGCGATTCTAACGCATAGTTACAAAAGCGCTTGCGATATAAGTTCGGATTCATATAGCACTCTGCCTCTTGATATTGATTTGCTAAGCTTATGGGCGATGACTTCGATGACGCGTCAATCTACATCTGAAGGTTGTTGAATGATGGGTTCAGTCAAGGAATCTTTTATAGCACATTGCATGCTCATTAGAAAGGCTTGTTCATGAAAGCTATTTGTCAAAATTTCCTCATACAGAGGTTTTTTTTTCCTAAATATTATTTTTAAAATTATAATTTTAAATTTGTTATGAATTTTATAATAATTCCCACAAATATTCATAAACAATTAATTGTTAGTGAATGACATGGGCGCCTATATGAGTAATTCTAGGGGACTGAGAAAAATTAAAGAGTATTTCTAATGCAGGCTGAGAAAAATTATCACCTCCTTCTCAAAGCTTTCAAGAATTTTAGTGAATGAGTGAATGTACAAGATCCCAAACCGCTACAGAAATAATTGATACTGCTTGGCAATTAGTAATGAGCTAAAAAAGTACCTTATTTTAAAATCCGACTGTAAAACTTTTGAAAGTAAATGAATAGCAGTTCCGGGAAAATTAAATTTTTAAATGACTAGAGGCTCGAGCCCCAATTTGCCCCCCCCCGTATGGGCGCCCATGGTCAATGATATACATCTGCTTGACCCGAAAGTGGTAGAGGACAGTATTGAGAATGCATTGAGCCCGTGAGATAGTGGACGATAATTATTAAGGGTGACTTCAACCAACGTTTTCCAACGCAAAGGATGAATGTATTCAAAGTCCTATATTTATTACTGGTCATATTGGATGACTGAAAGAAGTTATGTCATTATATTTTCGATATTTCTATATATTTGGCATAACAAAAGCCTCAGTATTATACGCTTATTGTTATTCAATTAGCCTGAAATAGTTTAAGAAATTAGCAAATTTTAAAATATTATACCTATCTTTTGCCACACAATAGAACTTGAGGAACCACGTATTGTACAATTCATAGTCAATTGCATTGTTGTGCAACTGCTCCGACTCTGGTAAGGGTAAAATATTCTTCGACTTTGAAATAGACGGATTAAGGAGCTTTGGTTTGCTCCGAAAACGTGGATGTCAAATTTAATTTCATTACAATTCAGCTTCTGCGGAGACTGTGCTGATCATGGAGAGAGTTAAGCGGTCGCTATTGTAATCGAAACGGCGACTATTATTTATTATTCTATTTATTTACTTACGCTTATACAGTTATCTTTTTATAAAAATATATATATGTTATATATTACATCCTATTATAAATATCTTATTACCAAAAGCTCAGAAACGTATTTGAACAAATCGAACTTCCAGAATTAAAAAAATTGATTTTGAAAGGTGAATTTAGAAATAATGGATACAATTTCCGAAATAATATTTTTAAAACGTCTTTTAAAAATTCTTTGGAGATTTCTGAATTTTTTGATCATATATTTTAAAAGTAAAATCTATCATTATATTTCGTAAGAAGTCTATACTTTTTTTGCTTTTTCCATTTCTCGGAGCGCCTTTCGATTATATTATAATTTTTTTTATATATTTTCTAAAAAGCTCATACTTTTGCATATTTTAAAGACCACCATTTTCTAGAGCCATTTTCTCGATTTTTAATATCTATCAAGAGTTTTTCTTTTATTTTCTTCATTTTTTTTCCATTCGATTTTTCTGAAATTTATATTTTATTTAATCATTATGCTCTAAGGAATGCAATTTTTTACATTTATTTTAATGGCCTTTAAAATATTATTGTTTTGATAAGGGTACACCGTTTTTTACAACGTTTTTAATTCTACGAAAAAATTACAAAAAATATTCACGTTCTCTGTATAAAAATTTGAACGCTTAAAATCGCTAATTTGATTTTCTAGAAATTTTAGTATTTTAGTATCCGTTCTCCTTAAGTTGGTAAGAGTTTCAAATATCGTGATGTACATTTCAGATGTTTCTACATAACGTGAAAAATTGTTATATACATTTTTAAAAACTTTGATATATGCTCTAAAAAATGTTGGTTCGCGTTCTTGAAAAGTTGGGTACACCTTTTACATAAAATTACATATGAAATTACATAAAATTACTATATTGATAAAACATGTTGAGGTGCATTCTTGAAAATTTTTTTACATGTTCCAAATATTTTGGTATATATTTTGCAAAAATAATATACATATTTAAAAGAAAACTTTTAGATAATTTTAGCTTAAAATTTTAGGTATTTCAAAACATTTAATTTCATATGACGACGACACTATGAAGTAATAAACTGACCGAGAAAACAGATTGTTGCAGCATTTGAAATTGTATATTTTACACACTTGAACACATATAGTTGAAATGATATGTTTTAATGTTTACAGCTGTTTCAACAGCGCTAGGCTATTTTTATCAGAACGGCAACTGATACAACATAATTTGCGATGCTAACGAGTGTCAAAAATGACGGTTACAGATATGAATAAAAATGCGTGGTCCTATATGCGTGGTATATCTATATCTGTAACCGCACTTTATAACACTTGTTAGTATGGCACGTTGGCCTAAGACACTAACGACTGTAAACGTTAAAATATACTATTCTGACTGTGATAATTTATTGTTTTCTCAGTCACTTCATTCCAAAGCATTTTGGTGTATATTTTAGAAAATTTTAGTATATGTTCTACGATGTACAAATATGGATATACAACAAAGGTAGGAGTGCATAGGATTAAGATTAAAACAGAAAATTAAAATTTTCAAAAAAAATTAGACTTGAATTGGACGGAGATAGCGTAAGTTACAAGGGAGTTACACTCTGGAATTCACTACCAGATAACCAGATAAATACAAAATAATAAATGAACTGAATTTATTTAAATAATTGAAGAAATATTTATTTGTCAGGAAGGATGAGAAAGAAAAAGACTGAGACTGGGAGGGGGGGGGGATTGTATCCATAGGCACCAAAAGCCAACTCGGGCCACTAGGCTTACTTCGACCGGCCCCATGAGCCCTCTTCTTTGCCCCCCCTCCCCCACAGCATAGATCCTAGCCAGAGTGGGCTCTTAGACTTCATCCAGGGCCCCGGGATGCAGCTCATTGCTGCCCCCCCCTCTCTTCTGCTGTGATTGTATCCGGATGTATCCATTCATATTTCATTTTCAGGTCTGGGACCGGTTATACTTGTGTATTTTCTCTGGACTTAATACTTTGCGTCTGTTGTTTGACATGCTTATTGAATAGTGTAGAGAATAAATAAATAAAGATTATTATTATAATACTAGATAAAAGATCGATAGAAAACGAAAGGTTTGAATATCGCTGATTCAGTACATAAAAAAAAGAAGGGAATTGCTAACATAGCAAACGTTATAAAATTTGAGAGCACCCTAATATAAATATTCAGCCAAATTACTATAAACGAATTCATAGAAAAATGTATGTATAGCGAGCCAGTTTAGGCGAGCCAACTGCGCCACTTTCAAATATAGGTATTGGGGTATGAAAACCTCTGTAATGAGTGGCAACGACTAAAAGTTGGCCAGAAACATGCTGGATTTCCGCTTCCACCAACACCGCTGTACATGTAATCGTAATTTAATTTTGCCATTTAAAAAAATAAATTCATTTTAAATTAAGCCTCTTTTGCTCTCAACTTAAAAACCACAAATGGTACCTTTATTTTAAAATCCAAAATACTTGAACTGCAATGAAATTCAGAGTCTACGTTCTTCTCGGAACCATAAAAAAAGACGTACGAGGCGGAAAAACCTACAAAGCGGAATATCATCTTCCAATCAATTAAAAATAATTTATTTCATATTTCGGATTTTAGAACACAAAGGACGTTCGAAACGAGGAAAGCCCATTATGCATGGACGTAAAATCGGAATCTCAATGTATATGACGTTGTTTCATGTTCCCCAATCACTGACGCCGTTAGCGGGGGGACCCGTCCACCAATGTTGGTGTTAGGGTTCCATATCTCCATTCAATTTCAAACAAAATGCCTTCTACTGGCATATTGTGCCCCGCCCCCCCCCCAATATTTTTAGGCAGTCGGCTCCGATGCCCCCAATTAAAGCTCATTTAAATCCTCGCTGCCTTATAGCAGTGCTTCTCAAAGTGTGTTCCACGGAATCAATTAATCCATCGTACATATGTATAATTTCCAGTATTGTGCTCTAATTTTTAGTTAGTCCTAAACAGAACGTTAAAATTTCCCTTTTTTATACATATTTAATATTTTTGGTGGAATTATTATTATACCAATTTTGAAGAAAAGAGGCTCAATTCTTTACGCAAACGTTACATTGAAACATATTGATATATAAAGTTACATTGAAAGATAGAACGAGTGACTTATTCTAGCACTTAAATCAGAACCAATACGCGAACACTGTAGGGCAGATCATTCTGTTCTGGATACTTTGTCCCATTTTTACAGTTCCAGAATAAACAAGCAATAATAAACGAACACCGTTTCTACTTTTAAGAACTGAAATGAGGATATAAAAAATAAAATTAATTATATTATCTACCATAAAACAGAGTATTAAAATGGCAATATAAGAACGAAAACAATAACTAGCAAAGTTGGACAATGCCTTGAATTTAGCTTATAAATCCTATAAGATAAAACACAATATATTTGACGTTCTTTGTGGACTGAAGTACCCTCTATATATTTTATTATTTAAAGTAAAACTTCCTTCCTTAGCTTCACTGCCAAATCTGCTAAAGAAAGCACAAGTAATGATTTGATGACGCAGGCACTTTAAATCTCGATTAAGGGCTTTCGTGTAAAGCAACTAAGTATATTTATTCCAAACTGCACGATTCCATAAAGTTTCCCCATAGTTTTAGAGTTTTTAAAAAGTTTTATCCATTATGCCGTGAATGCTAAAAAGAGCGTTTACCGCCTCTGGTAATTATGTCTGTTTGGCGACTTTTTTTTCTTTTCACACGACTCTTGTCCCTGGGGGTGGGGGGGGGGAATCGACCTTTTTTTGGGCGGAGAAAACATCGCTTGCTTTGGTCGCATGTCCACCTTTTATGAGTACACACCGTACTTGTCCTCTCTGCCAGGAGATCGCAATTTCATAGAGAAGAAACGGTCATTTCTTAAAATCTCCGTACTAAAGACCTGCGGTCACGCCATGTTTCATTAGCAAAAACAATTCCCATTATGAAGAGGGAAAACGGACTTTTGTTTGGAGAAAAAAATGTACTTTTGAGAGAACTACCTTTTTTTTGTGAATTTGTTGAAGTTTTTTCTTTCTTCTTTTGTAAGTAAAAACATAACTCGGGGAAAAAACTACTTGCGATCATTTAGCGGCGAAATTAGTGAGAGGGTTATTTAGTCTTGTGCCCGGCTTCCAGGGAGGGGAGGGGACAGGCTGTTGAGAGTTTTTAGTGCTCGCTTAATTTGAAAGCCCATCTGCCGGGTTCGCGAGTCGGACATGAGCGTTTCCGTGTCGCTGCACACGCCATGACAATTGTCCTAACTGAGAAGAAAAGGCCCTTTCAAAGGGTCAGAGCATTTGATAAAATTTCGAAAGGGAAAATAAATTCCGACTTTTACAAAAACTAATTTGTCACAGCATTGATTAGAACATAATTGATTGGAAATTTTTAGTTCTTCAAAATGGCAATATATATAATGGGCATTTCTGTATATATATATATATATATATATGACGTGTTCATCAAGTAAAACGAGATTAAATTAGTTTTTTGAAGCATAATCATTCATTTTTAAACGTAGTTAATAACATATTTAAAGGTGATAATTAGAAAAATTAATTTTCAAAAACAAGATTCTGAATTTTTTAACGCATTTCTTCCCACAAAAATTCTGAAATCAACCAGAGGATCACAGATTTTTAAAAAAAATTATTTTCTTTTCTTGGAAATTCGTTTCTTTCCTCTACTTTCATTTTCACAGAAAATTCATTCAAATTTATTCATTTATTCATATATAAAATATTTAAATAGGTTCAGCTAAGTTTGAATACACTTTCACAAAGATTTATAAGTAAGGACAAGGGTATAATCTTTGCCTTTACTTATAAACCTTATCTGCGTAATGCTACGTCAAATTACCTTGCTTTCATAATGGTTAAATCAATTTATTAAAAGGTCTAAATTTATGCCTGTTTAATAGTGATGCACATACGATTGCTTTAAATTTTAAGACCAGAGATTAAGCCATATGTAGGATTTTAAACAGGTAGATTATTATTGGAGAAAACTCCTAGTTACTATGGGTTATGACCGTGTACACCATGGGGTTTAACTAGATAGAAGCGTTTGAATATCTATTTTCCTAAAATGAGAATTTGTTTTGGCTATTTAAAATCAAAGGACGCATTGCCATTTTTCTCGATTGAAGAATTAGCCAAAATTTTAACATCTAATGTGGGAAGGATATTTTCCTGCCTTTATCCTTCTTTATGAAGGTATTGACTAAGTTTACAGTCTTTTATCACAGGACCTACATTAGATATTGACGCCTGTAAGTACAGTTTGGTTTAACAATGGGAGCAGAGAATCCACTCTGATTTGGTTGTTGATATCACAGCATAATTTTTGATACCGGTAAATAGTTTTTCAAGAAATTGAAAAAAAAAGAACTTGTCTGTTTTTAGTACAACTATATTTACATTTCTGTAAGAAAGAGTGAACAAATAAATCATAATCAGCGGTGAGCGGCAACGACTAAACTCTTTTCTGATAATACGGCAAAAATGCTTATGAGCTAGAAATGCATTCAAACGAGGTCTACGAAAATTGTCCGTAAGTAAGGAAAACTCGTAAAAGTATAAGCCAAATGCCAACAGATAATAAGCTACCGGAGAATACGAATTGAAAACGGCCGAAATTTTAGGAAAATTCGGGGCGCTTTTCCTACTTTATGTAATGGTAAAATATAGGGTCTCCCACTTCATGTCGCAATGGAGACATTTTTGACCTCTGTTTTGAATACGGAGAATGGTGTGGACCCTAAAAGCTTTGCCATGTTTACAGTTTTGTCTTCCTGGAGACATATCTGCAAGCCTTTATGTGTCCCTCTTTTACCCTTTCCCGGGGACTGGGAGTTATTGAAAATGATCGAGATCCGGGATTTTTTCTTCTTTTATATGAAAAGAAGAATAAAAATGAACAGAGGGGACATGGGTAAAAATTCCGTCGAGAGAAACTGGGAAATTTGAGTGTAAAAATTTTCAATTGAACGTTTCATATTTTCTTGTCACTTTCATGTTTCTGAGAAAAATTATTATTGTTTTATACAGAAATAAAGACCAGCCGGAGAGCATCTGTTACTATTCTTATATTCGTGTAGTTTATAATTTCATGTGAATTAAATTAGATTTTTAATTATTTTTTGATCATTGATTTTTACTAATTAATGATTTATCGTAGGATATTAATAAATGAGTTGAAACTTAATTTAAAAAGAGGTTGAAGCGTGAAAAGATTGATTATCAATTTAAAAATAAAATTTGAAAAGTGTATTTACAAAAATAATGTTACGACACAATATAAATTTTAAAAATTTAATGGGCATTGTAAAAATTAGGATCGATAAAAATAAAATCAAGTTAATAAAATTTTGTAATTAACGTATTAAATTAAATTATAATTACCCTGAATGAGATATTTAAACTCATATTTTTTGACGAAAAGCTCACCTCATCCAAGCCGTTTTCAATTTAAAATGGAATTGAATCAAACTTCTGTGGAATGTGAAATTTATTTCACTTTAAAACAGAAATCATTTAATAAATAAAATATTTTAAAAATTCTCCAACCCGAATTTTTGTATTCTTGTAATGAAACGTAATTATTTTTTCAGCTCTTAAAACTATAAACTACGAATACTTAGAGCAGTTCAAATGCGTATTTCTATATATATGCATGCATATCTATTACTGACGTATGCAAGAGTTGGTTGATGAGGTCATAACCCCTCTTATACCCCAGTAATTCTCCCTTATGAATTTTCTACGTACTCTAATACTACCTATATAAATACACGCGTTTCCTTAAGGTTCGTGTATATATATAATATTATTAATTATATATATATATTATGCATAATTTAGAAATATATATTTTTTTAATTATGCAAACTGTAAGTTACATGTTCAGTCAAATTGGATAACTCAAAGCTGAAGGGATAGTAAAAAATATTTCGAATTATAAATGTTCTAAACCAGCGGTTCTTCAACTGTAGTCCGCGGACCCCTAGGGGACCGAGAGATCCTCCCAGTATTCCACAAAGGTTCGAAAATATACTAAGGCAAGACCGTTTACTATTCAATGCTAAAAATAAATCATGAGGGAAAGAAAAATTCCTTCCTTAAATGGTGAAAATCAGTGATGAAACACTAGAAATAAATATGTATGATGCAAATTCTGGGCTTTAAACTTTGAGTTAATTTTTGGGCATCCACGAGGGCGAATCACCTTTAAAGGGCTTCCACGGTCTAGGAAATTTAAAGAAAAGCTCTTCTAAATCATTAATTTGGGATTCTCTGAACGATGAGAACAGTTCGAATTCTCCATAAATTCGAATCAAACACGTTCAAATCATCCAAGTTGTACTGCATAAATAATAGAACAAATTATGATTTGTTCTATCTAATTTTTCATTTAACTTAAATGATTAAAAATTATAAATAAATATAAATAAATCAATGAAAAAAATTAAATCGTGTTGATGTTGCATTTGGAACATTCAGTCAAAGAAAGTTTTGTTGATAGAGAATGGGGCGTGAAAATTTTTCTAGTACTCTCTTTACTTTCCCCAAGGCCTCATATTTTATATATCCTTGCCCTACATATTTATATTATTTTAATTGAAAATATATAAAATGTAGGTACTTTAAAAGGGTTATAGATAGAGACAAAAAGAATTTAATTCTGATGTTGATTTTTATTTCATTTTCATCTCCAAGCTTTGTAGTTTTTGTTGCTAAATTCCATCCATAAAATTCGATCGTGATCGCATTCAACATAAACAAACTATTTTAAGAATCTAAAATAAGCACACACAGTTTCTAAAATTGTTGCTTTGCGTAAGCAGGTTACGCGAAAACTGGAACTAAATTTGTACACCGTGCTTTTCAATGGAAACTCCCCAGCGAACGCAGGGGTAGCCCTCTCCCCTCCTTCTTTTTTTTCTATTCTGAGTGTCGCGAAGTATCCCCAGGGGTGGGTGTAAAAGATGAGACAATGTCATTCTTCTAACGCGAGCTAAGTGGAAAAAATGGTGCTATCCATTCAAGTTGAACACAACGCCAAAAACTCCAAAAATAGCGCGAAGGCGAAATGGGGCGTCGTTTTATCTCTAAATACGGCTTAAAAAAACAGAGAAGAAATGAGAAGGAAATTAAGAAAATCTAATTGTTATAAATTGAATTTTTGAGAAAAGATCTGACAGATCCTGACACAATTTTAATATTTCATATGTCGCGAAAATGACAATTATTAATCTTGTAAAATTAGACATTAATTATAATTTATGCATAACTTCGTTTCAATTATCTTAATTAATCGCTGTAAACAAAATTGCACATATCCTATCAAAAATTCACAAACGTTTTTGATCAGTAATACGCTGAGCAAAAAAAAGATATGCCGATATGGCATTTGTGATATTTTGAAATTGTTTTGTGTCCCCTTTTTTCTTTTCTTTTTGCAATTCTATTTGTCTTTCTCTAGTTATTTTTTTTCATCGTGTATAAGGTTTCGAAGAAATTAGTTAAAATTGCTAACACACTGCCACAGGATATAATTAACTGAATAATTTTAAATTTAGGGCCGGGACAAGGCATAGGCTAAAAGGGTAGCTATCCAGGGCGGCACAGAAACTAAAACACAGGGGATTTCATTCTATGAAAGCCTGGTTTAGGGTATGCAAGAGTAATGTTGAATCAGTAATGAATCAGTATCAATCAAATCAGTAATGTCAAATAGTAAAAGTAATGTCAAATAGTAAAAGTAATGTCAAATCAGTAATGAATCATACTGTTATTTTGTCTCGAAGCTCTGAAATCCCTTACAAGGAAGGTCTTTTGACCGACAGACTCCGATTTAATTAAAAAAATACAGTCAAAATATATATACTAATAGCCCCATCACGTAAATATTAACAGCCGAATTCCCATATGAACTCTGAAAAAAATCAATAAATGTGTGATACAGGTTACCACAAAGACGCTTTTATCACCACTTGGCGTCAGATAAAAGTACGTTTGATAGTCTTTGTATGTGTGTAAATGCACTAAAACACACTACATTCACTTCGATTATGAATGCCATCGGCTAGCATAATTTTCAGCCCTTTCGATGAAGAAAGGTTTATTGAATTAAAAACCAAAAATTAGAATTATACGGAAATAAGTTAATAACTAAAATAAAATCGTAATAAAGGCAGAAAAAAACCCACTTTACGAAATAAGTATATTTTGTTAAAATAGATTTATGTATTTGTCTACTTATTTTATTAGGCTATGTGCTTTTAAAAATAATGAATGGCATTATTCGACGCTGGATTTATAATAAATAAAAACAAAATATTATATATAGAATATGTATTACTTCAGAAAAGGAAATTTAAAACATTGATTCATGTTAAAATAACCGTTAAAATATACGTAATAATAATATAAATAATCGTTAAAATAAAAGTTACTGAATTCAAATAATTGCAACTTGCAAGAAACTATAAAAATAAAACTACAGATATTTTTGTCATTATTTTAAAAAATAAAATGAATATAATAAGATTAAAATCTAATATAAAAAGAACAACTCCCTTACAACTCGTAACCAATTTTAAGAAGACTTTTGAAATATAAAATAAATGGAATATATGCAGTACTGAAAACGTATTTAGGAACCTAAATGAAACAAACTAACGCGTTTGCATCAGTCCGTTTACTGCTGAAATGTTTTTCTTTGAAATTTCAAGTTCGCCAAAATATTCTCGCCAAGAGTTTCAATTGGCGATTTTTCTATATTTTTTATTATTTTTTTTCGGAGTTCATATGTGAATTCGGCTACCAATTTTTACGTGATGGGGTTATTAGTGTGTATACTGTCGACTATGTATTTTTTTCATTAAAATCGCCGTCTGTCGGTCAAAAACCTTCATTGTTAGTGCGGCTCTACCTTGATCCTACACGGATGTCAATTCTTTGATGCAACGTTATTTTAAAACAAAATATATAAAAAATATGGAAAATAAATATATATTTTATATCATAATATTTAGTGCATAGAGAATCAATTTGAAATTCTTAGCAGTCTTCCGATTGATAGAGATAATTCTCAAATTGTCAGAAAGTCCTATAGGTGAAATTATCACCTATAGTTAGAATTGTCTAACTATAGGTGAAATATACAGTGTGTACTAAGAATAAGTTATGTGTGCGTTTTAATATAAAATTAAAAAAAAAACTTCAAATACAAGATACAGTGAAAACATATAAATAAATCTCGATGTTAATTATACAAGAGCATAACATTAAACGTAAAATTAAAAAATAAGTAATTACAATTTGAAGTTAAAAAGAATAATACCAATGTTTACGCTTGTACAGCCTTCATTCCCGGAAAATTTCATGCCAAAAATATATGGAAAACACCGCCAATTGAGATAGGGCCAAAGCGCCAAAACCCAATACGTGACGAATTACTATAGTTAATTTAATGTTATTTATATTAAAATTTAGTATTTATTAAAACACTACTTGTTCTTATTTTACATATAAAATTTTATATATAATTTTTTTCATTTTTTTTAGCTACACAGCATTTTGGAAACACAAACATAGCCCCAAAAAGATATAAAAATTCTTAAAATACATTAATAAAATTAAAAGTAAATGACCATAATAGAATAGACAATGGAATATTTTATTGACGCACGCTAACTTTCAGTTTACCTTGCGCTAAATTGTATTTTCACCATGAAACGAAAACCATCAAATAAGTATAAAATATTAGTATTTAAAACGTAATAATACTACTAATAATACTAATAATAATTTGACAAAATTTGCCAATACCAAGATCTGCAGATCGAAAGGTTATGGAACAAAAAAGTAGTTGTCGTCCCAGTAGTAATAAGAGAATTGGGAGTAATCCCACCAAATCTTGAAAATTATCTTAACGCCATCGGAATTGACAAAATGGTAGTGCACCAACTCCAAAAGGCCTTTTTTCTTGGAACTTCACGAATCCTAAGAAAATAACTTTGATATCCCAAGGGCCCTTGTGAAGAGCCCGATATTAAAGAATCTACCCAGTCGTCAAATTCAATATTATAATAATAATAATGTTCACGAAATAATAATGATGTTCATGAAAATGTTCATGGGGTGTTCATGATTTTGGATGTGCAATAGTCTATATCTCTAATGCTTACAAAATCATCAAATGAATCTAGATTCAGTATTTATAATTGAATCTGCAATAAAAACATTGAAATATTTGCTGTATAAATCAAAATATATAGTTGCGTGGATATCAAGTAAAACATATGGGCAAAATACGGAAGAGAGTAAACTGGAATGCAATATCTGAATTCCTAATTTCATTTGTACGCTATTTTGTCTTTGCTCAAGAAATATTTTACAAAAAAAAAATATATATATATTCGAGTTGCCATTTAATTCGGATGACAATTTAAACTTTCACATTGTAGCAAAAACATATTCAATTGGTACTGATTAACAGCTAGATGAAGATCTCAGCAAGTACATACCATATATGTCTACTTGGAATAATTCATATACTCTTTATTTCAACGACTTTTTTCTTTTAAAATCTTGTCAAAGGAAGGATCAGGATTCTTGTTATATTTTAAGATCCACTTTGAAATTCTAGTTCTCTTTCATTGAGCAGTTCTTCTTGAAATAATCCCAGCCAATTACCACTTGAGTTTTTCTTTTTCTTAATATCGGTGCTCTCAACTATTCTGCTCTTTCTCACTCTTTGATTAGAAAGAAAGAAAGGAAAATGCAATTAATCAGGTGGCTTCTTATTTACGAAAGATATAATTTATTATGATTTACATATTCCGGGTTTGATGCAGGAATTTTGTGCCTTTTGATAGAGGCAAAATGTACTCCCGCTTATTTAAAATGTTGTGTAGTGTGTGTGTGCATTCAAAGAAACATGCGATCGAAACGAAAAACCACCAAGCATACACAA
The DNA here is from genome assembly GCA_006491805.2 of Dysdera silvatica. Lineage (NCBI taxonomy): Eukaryota > Metazoa > Arthropoda > Arachnida > Araneae > Dysderidae > Dysdera > Dysdera silvatica. The sequence continues at coordinate 164,492,369 of QLNU02014802.1, read as the reverse complement.
ATAAAACAAAATTTGGATATGCCCGCTCTTTAATAATTAAGGTCTTAAAAGAATTTGTAATACCCCTTAGTAACTCATGAATTTTTTCAAATAGACGTATCGGCCCTGTTTCTAACTCAAATATTTATTTTTATTTTTTCTTAAGAGCCCTGTAATAAAAATTTATTATTTTATGTTTTTTTCTATTTTTAAACTCTCTATTGGACACTTTTTATTACATTCAAATACTCAAAAGTAACAATTCAAAAGCTTCACACTATGTATATATTATCAAAGAATTTACTTAGGTTGAATGAATTATTATATTATTATTGATAATGGTATAATTTATTAATTAAAGTGTTATCAATAATAATAGTACTATTTATTATCTCGAGCAAGTACCTCTATTTTAGGTTATTTTTAATTTTTATGTAGCGTCAAATTAAAAGCATATACTTGTTATATCCATAAAATCATAACATGTATAAAATGGTAGTACCGACTTAGAAATACATATATATCTTTATATTTAAAACAGTAAGAGACGAGCTTAGAAAAAAAAAGATAACAGATGAATAGTGACGGTAATGTGAAACATGAAATATCTTAGTTCCCAGATAAATTTTAAACATTTTATTTTAAATATAAAATATATGTTAATGTGTAGTATAAGGTAAACATATAAATAACAGTATGAACAGTTAGAATATAATAGGCGTAATATGCATAATAAATAGCTTATAAGCATGTGAATAATAAATATGTAAAAGAGAGAGAAAGAGAGTGTATAGAGAATATAAAATATGTAGAGAAGCGCTCCTCAACCAGGGTGACGTGGAACCCTAGTGTGCCATGAAAAATACAGTGGAAGTTTCTCATTCAGGATGTCGTGGAAACCTAGTATGCCATGAGAAATACAGAGGGCTCCTAATTTCACGACATTTGCTTTAAATGCAAGGTTTCCTTGACACACAAATTTGTTCATACGATATTTTAAACTCTGTTACAGATATGTTGTTATTTTTTATACGAATGAAAACTTCACTACGAGATCTCTTAAATAGTCAGTCGAAATGCATTTTTATCTATATTGTCAATAAACTTCTCATATAATAATAAAAATATAATTTTTGTTAAACCAAATATCTGAAAAATTACATTGTTTTCCTTATGAACTCCAAGTTTATAAATAACAAAAGGAGATATTAATAGTAACAGGAAATTTTTACGTAGAGATTTGTTGACCACGAAATATTATTTCAAGGGCACCGCAAGGGTAAAAAGATTGAGAAACGATGATGCAAAGAATATAGGGAGGATATATAGAGAAGAATACATTGAGAAGAATATATTGAGAAGAATACATTGAGAAGAATATATTGAGAAGAATCTATTAAGAAGAATATATTGATAAGAATATATTGAGAATATATTGAAAAGAATACATTGAGAAAAATAAGCGTTTGAAAGAAAAAAAGATATTACTGTCAACATATAATTATGCTTTAAACTTGCATTAGAACTTTATTCATTTAACATAGACAAATGAAGTGTACAATTTCTCGAGAACTCTAGATTTTAAAACATCGAAACCTGTACGTTTTCGTTGCAATAATTTCATCTTCCCCTGAAATGCATTTTCACTGTGCATCCAATTATCGTACAGCGTAAACATCTCCGTAGGGGAAGCACCGGGAACGGTTTTTCATTCCCTTCTCCTCGGCCTGCAAGTTGCGAGTAATTATATTCGACGAAAGTTTCCAATTTGAACATTAACCGTTTATAAACGGTTTGCGAATTGGCCGAATTCCAATTCGGAAGCTCCAAGTCACCTTGACCACATTACCCCGTCGTCAAAATGACGGACGGTCAAACTCGAAGTTAGTTTGCTAAACCATCGTCTCCTTTGCATAACAGTCGAAGAATTCCGCGTCAAAGTCCTTCAAATGTTTCCTTTCTTGGTTTGGCAACACAACACTCGGATCACTGGCCCCTTCAACAGTTTCGGGTCTCAGAGAAGGAGAGAAAATTGCTGGTCCTCCATTCTAGCGTGCGCCACATTTCGCAACTACTAATTTGCGAGGGGTCCAAGGAAAGCAGTGGGCGAATCGGGATCTGTCCGTTTCGAGTGCTAATTGCGACTAATTGCCCGACTTGATAAATGAAAGCGGCCTTCCAACGTCTTAATCGTTCATGCAAATTTACAATTCCCTCCTATCGTGTGGCGGCCGCGGTTACGCTTTGGCTCCTATGAGTGTGTGTCTGACCGTGGGAAGACGACACATGGATAACAACCTTCCAATTTTCTCTCTCTCCCGCACTTTCCGCTAACTGTATAAACTACCTGATGGATATAAGATATACTACGACTTAATCGCGAACGATAATTAGACAGAAGACGATAATCCGTTAGCTTTCGCTGCCAAGATTTGAATTTTAATAGTTCTAAGCTTAACATCGGAGGAGCATGAAGAGTTATTGTTCCGAGAAGAGGGGGACAAACTTTTCGCGCGATATGATACTTTAATCGATATCAATTTAAAAAGAGGGTTTAAGACTAGCAAAATATATATACATATTGATTTGGTTTATTTACTTTGAATGGAGTACGTTGTTGTCAATTATTCTTACATTTAAACAACAATATAAATCAACGTTTATTGGCGTAGTGATACCAGCGCCGATGTTATGGCGTGATTAGATGGTATCACTACGCCAATAAACGTTGATTTATATTGTTGTTTAATTTAATCTGCGTAGTGTTCGATTTATTTAAATTCTTACATTTATTATTATTATTATTATTATTTTTAAACGCCTACCATCTTGATTTTATGATTATTTGGCTCCTAACAGTTTTTTAGTTTTCCAGATATAGACCGATAATTGTTAGTTATTTTGACATGAGGGTAGAATGTTAAGCGACAAGTACCACCTCATGATACATATTTACAACTAATCAAGCTTACTTGGGGTTTAACACAAACTCAGCGACTCCTATGGCTGTGAATGTAACCATTTTGTGGATAACTGAACCGACATTTATAACCATTATGGTAAGTACGAATTAAAGAAGGACTTTTTTACATTTTAAATGACAATTTGAATTTAATAACAATTTAATTCAATAAATCAGGGCGCATATAAAAGTTAAAATTAAAGCAAAAGGAATTCATACAAATTATAAAAAAAAATTGTACTTTATACTTAATATTCGATGACTAATTAAATACAACAAGGATAAAAAAAACAAGTGTTTGTGCGTTATAACACAAAGATATCAAAAATTCTTAAAAATTAAATTAAATTGTTTAAACAAAGGTACTGCTACTGGCTATCAGAAAAAAGTAGGAAAATGATTTTTTCAATATATTTAAAAATTAATCAAAATAAATATAATACAATTTGCAAAATAAAAATAAAAACGGCGTTTTAACTGAATATTTAATATCAGTTATGTAATTACCTAACAACAATTAAAACTGTCCTATGTCCAATTAATAATTTTTATGCCAATTAAGCAAATCTAGTTTTAAAAAATTTAGTTGTTTACGATTTAATTGAGAATAATTCAGGCAAAATTCATAAATAACTAAAAACATCGATTCCTTCCCTTATGCACAAATTTTTAAAAATTCATAACGAAAGTTATGAGAAATTTTCTTCAATATGCACTTATAATTGACATAGTCTTCACATAGCTCATGCACTTCAATTTATTCCTTAAAATGGAAGTAACACATATACTATAAATTAAAAAAAAATCATATTTTAAGCGTTCCTTTATATGTCGTTATTTTCGTGCTTATAAACCTCGTTATAAATTGTTTATTATGCAGCGAGGATGACTTAAAATAGGACCCATACAATATTCATGAGACACAAAGCAATTTTTTAAAACTTTTACTTATAATATTCTAATCTACATTTCTATAGTCATTATATCTAGGTATAATTTAAAATGCACATATAACTGATAATTACTAATTAAATGAATATTTTTCAATTGTAATTAAGTCATTATTCACCAGGAACCTATTTTTCATCATAGAGTGCATCGATGCCTTTCAGACAGAGCTGTCTTTTGCCAAGTATTAACTGAGCAGAACTTTAAGGGGTCGTTAAGTGTTCACTCACAGAAGGGGGCCCGAGCCCCCCCTAGCCGTTTAAAAATTTTATTTGCCGTAACCTGCTATGCATTTACTTTCAAAAGTTTTACAGTCACATTTTAAAATAAGGTACTTTTTAGCTCATTACTAATTGTCAAGCAGTATCAATTATTTTTGTAGCGTTTTGGTATCTTGTACATTCACTAAAATTCTCGACAGCTTTGAGAAGGAGGTAATAATTTTTCTCAGACCCCCTAGAATATTCGTTAATTAACTTTATCAGTCCCCTAGAAGCATTCGTTAATTTTTCTTAGCCCCCCCCCCTGCTAGAAGTACTCGTATGGACGCCCATGACCCTATCCAATATCAAAGATTACGTTTTGAAACGCTAATATTTTTAACGCATTTTGCTTAGAGCTACGCCGATTTTACGTTTAATTTAATAGACCGCCATATCTTTTTTTAGGGACATTCCGGTAAGACTAAATTCTTAAAAGTTCAGGAGGCAGGTTAGGAAGCTACAGTTAATTTTAAGAAGTGTTGGTAAGGAGAATGCTGTATATTAAAATATTAATACTTAAATTACCAAAGAGTTCTTTTATAATCTTTTTTGGCCGTTTCAAAAGTTTATTGTTTGCGAATAATATTTGTAATTAAATAATTTTACATCCATTAACTGTAAATTTTGCGAAATTTTCACCAATAGCCATTCTTATGGATGGCGCTTGAAAATGAAAATTTGTTCCCAAATATGGAGGCCGGGCAGTTGAACATTACACATGTGATGAATGCTTTCACGTCTAATGAAGGCTCCTAACCTATTGATGGCGGGATTTGAGATTAATGCAATTATAACCGAAAATGGAAGGGGTGGGAGGACGGGTGGAGGAAAATTGGGGCACAATCCTGTAATGAGATAGGATGGAGGATGGGAGGAGACTCATTTCAAAATATATGGACGAAGGATGAGGGTTCCTTCGCCTCGGACATTCATCACAAATCGCTCTATTGGATTCATGGGAAAAATCCAGACGGATTTCAGCACTGACAAGACTTGTACCTTCATCTGAAGTATCTATTTTTCAGGAAAGGTCGGCCATATTGCGATTTAGAATCACTTGGCTGTAATTGTGAAAACGAAGATCGGATTTCGTCGCCAAGGAGGGCTATAATCGTTTTTTTTAGTTCCCTTGCAAGTGATAATTTTGTTTGCTTCGAAGTAAGTTAACGTTGGGAACAAAATTACTACAATCATGTTTAGCTGTAATTAGAATAGAGTCAATTAAACTATTTGGTGACAAAACCCCGCTTCAAAGGTTATGGGCTACATCGCCGAATGTGGCAACCTAAGAAAGATGAAATCGAAATGAGAAGATTTGCAGTAATCCTCGCGAAAAGAACCGAAAGAATAATAATAAAAAAAAAATAAAAAATAAGAAGAATAGATTCAAATGATGAGAAGTACGTTATTATTAACGACTGCACAAAGCTTTAATGAAATGTGAGAGCAAAATACAACGGCCAATGGCTATTTTCGTCATTAGTAGGATCCCCGCATCCGAGTAAAAATACTGATAGACTCTGGTCCGCCCCACTCTTCGGAAAATTTCTGGGGGGAGGGGGGGATGGCGAAGAGCAGGAGCATTATTCGGAACAACAACAATCACAGATGCGGAAATTTAATACGCAGAGTGAAATTAATCCAGCATGAATCCAAGGAACCGATGAATCGCATTAAGAAAATTACTGACCGTTTTTAACGAAAGCTCGTTCATCAAAATTTGAAAATTAGACTTTGTTGTACACTAACAAAATCGATTTCGTTCGGGAGATGCAAGTTCGGACGCATGATTTGCCCATTTATTTCGCAAACGTTCCTCATTAGGAAAATGCGGAGGGAAGTTTTATTTTTCCGCGTTTAATTTCGACCGCGGACTGTTACATTTTTTCGGGCATTTTGTTGATGATGATGAACATATTTTGATTGCTTTCCGCATTGTCGGTACCTAATTTACCTGCGTATTCCGAGCTGAGAAATCTGCAGGTGATAAGATTTTATTTATTCACTTTTCTAGAACCTATCTTACGCTTAATTTCGAACCTCATGGCCCTTGTAATTCAGCGCTCATATCATTCACAAATGAAGGGCATACGATACAAAAGGAACGGGCCTAATTCCGTCTACACTTCGGGTTAAAATCTGCCTTCATAAAAAATTATTATTAATATTTATTGAGTTTCACGAAGCAATTTGGCAACACTCCGCCTATCGCTTTAGAAGCCTCGTCCAATCCTACCGTCGGATCTATAATCAACGGAAAGAGTAATTTGGCTAATATCGCCGTTAGATATAGCGCATTTGGCCATTTCTTAGGGCTAAAAATTCCCTTAATAGCGACATAAGGTACAATTCTAGGGTACAAATCAAGAAAAATTGTCCACGGCTATGGACAAGACGCCGCAGTGCGACTGTTTCCGGTCGTTCAGAGCGGTCCCAGTTTAGTAATTTAAAATAAATTATTATTATTTGCTGTGAGTAATCACCAGAGCAAATGCTTCCGGAATTAATTACTAATGGATGCTCTGAAATTACCCTATCGTAAATTACTATCCAGATTGTTGACGCCTCATCTTAACGGCGGAATAGAAAATTAGAGCAAAATTGCTAATACTTTGAGTTATTCGCCATTATTATAAAATAACAGTTGAAAATTTCCAAAGGGCAAAGCAAGCTAGTCCATGGGCGACTTGAAATAACTTTTAAAATACGTGAGTCACTAAAAATGATTAAAAGGTCATGATAATATTAATTGAAATTCAACATTGCCTTAGAGAGTGTTCTCCAAACACTTAGGCGGGTTTTATATTTAGCTATTGAGAGGAAGTTTAATAAAGATCTAATTAAAAATAATGAAGTAAATAGATTAGTAATTTCAAATTATTTATGCGTATTTTTGTTACATATTACATGTTTTTCGACTCTCGAAATCGCCTCATCGAAAAAGAAGTTATTTATTTTACAAAAAGCTAGAGATTAAAAAACACACTATCTCATGTTAATGATATTGAATTTAGGCATTGAAGAAAACATGATATTTATACATGGAGTTTAGCTTAAAGGTCACGTTAAAAAGTTTCTTGTATTTCAATTTTTCCTACGAATAATTTTGGAAAGATATGTCATACTAATCAGTTTAATAAAAGCAAAAAAAGCTACAATTAAAATTTTATTTGGATTAAGAATATTTTTTTTATTCTAAATCAATTTCTTTAAAAACCAATTCTTTCCTTCCAGGTCAATTCTTTTCATTTTATATTAACTGATTTAAATCTAAATTAATTTACTTCATGGCAAATTATTTGTTTTTTATTCTAAATAAAAATTTTCATTATAAATTCAACATACAATTTTTCTATTCCAATTTCTTAATAAAATATTTTCATTCCAAATTCTAATTAACATTCATTTATTCTAAATAAAATTCTTTCATTCTAAATAGAATTCTTTCATTCTAAATAGAATTCTTTCATTCTAAATAAAATTCCTTCATTCTATATGAAAGTCTTTCTTTCCAAATAACTTTTTTTTTCATTTCAAAGTAAAAATATTCTCATTCACATTTTACAAGTATTGCAAGTGATAAAATTCTAAAAATAATTTATTATTCCCTTATAATAAAAAAAATTGTTTTTGCAAGCGACAAACATGATATTACAGACCAATGAGTTAATAATTTCGTGGTACTTAAATAAAAAAAATATTAAAAAAAACCTGATAAAAGCGAGCACGAACAACCCTCTGTTTAAAAATAATAACCAAATTAAAAAATGCCTCATGCTCGTTCGCTTTATGGCGCAAGGATAAGTAAGGTCATGCTGCGTTGGGGCCTATTTTCAGATGAATTCAAATCTCTTAAAGCTTACAAAACTCACTCATAGAGTACGGTGAAGAGTTTATTAAAATACCTTTTGAGATATCTCAATAAATCATTATTTACATACTTAATACATTATGATAATATATGTGATAATATATATATAATATAATTGATTTTTAAAGTAATTTCGATTTTTTTAATGATATTTTGATCAAAATAATTATTTTTTTGGTAACAGAAATAAATCCCTTCAGCCCAAAAAAAAGGGTAAGTGCAAACTATGGTATAGTAGATCTTCGCGTAAGAGTTGTATGAGATGTGTTTGGCTTATATTATTATGTTACGACTTTTTTTATTCTAATTCTTATTATTTACAAGGTTACAAATAAATTCTAATGAAAAATATTAAGATTTGGTTTGAGTTTGATTCTTTATTTTCCTCCAATTTGCCTGAATAGTTTCCAGATGTTTTTAACGTAAAAGAATTTCCCATATTTCTGCATCGATGACCGGTTTTCGAATCTGCAGAAGTTCATTTATTCCAACAGTTGTGTCCTTCGAAACCTCTCTTGTTGAAAATATGATTTCCTTCAGGACGCAAGGAGCCGAACCAGAGCAAATATCTCATTAGTCTCCCCACTAGCAGAAATTTAGTTTATAATAAACGAATTAACAATTTTCCGAGTCCTGTTGCTCTAAAAGAAAAACTTTCGAACCGAAATCTTATATAATCAGAGTAAAGAAATATTTAATTAACCTATTAAAATTAATTTTGGGTTAATTGCGTCAAATGGGTCAGGTACAAAGGGAATTAAGCGTAAAATCTTGCGTCTTTTGTCGGCTTCATATTTCTTAACTAAATTACCAAAGGTCGAGTGGATCTCGTTCTGAAATTTCGCTGGAAAAGTCGCAGAAAAACGTTTCGTATCTGTTAACGAGGGTGAAGGTGGCGGATAATGTGAATCTGGCTCTCGGAAAGCACTAATTTTTGGCTGAGTTGACAATTGAAAAGTTAAACTTTTGCTAGTTTGGCAATCGTCTTCATTATCCGAAAAATGCCGACAAAGTTTCTCGAAATTTATATTTACAGTATTCTGAACAAACATTTTACTACGGCAGCGTGCTTATTCATTATCACCATCATCTACAATTACTTCAAAAGCTTAAAAACAACAGAAAAAAAACCTAGAGAAAAACAAACAAGCTCCCTGGTGATTTTTTTTACTTGAAACTTTTGAAATGTGGAACTACTGCAAATTGGTTCCTCCTTATTATTAGTCATAAGTTACAAAGAATAAAAACACGCCGTAAACAAAGTCTTAAGCGATTTCGCCCGAGGCTGAAAAAATAGTTCAACTCTAACATTGCAAACATTGGAAAAAAAAAATTGCTCTGTTGAAATAAAAAAAATTAGCGGTAAATTCGCAAAATGAAATACCAGAGGGAGTGCAATTAAGAAGGTTTTTTGATAAATAAAAAAAGAGGGTAGTTAAAAACAAAAACGCATTTCTTCGTTTGAGACCAACTGCTGCCGCGATTTTATTGCCGGGGTAGAAAGAAAAACAGGCAAACAAAAAACATTAGTGCGGATATATCAGATAGACATTGCAACTAATTGAGGCTGCAAATTTCTAACACCTGTCGTCCGCTTACGGATGTAAGGGCTTGCCTGATCTCCCTTCCCGAGTCGTAGGGAAAAAAAGTATAGTTGAAGAAATGTGTGGGGAAAAAATGGCTCGAAACATTAAAGAAAAACCATTAAAATGGCGTAACAGGTTAAGACTTAGTGTTCAAAACAATAATAATAAGAACGAAGGGTGAGGAATCTTTTAGGGGTTTAGAGGCGTGGGTTGAAGAAAAAAAAAAAAGCGTTAACAATTCGTTTGTTTCATCTCGAGAAATCCCTTTTTTTTCCCTACGCTTCCCGTGGGGTGTCGGGCACCAAAAAATTTCTACATTTTGGCAACACCCGGATGATATGAGTGGTGGAAAAGAAGAAAAGAATCTTTCTTTTGATAGTTTTTATTAATGTGAGGAATGGATGTTTACGGTAATTTTCAAAGCGATGGAAAACCATTAAACTCCCTTCTTCTCGGATGTTAAACAGAAACTTTTAGTTCTACAGGAGCAGTTTCTTACAAGGTTTTCTCCCTATGAAAGCTAAGTTACGTTGCTCACCAAACGAAGTATTAATAACAAGATAAAATTCTTTCATTAAACACTAGTCGAAGCACTTTCTTCGCCAAATCAAATGACCGGGAAGATGAAGAGCCAAAAATGGCGGCCATTCTCATTAGAACTGCCGTGTAATTCAAAAGCAAATGAAATTAAAGAGGCAACACGGGGACACGGCTTTGCGTTAGTCCCAATCACACTTTCACCCTTTCGTTCCCTCTCGTTTTCATGTGGTGGGGAAAAGTGAGGGAACAAGTTTTGCTCTTTAAGAGGAAGCGTGGGTGATACATTTTCATCCTCGAAAAGGTTATTAAGGGTATAACCTGTTGAAGGTATAATTACCCAAAAGACATTTTAAGGGCGGCTTTTATCTCCCATTCTTTATTGGAAGTTTCCTTGTAGATAATACCTTAAAAATTCCCTACCTTTGCATAGACATATATTCAAATAGATAGAGATCAACTACATCTACCAAAATTCTTTCCCCAAAATGTAACGAAATAATAGACGCATTAGAAAATATTAATATAAATTTTTCTAACATGTATCTTCATGTAGAACAATGTTTCTTGAACTTTTTTGGTTCAGCGCCCTCTTGGTGCCACAAATTAATTACAGCGCCCCCTCACTCAATAAACAAACCAACTCCAGAATTATAGGTAAGTTTTTATTCAATTAACGATGCAATATAATGTTTGATAACAATAATCTTGTCGTACAGCGTCCCCTAGAGCATGCAATTGCTCACTTTGAGAAATGTTAATTTAAAATAGATTGTGAATCCAAGAAGTATATTACTCTATTGTAGATGTGTCTTTTTTTTGCAAAATAAACATCGTTGTCCTTGCACCATAAAAAATCAACTAATGTCATTTTCTGTGTATTTTGTGGCTTAGAAAATTAAGGTTATGCCATTTTTATTATCTTTCGACATCGATAGGCTTAAACACAAAACATATTTTTTGCTATTGATGATATACTAAATAAATATTCATTTTTCATATTCTTGTAGTTGACGCTGTTTTGAATTTTGAAATACTTTGACGTACCTGTCGACAATGTTATTGCACTATCTTAATTTTAATTTGTGCTTAAAGTCGCATATATATTTAGGCAGACAGAACATTTTTAATCAAAAGCGTATACGAAAGAAACTGTATGTTTATGATTTGTGACTCCCTTTTTATAAAAAAAAGTTCCACAGCTAAAATTAAAATATTTATCCCAATGGAAGCAAAATGATTCACTGTGCTGAACATATCGCAATCATAAAATAACACAACGGGTACAGTTTTCGAAACATATGCTTTAATAGAGCTTTAAAACGTTTTCTCGAAGGCTGCGAAGAGGGCTAAAAGCCTTCGAGAAAACGTTTTAAAGCTATATTAAAGCATATAGTTCAAAAAAACTGTGCCCATTGTGTTATTTTACGATTTCGATATTTATCCCAATACTTAATTCTGCATCATTATATATATATATTTTATTCTAGCTTTTATTAGATTGTGATAATATAATAGGCTCCTAAAGTTCGAAAAAAAAGATTCCTTCTTTTATGAAAACTGTTTTGTAATATACGTTTTTAGTTTTCATAAAAAGGGAGCTTTCGATCAAAAATCTTGAATAATTGCAAATTAAATTAATAATTTTAATAATTGCAAGACATGGGTGGGTTGAATGTCTAAAAAACAGTGTATTCTTATACTTGCATAGCAATTTTCTTTTAAAGCAACTAAACGAAATTTATGTTTCGATGCCCACGTTCTATGGGTTACGCTTAAACCCATTAACCCATCATCAAAAAGTTTGGTGGGTTGCATGTGCACCTATACGAATACTTCTAGGGGGGGGGGAGCTGAGAGAAATTAACGAGTATTCTAGGGGGAGCAGAAAAATTATTTCCTGATTCCCAAAGCCGTCGGGAATTTTAGTGAATGTACAAGATGCCAAAGCGCTACAAAAAATAATTGTTACTGCTTGAAAATTAGTAATGAGCTAAGAAGTACCACATTGTAAAATTTGACTGTAAAAATTTTGAAAGTAAATGCACAGTAGGTTCGGGCAAATAGAATTTTTAAACGGGTAGGGGTTCTATCCTCCTCTCTGCCCCCCACATAGGCGCCCAAGGTGAGTTCTAAAGAGGAAAAATAAACATTGTCAGGAGCCGAACCAGCGACGTCTTGGTTGGGACCCAAGCGTCATGCGAATTAGATCGTTGAGACTCAGAATTCGCTGCTTTATCTTCGTATTTATGTTTTTCATGACATAATTGCCCCATTGTTATGCTATGCTGGAAACATAAATTCTCATGTTATTATATAAGTTAAGCAGATTGGAATGCTAACCGTTTTCAGGTGGACGATCACTTAAGGTAGGATGTACGCTGGCGTAATATTAGTCGCCACATATGTCAGATTGATAGCTATAATCCATGGCTTCACTGTTTGATAATTGGACACTAAATGATAGAAATATCCAAATAGTAAATACCGGAGGTAATTTATTTTTATAATTTGTAAAAATAGGAAGGAGAAAGCGTAATATAGTTTATATATATAGAAATGATAAAACTCACAGAACAGGTTCCTATTATGGGAGCTTATATGGTGGACATAGATTTTTAAACAAATGAGATACTTTCTAGTTCATTGCCAATTGTCAAAAAGTATCAATTATTTTTGTAGGGTATTGGTATCTTATACATTCACTAAAATTCCCGATAGCTTTGAGAAGAGGGTAATAATTTTTCTCAGACCCCCTTGAAATACTAATTAATTAATTTTTCTCACCCTCCCCTCCTACAAGTACTCGTATGGGCACCCATGTTTCCCATGTATTCCTTTATTCTTATCAGTAAGCTTGAAATGAGTTACGTTTAAAATTAGTTGTAATTAATCATAAGGAGTGGTAATATAATTTTTTGAAAGCATACTCTGAATATGATTTTAATCACTTTCAAAAGAAATTCGTTAACGAAGGTTTAGAAAATATCGATAGTTTAGAGAAAGAAGTATCGATTGAAAATTAAAAATCCTCATCGTCAACAAAGCTTAAAAGAAAATGTAGTGCGTAGTTGGGAAGTCCAATTATTTAATTATATTTTAGAAAAAAAATAATTTAAAAACGCAAATTAAAGACATCAAAATCTTGAGTGAAGTTCATAAAGTTTAAAGATTCGATAGTCTGGATATAATTCTTAATTTTGTTGTATGAGTTGAAAATATTTTCTGATAAACTTCGGAGAAACTTCGTATTTAAAAGAAAGGTGAAATATCGATGTTCGTATTTACTTAGCATAAAATATTTGAATCAAAGTTAAAATTACGTATTTTATACATAAAATCCATGTCTAAATTACGAAATAAAACTCTTTCTTTACATTAAGCTAACAACATTAATTAGCATACTCACTTTCTCGATACTTCGCTTGATAAAGAGAACACCTGAAAGGGGTTCCCTTAAAGGGTTCCTGAAAAGTCGTGGAATCCTTTTTTATATGGTTATGTCAGGCCAGTGACGAAATTTTACTAGTTATAATTTTTGTAATAAAAACAGGAAAAATTATATAACACCTTCCACGATCACAGTAAATGCTAGGCGAGCTTCCATATTTTATGTCATATCAACCCAAAAATAATTCCTTAAAAAGCAGTGCAAATTTAAATTAGGTCCCTTCTAAAAATCACTAATGCCTATATATCATTAAATATATCGTATATATATATATATAATAGGTAAACATTCTAATTAGAATGGTAAAAGCATTGAAAAAGAGTTTGTAGAAAAACCTCGTTTGTAATTAATAGGAATTTTAACATCCAGTCTATAGATGATAATGCGCTTACAGCTGCAAATAATCAACATTAGAAAATATATAAGTAAAATAAGGAAGTATATGAAAATTGTATATGAGGAAGGGAATTTTCAAAGCAAGTAACATATTATGAAGTAAGAAAGTATAAATATATTGCTGAAAAAATTGGTGATATTATTAATAAGTAGTGTATAAAGGTATTATTTACCGATATACCAATAGATGAAGATAAAACTGAGTAGCATCAAATAAACAAATTCCACACATAAATACCTTAAAGTAACTCAAAATGACAATTTATAACATATTGACAAATCATAATGACATACAATATTTTCATAAAATACATAAACATATATACATTAAAAAACTTACGATGAACTTTACGAATCTCCATACAAATACAATGTATATTATATATAAAAGATAACAATATTTTTACAAAATATATTAACAAAATATAGAACGACCTTAGAAAACTCTTCGTCAAGGGTGAAGTTTACTAAGGGTCTGAATAGTGGGTCGTTTCTGATAGATAGTCGGCATTTGCC
>QLNU02014802.1:164449159-164474486 GCA_006491805.2 Dysdera silvatica | reverse complement strand
AAAAGAAACACTTGGGTGAGAGAGCAAACTAGAGTAGAGGACATCATTGTTAAAGTAAAAGGGCTGAAATGGCGATGGGCTGGGCATATTGCAAGAAGAACTGATCAACGATGGACAACAGAAATTCTGAACTGGATTCCAAGAGACCACCGAAGACCTAGAAAACGTCCTCAAACTAGATGGGTGGATGAAATAAGAAAACAGGTTGGGGTGACGTGGAAGCGAATTGCTCAGGATAGACTTGTGTGGAAAGCATTTGGAGAGACCTTCATCCAGCAGTGGATAGATAATGGTTGAATATGATGATGATGATATATATATATATATATGTAAATCATTCGTGCATATATATGTAACATACATGACAGATATATATTGAAGTGTTTGGTGGCGTGCCTTATGATTTGACATCTCTCTTTATTGCATATAAAAACGATATATATTGAAATTTTTTTACATAAAAATATGTTTATGAAACCTTTGACTTTGGGATATAGGAGTTCTAGTGCTTAGAGTTTTTTAAGGCATATTAAGTTTTTTAAAGAATTTTCTTAATCACTAATACGTAAGGTAAATTTCATATATTTTTAAATTTAAAATGAATACACTATAAAGTTTAAAATTAACAAACGATTGAATTAATTAAAAAAATTATTGCATTAAAAACATTTTGTATTAATATTATAAAAAAAATTTACAAAAAACTTCAATACTTGAAAATAAATTGGCAACTGGATATTTCAATTTTTGTTTTAGTTTGTCTTCGCCGAGTATAAAACTCCTTTAACAACTTCAAATATACTTGAAATGGTATAGAAATAAACAGAAAAAAAGAGAAATGACGTCCGAAAAAGAGGGCGTTAATGATAAAGCCCTAATTACTATGTAAATGGGCTTAATTAGTTCGTTAATTAAAGTCATTAATTAGGTTCTCTTCTGCCTTTGCCGCTACACAGACTTCGCGTTTAGATAATTACTGGGACAAATTTAAACCAGTTATGTTTTTTATATTTTGTGTCGCTGTCCTCTAAAAAATGGGGAAAATTAAGAATAAAAAATAACTGGACCCTAATTTTTTATATATTATTTTAATTTTTATGCTGGTCTTAGATACGCAATAAATGCTTGGAATATGTGTTCCCTTGAATATATATTTAAAATTTTCGAGATTAATTCAAGTAATTATGTACATGGAATAACTTCTTTTGTAAATAAAATTTAAAAAATTCAGTTAAGTACCCACGACCGGAAAAAAATGGGATAAAAAATAAAATATTTTTTTTAATTTGGATAGTTTTTATGAGACCTGTGGGCCTAGTATTAGACGAAAGGTAAATACATGAAAAAGGGGAAAAAATTACTATCTTAGAGATTTTTTCCCCCTAAAAAGGGAAAAAAACCACTTAAGATGTCATAAAGCATATTTTCAAATGTCTAATTCTTCGGAGACATCTGTAAATTATCTATCTTTTTTTCCTATTCAGAATTTGGAAAAGGACTGAAAATTTAGCAAATCCCATTAATTATTTAAATGAACGTTAACCAAGCTAACGACTAAAAAGTTTAATTGCGCATGCGTCATTGAAATCTAAATCAGCTGGGAAATTAACGAAGTGAAGAAAGTAATTAAAAAAATGATACGTGTGATATCAGCTCAACATTTAAAAGCCATATTTACATTTTAATTCTATTAAGAAATGGTAGTTATTCCTCGATTATTAGTAAAAAATATCTGGAATATTAACGGAATTAAAATCAACGTTATTAAAAATCCTCATAACAAAAAATACACAGACTTTGTTCTTTATTTATATCTAAACTAAGCCGTTATAAAAGGGGAATTCCATAATTAAAGAAGGCAGGTTGTAAGTGAAATAATTATGGAATTAATTTATGATACTCTGCGTTTTTTTAATTGCAACTCGAAATATTTTTCCCTCATAAGAATCTAAAGGGAAAATAATTTTCTGCATACTCCAGCTTGACTTAAACCAAAGACCATCAAGTTACGTCCTAAAGTTTGACTATTAAACAACTGGCACAAAAATGGATGAAACGTACCTGTGTTGGTTAAAGGGAGACCTTCTAAATAGTGGTAAGGAGTAATACAGAATCTAGAGTAATCTAGGTAAATAGTGTAATCTAGGAGGATCTAGGTAAGAAGTAATAGAGAATCAAGAGCTGATTATACAGCAGTACTTTGTCTGGGTTTAACTACATGGAGGGAGTATACTAGTTGTGGGAAAAATACATAACACGTCTTAGGCTTGTGTATTTTATTATTATATATTAATATTATTATTATTATACTATGTAAATAAATTGTAAGAATTCAGAAATTAAATTTATTTGGTTCAAAATCCGCTTCAGAGAGCGTAGATGCATATAAATAGCATAATAATTATATGATCTATATCAGCGGTTCTTTAACTTTACTAGAGGGTGGACCTCTTTCAGAGGTAACTCGCCCTCGCGGACCCCCAAGAATTAACTCAAAGTTTAAAGCCCGGAATTTGCATCATATGTATTTATTTCTAGTGTTTCATCACTAATTTTCACTATTTAAGGAAAGAATTTTTCGTCCCCTCATAATTTATTCTTAGCATTAAAGAGCAAATGCTCTTGTTTTTGTGTTTTTCCGAACCTTTGTGGTACACTGGGAGAGTCTCGTGAACACCACCATAGAGTCCGCAGGACCCTATCAGGAGGTCCTGCGGACTTTCAACTCGCCAAATTTTCGATTAGTTGGAAATTTTAAGTTTTGCGAGTTAGAAATTGGCGATTCGGAAGTTGGAAGTAAACCACAACTCGCCAATTTCCAATTCGTCAAATTCCAATTTGCCAACTTTAAATTTTCAACTCGCCAAAATTTATTGAAAAAAGCAAAACAATCACAGATTCAACGTTAATTGAAACCTAACTTTGATTGACTAAATCTAAATAAAACGAAATAAATCTAAAAAAAAAATTGGCTAAATCTAAATATCGACCTTAGTCGGTCGATTTTCTTACACTTGTTGTTCCCTTTTATTCGGTGTGTCATTTCTTTTCATGGGAGAAACTTCCGTTTTTAGGCAAAAAATTTAAAAAAAAAAAAAGGCTTTCCCATGCCAGGAATCATAATTGCGACCTTGTAGGTTGAAAGGGCGATATAACTAATACACACTCACTCACTCAGTGAAGGGGTCTCATATTCGAGTCCCCTACACGCAGAAGCCATTTTCATCATTCTTTCAAATTTTATCAGATCGACAACTTTTAATTTGCATAAAATAAAACACACTGTTCTTCTTCATATGCAAATTTTTTGCACCTTTTATTTACAGATATATCATTTTTAAATAAATTTTTAAAAGGTACACGAAATCGTATTTTTAAATACTCTTTCCATTTTACTTTTATTATATGTAACGTTAATAAGTTTTTTTTTCATATGCCTCCTCCTATTTTATCGCTTTTATTTGGTTTTTTGCTTAATTTCATGGAACCAAATTTCCTTTCTTTGGCCCAGCACGCGAATTAAAGAAAATCCCATGTCAAGAACCGTACTTGCGACCCTATAAATTGAACCGGTGACTTCACTTACTTTTCAACCAAGAGATGCCGAGTTCGAGGTCCTTTCACGCAGAAGCGGTTTTCATAATTTTTTTTTTAATTTCATCCTTTTCAAAAGTCGTAAATTGCATGAAATAGAAATCATTTTTCTGGACATAATGCATATTTCAGCATTTTTAAGACGGATATGTCACTTTTTTAGTCAATATTTAATGGTTGCGTAAAACCGCATTTTTAAACAAGCTTTTCCTTTTTATCCTGCATTAATGCATACAGAATTTTTTCCCATATGCCTGTAGAACCATTGGCGGATTTACCGTTTTTCCACCTCTAGGCTATTTTTGCCGCCCTTTTTTTTCTACTAGTTTGCCCCCTCAATCAGTGGTAGGAACATGAAAATTATTATATTCAATATACGCCAAAAAATTTTGTATTGACAGTAAAAATATTGAAAAGCGAATTCATAAATTGAAACATAAACATTAAACAATATTAACTTATATTGAAGTATTATTTCTTTTTGGTATATAATAAATCAAATTCAATTTTATTGAAATAAATTTTAATTTTAGAAAAAAAAAAAAATATATTGAACACTGGTATTTAAATGGAAAGCATGACGTCTAGCTTTCTTCTCGGCAAAACATCTGATTATATCATCAGATACCATCAGATATGGTATTGATTTTGTTATATCAGACTTAATACACAAAATTTTGTCGCCCTAATTTATATGTTGAGAAATATGGCACTGTGTAGAATGGGTGGAAAACAAGGCACTGAAGTTGATCAATTTGATTGCTTATAACGGAGTTAGGCACATTTTGTCTCATCACAAAAAAGGCATGAAAAGAAACAAAGCTTAGTTGATTGTACAATAAAGATCTTCTTTTAAGGTACCTAGAATAATACTAAAATCTAAAATTCACTCAAATTAAGAGTTAGTCCACTTTAAGACCATTCATATTTTAGCCCATCTCACTAGCGGAAGCGCCAATTTAAAGGATATATTGAAAGACCAGATGAGCCTCAATTTTATCCACTTTCTTAAATTTGGTTCTTAGCATGGGTGCCCCCAAACTTAATGAAAGGGGAGGGGGGTCATACAGGAAAAATTCTAATTAAATAATGTTGTTGGACAATAATTTCTTGTAGATTCAGTCTTTTTTACCCCTTTTTTCATAAGCCAAGTGGGCACAAGTGCACCCCCCTTGCACCCCTTTGAGGCGCCCATGGTTCTTAGCCTCAACGGGGGGAGGTGGAAGTGGCATCTTTGTTCTCTCTCTCATAATCTTATTAAAAGGAAACACCCAAAGGTTTAAATAGGCAACAAATAAAAAAATACATTTATTTCAATTGCTTAAAAATTATGATGACATTACAGGCTTATCTTGATGCAATAAAGAGTAGGCATATGTGTTTCCCTAAATAAAATTTGGTTACGTGTTTACGGGAAAAATATATGCAGTCAATAAGAATTAATATATTTTATATAGTCTGTTATGTATCTTTCACCCTCCATTAAATTTTGTATTTTAACCATGTTATCCATCCATTTTGGAAGGGCTCGACGGCCATAAAGATGCCTTGGGTTGCGAAAGGACGTGGACTTCTTAATTTGGCGTCACTGAAATGGGCCCCAACACTTTTTAAGTAGCCGTAACATTATCATTTGACTCGTAAGTATCGGAAAGGACGCCTTTCCCCCCTAAATTTATTTTATTAATTAGATAAATGTTTATTTATTATTTGAATTAAAAAGTATGAATATGTGAAAAAATATTATTCTAGAATGGGGGAATAGGGTATTGTGATTTTATTTTTCCTAAAAAAAACAAACGTAGCTGGGGATGAGTCAGGGAAGGTTTATCCTCCTTAGGAAACGAAAATTGCAAACAAATTCCACTTGTGGAGCATTGAGAGTAATTGCTGTATTTCCTTAGACCTCTGAATTCTAATACGCTAACTGTCATTTTAATAAACACTGCACAGTATTGCAATTTCAGTTTATTGCATAAATTGGTATTCATTAAACATATATTAAAAAAGAAAAGGTTCCCGTATGTAGGTGGGCTCAGACTTCTAACCTTTGGGTTAACACCGGATACCGCTACCGAGTCAATGTCAAAGTACGTGAAAATATGCTATATATATATATATGTATAAGGCACTTAATTTCATCTACTTTAAACGCTTTAAGTTTTCAACTATTTTAATATTATTATTTTAAAAATTATAATCATATTATATATTATTTAACAATACAAAAAACCAACTGAATCATTCACGAGAATATTTTTTAATGTGCATCCGAAATGTTATTCATAGAGTATGTGTAGATTATTTTCTGAGACGCCATTTTGGGGGAAATCTGTTGCGAGAAGGACAGGGAGCTTAGGCAGGGCAAGCTCAACTATGATTGGGAATTCGGGCCTTTTCCTAGGGCGCAAAGGTCTTAGAGCTGTATTATAACATAATGATTTTTTTTCAGTTGTTAGACTAATTTCCGCACACATTTAAATCTGTCAAACCACTCATGGAATCTCTGCAAGTGCTAGCGTCAGCCCTTAATACAGGGTTTCCATTGTGTGAGCTGGATTCAAATCGTCGCCCAGAAGATGAAAATTCCCACCCTGATTCCGAACTTTATTCCGTCCTCTCTCAAAATTTCTAATATTATACAGGTATAATGAATCGCTCTGATTATTTGCTATTTTAACAATGGTTTGCATATTGCTGTGAGCAAGGGGCTCCGGAATCGATGGACTAGTTTTTTTTAATGTACTTTGTTTTCTGAAGAGCAGAGATGATGGCGGATGCAGGGAATAAGCACTAGCTAGCAGGCCAGCTGTCATCATGAGAAGGTGGGGTGCGCGTCAGAAGCGTGAATGCGCAAGCGTTTTGCTAGATTTATCTTTTTATGGATCTCATGTTCCATAATAATATTATTAAAAGAAAAACGACAAAGGTTTAAATAGACTGTGGGCTACTACAATATAAATGTTCGGTTTGCGCGCTTTCTTAACTGTTGCCACTTAGAAACGCAAGAAAACAAACTTAAAATAAGTTCAATTTCTAAAATTGGCAAAATGCCAAATTGTTTCCTTTTATGTGATGTTTTCTATATATACATAATTTCGACTTCCGTATCTGGCAACATATATTGTATAATTATAATTTCACTTTTTATATTTGGCAACAGTACAATTGTTTTCCGAATTCTAAAATCAAATCAGTCTTCAATTTACCATCGACGTGTGTACACGCACTAGGAAGACTCGGCCCTAAAAAGGCGTACTAAATCTCTTTTTGTATTTAATTATTTATTTTTCTAGCGTCTTAATTAACTATTTTAAACATTTAATGTGTTAATAAATGTTATTTGAACTGGATGGAACTACTGCATTTCTTCAATACTTACTTTCTCAAGACAACAAATAAAAAAAAATCCCATTTATTTCGATTGCTTTGTAATCATCACAGCACTCCGGACATATGTTAATGTAACAAAATATATGCTTGTTTTCTCTCTAAATGAAATTCATTTACAGTCCGTATATTTTAAAGCAACAGGCAAACTATGAACAATAGCAATTAATAGCTTATAATAAAACTTTATTCTATGTGTTTTCACAATAATTATATTAGAGTAACGTACATTTTTATTCATGCCTACACTCTCACACTCATGACCATATGTATTTTTTTGTAGGCACATATTTACATTAATGTGGAAAGTAGGGCACCGCATAAATACATTAGTATTTACTTCATATTTTTATGAACAAATCACAAATGAGTAAACAATATACAGAAATGTGAGAAATCTTGCCTTTGAGAGAAAATTGCATTTTGTCTCTTGTATTTACTTCAGTGCGGTCACAAGTAAAAACTTAATAATTTTCGTATATTTTGTAAGCTATGTTTTTCACGATCATCTATGTTCTAACATTTTTAATTAATTACTTTAATTAATTTTCCATCAATTTTGGGAGAGCTCGGCCCTCACATATATATGGAAGTAAGTTTTTTAGGGGTAAATACACAAATAGTTGAGGGGGGGGCGAATGGACCAAGGCGCCTTAGAGTTGCTATCGCTTCTCGTAGATGAATTAAAAATTGCGTCTAATGAGGAAAATAATTCGTATTAAAAGTATTTCGCATTAACGGATAGACAATTTTATAGAAGTTACATAATAGACAGTTTTGCAGCCGTTGCTTGATATACAATTTTGACGTGCAATATTGTGTTTTTCTAAAAGCGCCGTGAATTGTTCACTCTAGATTATCCATTAAATGTTGAGCAGAAATGCCATCATTTTACGAATAAAAACATAATTATAATTATATTGCCCTTCATTAATTATAATGTATGTTAATGCATTCATGCTTAGCATTAATAGTCAGCTGTAACCATATTATTAAGGCGTTTTGCCTGGCAATAATCAGACGAAGGCTTTTTCCACTCTATAAATACTGGCCCAAAACTTTAAAAAGAAGTTACGGTTTTGGACACCGTAAAGCGTTGCAATTAACTTTCTTCCCTGTGTTTAGCTTACATTGTAAAAAATTTTGGAGAAGATATTAATTAGAGTTTTTAAACCCTTCTTTGAGAGATTGCTGAAGTTTACCACGAGAGGGCGTGGACTCCCGGAGTAGTTAAAACCTTTTTTACGCAGAGAATGCCTCCCTTCGCAGAAAATAAACAGCGGAGAAAGAATAGGAAGAGAAGAAATTATTAAAAAGAGGAAAATATTGATAGATGAGGTTTATCTCTGGCAGAAGGTTGCAGAGTTTTGATTCCCACAATTAACTAAAATAATTAGTGCTGATTGTTTAAAGCAAATGTCCTAGATAATAATTACGTTTATGGGCTCATTTTTATGTTCCTTGAAGTACAATCTGACATTGAAAAGTTAATTATCCTTGTTAACATTAATTACAAGTTTTAATCATAGTATTGTTTCTCTCTCTTTCTCTGTCCGAAGTGATATCACAACTTTCTCGTTCTGCCCACATTTTTTTATTTTTAACTCATTTGAGTCTCTTTTTTTAATCATGCAGGCGTTCATTTTTGAAAAGGCTTTCATCTCTCCTTTTTTCAAAACTTGTCAATTTTAAAAAGTAAAGGCGCGGTTCTATCTTTTGAGAGAAATGTCCTCACACATACATGGCAATTACTTCTTTCATGTGTCAATTACTAGTCTGTGAAGTTGCTATTTTTTTAATTGAAATATATCTAGCAAACTAAAAACATGATGATGGAAAACAAATGCGGATAATTATGAAATTGGCAAAATACTAGCTGTTGAAGATTTTGATGATCAACCACATGAATCAAAAAAATTCTGAATAAGAACTATTTAAAAGTATAAACAGGAAAAAAACACAAAAATAGCACCAAACAATGATATTCTAGAAATGGAAAGGCAAATTATCCCCCCCAATTTTAAGCTCAAAATGAACAAAATTCAGAAAGAAAAAATAAAGGGAAGGGCGTTCTGAAAAATCCGAGAAATTTTTACATTCCAAAGGAGGAAAAGAAGAAGAAGAAGAATATGGCAGAACGAAAAGCGTACGAAGTCGATTTTCAAGAACGAAAGGACTTCTTCCGAAGTATTTAATTGTAGTTGGCGTGTAGCTAGCCCCTTAAGACGCCGAACCTAAATAACTATAATTAGCTCTAATGAAGAAGTACTCTTCGACGGTACTGTGTCAGTATTCAAAGGGATCTCATTCCCCCCCCCCCCTCCCCCGAAACAATCTCGCCGAAAGGAAAACGGGCAATTAAACGAACTGAAAATACGTTCTCTTTAAAAAACAAAATTAAAAAATTTAGCCGAAGCACATATATCGGAAGAAAAAAAATACTTAAAATAATTTTCGTTTCTTGTTGCCATTCTCCGGCATTTTTAATTTGGGGTGATAAATGAGTATCGGAGACCTGAAACCTATAATTATTAACCGTACATCATTTGTAAAAAATAATAGCGAGTTTAATTATATTCTTTCAAAAATTTGCGACTTTTTACGACGCCATTTTAAAGATAGTCAAAGCGCGGTCTAGAAGCTAATCCCAAACCGCAAATCTTCAATTTTTGCTTTGAGTAAGTTTCACATAGTTTTTGTTTTTTTTTTCTTTTGCAATAAGGCCTTTCTCAAAACTTTCAAGATGGCGCTAAATTTTTACAATACAGGCAATCTCTTTTCCTACAACCCGACTTGTTTGTTCCTTAACGAACCGTGGTTTCAGTTTAGTAAACTGGATTTCTGTTCTTGTGAAGCACTTTTTATTTCTTCACAGGCATAGCAGAATTACCATGGGAAATAATTGATACACAAAGCCAGTGATTCCGTAATTTTTTTTTTCGTGGGGAGATTAAATCCAACAGGATATTTTGATACCACGATTTATATTTCACACTAGAACTTTTTTTGACTTACCGCCACATGATCCGGTGGGCCAAGAAAGAAAGAAAAGAAAAGAAAAGAAAAAACATTTCTTTCAGCTGCAGCCGAACCAGCGACCTCTTTATTTGAATTGAAGCGCCATAATGACTTAGTAAATAGTGTAAGTTAGTAAATACAAAACATCTTATTTCCCTCTTTATCTCATAGGATGTATCAAGATCCGTCATAAGAATGAGACTATTGATGCATAAGCAGTCGTAATAACGGGGGATCGTAAGCTCGACGAAGCTCATGTACTCATGCTAATGGCGTACTACAAGTTAGGTTACTCCTATTCTACATATTTTCCAGGAATTACTCCCTTCTTCTCGGGGATTTTAATTCTGAATGCAAATGTAGGGAAAAATAGGGAAAATTGAATTCCCTCCCTCGGAATATATTTAGTAGTGGATTCAGACAAAGTAATGCAAAAGTAATATGACAGTGTTCGGCTATTGGCACTATCAATCACGCTTTTTTTTTTAAATTGGAGTATTTACACGAACGATATAAATTCAATTAATGTAGGGAAATTTAGAGAGGATGCAGAAGGGATAAACAGATTTGCAGTTTCGTCTGTTCTTGGGCTATCGAAAACGTATTACAACGTTGGATAAATGGAATCAGTGGAAGGGAAAGTGTAGAATGGCATATTTAAACACCAGTGACAGCTCTCTCCTGGACTCCGCATCCAATTAGTCCCTTTTATAACTGGAATAACGAGATTTTCCCGCGTATACACCGAGGAAAAGGGAAAATTTTAAAACGAATTTAAATTTTGAAGGAACTTTTGCACACCCGGCGAAATATTGTTTAGAACAAAGATTTGAAACCAAATGAAATATAAAAACGTTCACTCCGTTTTTCTGCGATTTTCACCATTTTTGTAGAAGATAAGTAAACAAAACCACAATTGAGTTTTTATTTCAATTTATATAATTTAATATATTGATTTTTTATGCACTTGTTTTGAATCAGATTAAATTTTGCCCAATGGGTTTCAATTTTGACGTACGTTTCATTTTATTTAATTATATAATTTTTCCCTCGGGGAAAAATCCACATAAAAACAACGGAAAATTTTATATATGCTACCGTAGCACAAGAAAGAAAGCAATTTGATGAGGACAAATGGAGGAAGAAATTCTGAAGGGATAGAATATTTTCAGATAGCCGTATTTAAGTGGTAATTATTTTAAATGAAGATAACAGAGAATTGCTTTCAAAAGAGTTAAATATGCTCAACAAACAAATTTCTACTTTACAGAACTCGACATTTAAAACTAGATATATAACGATAATTTCTTATTTTGCGATTATAATGCAATAAAATACATAGTTAAAATTTTATTATTTTTGAAGACCATTCGTTCTTTAATGGTTTTCCATCAAAACAGATGCAATAAGGCCCATTATAAAAATATTTCATGAATTTCCATTATCCCGTTAACTATATATATATTTTCTTGACGTGTTATAGCATAAAGCGAACACCAGTTTGTTACTCGAACCATGTTACAAATTTATCTCTTAGGCGAAAAAGAGTTCTTAAATTTTCTCGTGTGCTATCAGATAGCTCATTGAGGTGGATGTGAGGTTATTTCAATCAGTTCTTGTAAAATCAATATCAAATAAATCTTTAATGAAATTATTTGACGAGATCATAGATAACGTTAGTCTAAGGATAGCTTCAATGGAGACATTTCTAGCATTAACGCAATGAGAAGAATATCTGTATGTGTTTAGCTGGACTCAATGTGACAACTATATACGCGTTAGCGATTTTAACAGGCGGTATTTACCCTGTGTATGAAAAGAGAAGTTGAATCGATGAGTGAGGTATAGGTAAGCATGGGCGTACGCAGAAAGTTCGTAAGGGGGTTATAGGCTCAATGGAGGGGTTACAGAGCTACAACTCACATATTCCTATGTTAAATATACAAAATTTCATTGCATCAACAACCCCTGCGTACGCCAGGTAAAGCAGATAAGCGAGGAAAGGATAAGGCATATGGGCATTTAAGGTAAGGTAGATGAGCGAAGAAAGGCAGACGCGTGTGGAAAGACAAATCAGCGATGCAAGAATAAGGCAAACGAGCTATGTAAGAATAAAATAAACGTGTAGGGTAAATATAAGGCAGGCGAGCGATGTAAGGATAAGATAAATGTGTAATATGAATATAAGGTAGACGCGCGATGTAAGGATAACATAAATGAAGAAGGTAACTATAAGGCAAACGAGAGAGAGAGGTAAAAGTAAGGCAGATGAGTAAGATAAAAGCTAGATAGATGAGCGAGTGATTGGGAACAGCGGATAAGAGATATAAGGATATATTTTGCGCATATTGAGATATAAGGATACAATTTGAGCATATATTGAGATGTAAGGGTATAATTCGCACATCAATGATGGTAACATATAGCATAATTGTATATGGTAATGAATAAATGGGATGTACACAATCCTCTTTCCATCTCTTGTGATCAGAGCACCGACAAACAAGGGAACCACTTTTGTGGAAGCTCGCACTTTGAGACAAGACTTATCACAAATGATAGTCCCTAAGTTCCTTATTAAGAATATGAAATCAGTTTTTTGTGAATAGCATATAAATCTTTTTATTAATATTTAAAGTCCAAAAATCACACTTTTTAGGTGAAGTTTGATATTTTTTTATTCGCACTGTATATGAAGATAATAATTTTTGAACTCAATTCAAATAAAGAAGGTGGTTGCATTTAACGAATAAAATTATAAAAGTACACGACAGATCATTCAGAGTATTTTAAAAAAATTTATAAAAACTAAGCTTTTTAACACTGATATTTGGCTATGGTTTATAAGAATTGGCGATATCGGCATGAAGTATAAATGTTTCATCAAAAAAAAATTTCAAACAAAATTGTTCTGAATAAAATCAAAATTGATGTAACACATCAAAATGAAATTTTAAAAATTCATTATTTGGTGTATAACCAATTAAGTGTACAATAATACAGCACTATGCTGCAATATCCTTGGTATAAAGGTAATTACATTCCTAATGAAGCTATTCAATTAAAAAATATTCACAAAACATCTTTACAGTTAATTGATACGATTTGAAGTGACAATAAATGTAATTTAAATCTTTCTTCAAAGTGCTGCTATTTTGAGGCGCAACTATGCATTGAACACTTTTATGAAAAGTATCATCATCACAATTTATAAAAATAGTTCCGGAATCCGATATTTTGAGACATTTTTATAATTTTCTCATGTCGAAAGTCTTTGATTGATTTACAATATTCAAACTTTCCGCGTAAAATTTTTACGAGAGCCAGGTCGACTTCGCAAAAACTAGGTCAAGTCAATATGATACAATATTTGTCCACTTTTTAAGACAGATTATTTACATATAAAATTTTGAAATGCCAGCTTCATTAAAACATTTTTCTTTATTAAAAAATTACGTAAAATATTTTGATGTTACGGCCATAAAATTTAGAATTTTTTCCTTTTTATTATGCCATTATATTTCCTAAAAATAATGCCAATGACGGTAGAAATATGAGCGTAATTGAATAATAAATGCTTCATGCCGATATCGCCAATTCTTCAAAACCATAGCCAAACGCGCCAAATATTGGTATTAAAAAACTTAGTTTTTATATAATTTTTTAAAATACTCTGAATGACCTTTCGTGTAATTTTATAATTTTATTCATTAAATGCAATCACTCTCCGTGTTCAAATCGAATTTTAAAGTTATTATCGTCATATACAGTGCGAATAAAAAATATCAAACTTCACCTAAAAAGTGCGAATTTTGGAATTTGAATATTAAAAAAAAATTTTATATGCTATTCACAAAAAAACTGATTCCATATTCTTAATAAGAAATTTAGGGACTATCATTTGTGATAAGTCTTGTCTCAAAGTGCGAGCTTCCACAAAAGTGGTTCCCTTGTAAGACATAGTTTGGTTATCTCTAGTCGAGGAACTTGGAAAAGGCAAACATTTTTTTACGCAAAATCTATGACTGTGGCACATCAGCGCTGACGGCAGGAAAATATTTTTTTGGGGGGCGGAGCAATATACCATTAAAAGGCATTTTGTTTGAAATTGAAGAGAGATGTGGAACCCTAACGCAAACATTAGGGGGAACGGGTCCCCCTGTCCCCCCCGCTAACGGCGCCCGTGCTGTCGCATGGAAAATTACGTTATTTCTTTTCTGCAGAAAAGAATTGATCCCGCTAGTTCTCAATTCCCAGTTTTGGAAAT
Organism: Dysdera silvatica; assembly: GCA_006491805.2. NCBI lineage: Eukaryota > Metazoa > Arthropoda > Arachnida > Araneae > Dysderidae > Dysdera > Dysdera silvatica. The sequence continues at coordinate 164,460,217 of QLNU02014802.1, read as the reverse complement.
GAATGGATACGGGGACTGGGAAATGATTTCTACAAACCTCTACTTCCTGTTCCTGAATATTGAAATAAAGAAGATGGGCCTCGATTTAAGCAATCCACGCTTTAAATAAGTATGAAGAACGAATTAACACACAGTTTTATTGTGTATTCAATAATACTGTATTGTTTTTTATTGTAAATTGTGCAACAGCAAACTCTTCCATAATTTAAAATAAAAAGATGAAGAAAATAAGCGGACATCCCACTCATGTAAAAAAAATACAAAATACGAAAGTTTTAATGAGCTACTTCTTTAATTAATTAACTAACGAAATAACTAACTGATTAACTATAAATGAATGCATAAATAAGTAATAATAGATAGATAGATAGATAGATAGATAGATAGATAGATAGATAGATAGATAGATAGATAGATAGATAGATAGATAGATAGATAGATAGATAGATAGATAGATAGATAGATAGATAGATAGATAGATAGATAGATAGATAGATAGATAGATAGATAGATAGATAGATAGATAGATAGACAGACAAATAAATAAATAAATAAATGTTAGCTGCATATAAGTTAACCCAAGAAGTCATAGGTTGCAGCAAGATTTATGGATAAACAGATAACAGACTAACATACAGTTAAAATCATCTATCAGTCATAAAAAGTTGGCTTTCGAACAAGGGCATTGAGAGGGAGGGAGCGAGATGTAGAAATCCATAGATAGGAAAGCAAAATAACAGAAGAAAAATTGTAATTAATGAAAAACTGCAAACAACGGCCTCGGCTCATCCACATTTTTTTCATCCCTTTTCTCACTCTCTCGGTTTCTAATTGTTATATATTATTCTCGTTCCCTGAACGCTGCTCCCATCTCGAGGGGGCAAACACAAAATAAGGGAACTTCAACAAATTTGAAACTCTAGTTCGGTCTTCCTGATTACAATCGAAATACATTGTCACCTTTCCCTTACAAAACTTTATGTAATTTTGTAAATCAATATTAATAGTATATTTTAAGTACTATTATATAATATCATCAAAATTATACTATTATAATGTTGCGGATAATAATAAACAGTATTTGTAATGTATGTTTGAAAAATGATTATAAAAAAATATTAAAATGTTCTCTTTCATAATTTTATTACAAATATTATTTCATTTTAAAAAATGCAAAAACAAGATTTTTTCAATTTTTAATAAGACGATTTATTTTCAATGAACATAAATTCAATTTTTTAATGAAATTGAATATTTAATTAATAACAAAATACTGATGAAAGTAGGACAAGTTACTTTATTTATAATTATGAACTACTTTATATATTATGGTAATAATTTTGCAAAAGTATCTTTATATATACTAACGACATGACCGTCATATTATGCTACAATCTTAAGTAAAGGATGTTATAAGTTACAACGTGAAAAGCGTCTTTAAGATACTGACGAAAAACATGTAAAAAATCTCTGATATATATTTAAAATAATAATCCATTTGTAAATGGTTCAGGATTAGTATATCTAAGTTTACGCCATGCTATTTGTGAGAACATTAGTAAAATAAAAGACTCCTATATAATATTAAGTAAATAAATAGTAGAATATTTACATATCATATAACAACACTAAACTAATTATATGAAATTTGCAATACTATAATAATTGCATAAAATATCGAAATAATATAATAATTTCGTAAAACAATAATACTCATACTTAGTAATATAGCCTTGCGGTGGCGCAGTGTGGTAACGCGTTCTCCTATTGCGCGGCTAATCCGGGTTCGACTCCCAGCAGTGCAAAAAGAACGCTTACTCAGAGATCTCATAAAGATCGCACTGCTCACTGTAGTCCGGGGTTTGGTTCCCTAGGCCTTAAGAGGTTCGGATTCCTCGGAAAACGGATTCCTCGGAAAACAGTAGGTCCCGGCGCAGCATGACCACTGTAGTCTTTGAGCCGTAAAACCACAAAACAAACTAAAACTTAGTAATATAACAGAAGTGCAGTGTTGCTTTTTCTGAAGGGTTTTTATTCAGACAAAATAAGCTTCAATTTTCGCCATTACGTAAAAACGATTAAGTTACTATAAAGACGAAAGCACGAGCAAAATTTCAAAACAAGTTTTCCGAATTGCTAAAGTGTATTTTTCTATGATCTTCATCTATTTCAACTCCTATTTCCAAGCTCTATTACCGACCTAAAGGAGGGAGTGCGTGTAAAAAGTACCAACGAAGAGAGAAGTACGAAAGAAGTAAAAAATAATTCAAGAATGAGATAACGGGATCGATTAGACATTATAGACGTTACAAGAGGTTATTAGAGATGGACTAGATTTCATTAGACCTAAATTTCGTTAGAATTCTCTAGACATAAACGTAGCAAACGCTCGGTTATTCTATCTACAGAGGGCATTATTTGGTCAGATAAAATCGGGTGACAAATAATCCGAAAATTTCATTTTTTAATATAGGATGAAAGGTGGTTTATAATATATCGTAATACCGTTTCAAGAACTACTCGCGCTGCATTAGTTTCAGCCTAGTTCCCACATGAATAATTGAAAAAAGAATTCCAAGAAATAGTGTAAATAGTGCAAATATATACAAGGCTCCATAATTTTTTAAGCTTTCGTTAGTATTTTTAATTTTAGCGTGGTTGTCTGCCGGGTAAGCTGGTGGTTGTGTGTTGGGTAAGCTGGTGGTTGTGTGTTGGGTAAGCTGGTGGTTGTCTGTTGCGTAAGCTGGTGGTTGTCTGTTGGGTAAGTTGATGGTTGTCTGCCGGGTAAGCTGGTGGTTGTGTGTTGGGTAAGCTGGTGATTGTCTGTTGCGTAAGCTGGTGGTTGTGTGTTGGGTAAGCTGGTGGTTGTCTGTTGGGTAAGCTGGTGGTTGTCTGTTGGGTAAGCTGGTGGTTGTCTGTTGCGTAAGCTGGTGGTTGTCTGTTGGGTAAGTTGGTGGTTGTCTGCCGGGTAAGCTGGTGGTTGTGTGTTGGGTAAGCTGGTGGTTGTGTGTTGGGTAAGCTGGTGGTTGTCTGTTGCGTAAGCTGGTGGTTGTCTGTTGGGTAAGCTGGTGGTTGTCTGTTGGGTAAGCTGGTGGTCTTCAGCGTATTATATGTAAAAATTTTATTCTCCTGGACACCAGAGTTAACGAGGATTTCAGCTTCAACATTTTTAATAATAGACCTATATAGGAACGGCCGGGCTCACTTCTGTACGTAAGTGGGTTTGATGGGGTCGTAACTCCTATTGCGACGCAGCTTTACATGTATACATATAAATATATCGTTTTGTAGCTTTGTAAATTTGCCCATTGTAAACCTGTAACACCTTTATGAATTTTCTGCATACGTCAGTGGTCGGGCTTTACAAGAAAAATTTTATTTGAGCCAGTAAAGCTATTACCAGAGTAAAATAGCGTTTATTAGACTTTTTTTTCGCCTCCTGCATATGGGTTGTTAAATAACAAATTCAATCGTGACGGAGGAAGAGCGTGGAGTGGGTAGTGTAGAGGCTATTTATTGAAGCACGACTAATTCAACACATTAGTTACTTGCGTTTTAAAGAAGGAATTATTACATGTTATACATATAAGAAATTATTACACTTTTTTTTCACTTAGCATCTCACTTCTCGGTACAGAAGACATATACTAGTCAAGGAAGGATCTCAAGGAAGGATCAAGTTTGGATCGGGTATATTTAATGATTTTACCTTGGTTATGCATTTTATCTCATAGTTCGGATCCGATTGATAATTAGAGGATCGAAAGTTTTCTGTAACCGTAATTGAATGTCATTCAAAGGTAGCGTCTCGATTGTGATTGTTTAAACAGCGTTTTGGCGCAGTATAGCCCAGATGCTCTTGCGCCATAAAAAAGCCAAACAAACAATCAAACGGCGTTATGAGTTCCCTTTGTGGATAGAGGCATCTATACAGGGCGTGCCTGAACTAATGATCAGAATTTTAAGGGTCGATAGTATCCATCAAGATGAATAATATTTGTCATAGAACCTAGGGTCGCAAACCACTCACAGCGCCAGTTCTAAAACCGTCCAGCATGCACAAGTGTTCACAACCAATGCATGAGTGCATAAGATGCGATGCTCCAATCGTCTGTGCTTCGTCTTCCACTACTTTAAGAAAGACATTGATTTGTCCTTTTTTTTATGGGAGTGGGGAGCATCTGGAAAGTATTATATAAATTATTCTATGTACACTAAACCAGTGAGAAATTTTGGGAAACATTGTCGTATTTTTATTATGATTTTATACAGCTGCCATTGGCAACGCTGTAGTGAGCACCATAATCGGATTCACATTCAGGTGTGAGAATCATTGCCAATATCCAGAAAGTTAGAAAAAAAGTTGCAAGCTAATCCTGGCTTGGAGAAAGTAGAGAAACCATTTGTAAATGGATTTACTCAAAACACAGCTCCAAATCTGTAGCAACTTCTCAGAAGAGTGCCCAACCATGTACCGAAAATTCATGACTAACAGAAAAATATTATAGATGACAAGAAAAAGACAGAGATATAAAAAAATACCGTACCGTCCTTTCCGCATGACGTAAACTACCGTTAACACGAACATATTCTTTGTCCACTTGGTATTCCCGTTAAAGAGCTTCGACTGAGGATACTTCGGGACTTAAAAACTGTTCTTTATTCGAAGGTGTCCGTTATTCGGAAGTGTTAAGGTATGGCAAACACTGAGGCTGGGAATTGGAAAGTTGTCGGCTATTCGGGAGTGTCCGCTATGGAGGTTTCACTGTAAACAGGGGGCACATTCCCTGTTTAGAGGGGGGGATGTAACTTCGGCTGTGGTGACTGGAGTTCGGAATCTTCGTTAAAATGTATATCCAGCTTGCCAACCAGTCTGGCCAACATGGTGAGTTTAAGGCTGCATTCTCCGTATTTCTTTCATCTTACTACTTGTGTGTATGATCGTAGAGAGACCTCCATCCTGCAGCGGATTGAAAATTATCATTGATGATTATATATATATATATCCTTCATGGATGGAGAACCATTGTTTATGATGGTGATGAAATGTGCATAGCAGTGACACGATTGTGTTGTCCTTCTTTTTGATGATTTAAAAATGGCCACCCTGGTATTATCATCCCTCAAAGTTGTGATCATTATTAGTTCGAGTACACCCTGTATAAACTGAAATCCGGGAACATTGAAAACTCTGATGCTTTTCTATTGAGATATCTCAAATATAGTATAGTATAGTACAACTTGGGCATGTATTTTTAATCTCGAAGGGGGAGGAATAGCACTTTCCCTCTTCCTCTATCTGATATCTGTGCTGAGAGATGTATGAAAAGGAACGTTTTAACATACAAGAAAATGACTACATTTTATCAGATTTAAAGAGGCTTAAGGAATGGATCAAGTTGTTTCCAGCAAGCGAAGATATTGTTCGGATTATCTTTCCAAAATCTGAAGAAATTCAATATGCAGATGATCCCCACCACATCATTTGAAAAGTTGGAAAAGGCGGAGCGGGCCAAGTTCAGTATAGCTGAAGCCAGACGAGAGCGCCAACGTGTAATTAAGGCATGTATGCCGCACGAGCAATAATCAACATTCGGTCCAATTTTTGCCGCCCTTCCACTAACCCCTGCCTTCGGTCTTCCATTTTTTTGTTCTTTGTCTTCTTTATCAGTTTCTTTGTATGAGTGCACACGTGTAAATGGGATGCTGGTGTGCGATTCTAGATTTTCGACAGGGGGGGTCTCATAATTTATCCACTGTCTTCGTGACCGCACCTCCGAGGTACCAATTATAAGCGGATCTGCCGAAGTAACGAAATCCGAAAAAGTATTACGGATGGTGTCTAATTGGCGCTTTTCCCTTTCTAATTTTTTACCTCCTCCCCCTCCCGACTCCTTCTTTTGCAATTTCTACATTTTTATTCCCTTTCTTTCTTTTTCTACGCGAGATGATGGTGAAATAGATTACTGTTAAATAAAACGATGAACGATTGTTCTTGCCAGAAGAGCAAAACTATTTTCCACCTTTACATTCTTCATCTTCCCTTATCTGAGACGGCGAGCAAGCACGATGTAATATTTCTCACATTGCTAGACGAATTAGGTTTGCAGATAATTTTCTCGTCAAAAAATGGTCATTAATTGTTTCGTAACATTTAATTTCGCACTTGCTGCGTTTAGGAGCCAACCCCGTCATCTGTATTACAAGTGCGGAGGAAATGAAAATTCTGGAAAATATTTCTGCGAAATATCTTAACGTTCGGCTCCGCTAAAACGTCACATCGTTTTAAATAAAAATTCTAAAACATCAGGGCCGATATGTATATCCTGGTCATATCACTAAAGATTGAAAACAAAAATATCGGGCGCATACATTATGCATAAATATAAATAGCTCTTTGCAAACCCTGAAACATTTGTTTATTTTTCTGGCGAAAATTTTAGCGTCAAAATCCTAAATTATTTCTGAAATATTTAGCTATTCTGTCCCTTTTCTGTTAGCAATAGACACTGATTTTTACTATAAATAGACTTAGCAATAGACACAATTGTTTTAGCAATAGATTTTTTATACTATTTTTTTAGCAATAGACACAATTTTAGCAACAGACAATTTTTAGCAATAGACAATTGTTTGGCAATGGATTTTTCATACAATTGTTTTAGCAATAGGCACAATTTTAGCAACAAACAATATTTAGAAATAAACAATTTTTTTAACAATAGAATTTTCATACAATTTTTTTAGCAATAGACACAATTTATTCACTATAAATTTGTAATTGCATTTGCATTTTTATCGCATTCATAATTGTGAGGGCTTCTAACAATAAAATTATTTTTTCTCACTCTAAATTACGAATTGTTATTAAAATACATATTTATATTTATCACAGAAGAGATAAATACACCGAAGTGAATTTGTTAGGACTACATTCCAGTAATTTCCAGTAATTTGTTGGGACACACTTTTTCCCTCAAAGTAGCAACAATTGGTTATGACATTGTGGCGCAATTTTATCATGGTTGTCTTTGTGACATAATCATTTAGCTAATTTGTTATGGCAGGAAATTGATTAAGGTATTAAAGCATTTTAATGAAATGCCGGTTCCAAGTTCCGAGCTGTACGTTTCAATTCAGGAGGATTTAAAAGCGGTAGAGCTAGACGTCTGGTCTCCGTTTCAACATCGTGTCATAAATGTTCAATTGTATTGAGATCTGGAGAATGAGGTAGCTGAATGCGATAGAAGATAGAATAAGATTTGAATATGCTCCTGCAATGTCTGAGCCACAATTAAGGCAGTGTTAAATGGTGCATTATCTTTCATCATCCAAGGGCTGAAAATAAAGATGATAGAACTAGGATGGACTCGACAAGAGTGAAATTAAATTTCTTGAATACACGTTTTCAATTAAAGGCCATTTCTGAAGTTATGTGCCGGTACTTATTGGCTCCATGAAGTCTACCAAAGCAACGTAAATAAACAATAGATTACAATATTAAAACAAATAAAATTGAAAGAATTTTTTACACGTTTCTGTCTATCTGGGAATTCTTTGTATCTAAAAAACTATTTTATAGAAAATCATTAGAAATTACTCACATGAACTAAATAAAATATACAGGGTGTTTATAAAAGAAGTATACAACTTCAAATTTTATTTGCATCGAAACTACAATAGCTAGAAACTTTATTCTTTTTATAAATTACGTGGCAACAGTCAAAGTTCTTTAAGAATAACTAGAATGTCTCCACGTGTAAAACACTGCCCGTGCGTTCATAGAGCGTAAAAAACACTGAAAATAACAGTGATGGAATTGGGGCAGCATCCGCATTCTTTTCAAGACTCAGAGAGTCAGTTTCAGTTCTCAGTTCAGTTTTCAGTTTCAGAGATGAGTCAACTTTTCATGTGTCCGGCGAAGTTAACAAGCATAACTGTCGAACCTGGGGCACTGAAAATCCCCATGTGCTCATAAAACACGAGGAAGAGATAGCCCGAAGGTTAATGTTTGGTATGGTGTAATGGTAAACAGTCTTAATGGACCCCTTTCCGTTGCTGAAAACATGGTTACTGTTGCAACGTATTTGGACATGTTGGAACAATTTGCAATTCCACAACTCTAGGATGCCATTTTTGGGGTCGATGGACTGGCCGAGTTGGACCTGTCGCTTGGCCACCACGATCGCCCGATTTATTAAGCCTCGATTTCCTTTTATGGGGACATCTGAAGAGTCTTGCATACAAGGCTCCCATTGCCTCTCTCCACGAAGGACTTCGTCCTTAGACTTGCTATCGCTGCTGCTACAGATATTCAAAAAATATCTGGCGTCTTTGAAACTGTGCGCCAACCACTGGCACACGTAGGGGGTGTTGATGGGGGGGTTATAACCCTCTTAGAATGCAATTTTTTATATTTAATATAGGAATATGCGAGTTGAAGCTCTGTAATCCTGCACTTACAAAGTTTCTGCTTACGTCTATGATGACAACCAATGTCTCGTTATAGTCATGCACCTATTACCTTTGGCGGTTGCTCCTTTGAGCATGTATTGTAAAATGAAGTAAGTAAAAATTGTGTTCTATTTCCTGAGCAATTCTTGTGTTAACATTTAAATGCAATAGTTACGGACATACATTCTTTGCCAAAAAGAAAAAGTTCGGTTTAGTGTACTTTATTTCCCCTTAAAGTTGGTACTATGAATTTCGAATCACACTGGATAAAAAAAATACACAAACAGATAAAAATATCGACATATTAATATAATACAGAAAATTATAATACACGAAAATCAGATAAATAAGATTATAATTATTATATATAATTAATATATTGCATATTCAGTATATTATGAATTTTATATATATATTTAATATATATATTTTTTATACTATATATTAATAAATTACATATTTAAAATTGATTATATGTTTAATATATTAGATATATAATGATTTATCACGTATACAAGTTTTTTAACACCTTCTAATTATAAGAGATTAAGCTCATACTACATCACATGATATTATTACTCTACTGAAGGTTAACAAAATCACCCCCTGGTCAATGCATGAAGTCACCGGGACATGTTTTTTTATAATTGTTCGTGGGAAATTGAGTTGATTAATACAGTGAAACCTGGTAAAGTGACCACTTTGGCAAATGACCATCTGAACAAAGTGACCATTTTTGATAAGAGAGAACTGGTAGAGAGTTATGCCTATATCAAAGTCTGTCGTGTGGAGTTACCACCTGTTTGTGGTAAACACTGCACTTTAGTCCCAAGGGTGGTAACTTTGGGCAGGTTTTACTGCATTTTAAACGTTTTCCCCTTCCTTTAGTGTGCTGCTTCATTTGGCAGGCCCCTCCCCCCAAAATGAAAGAAAGAAAGAAAGAAAGAAATCGCTCCAAAGTCCTGTATCGAGCTCAGGAATCTATGCAGTAACGAAAAATCCGTTTTCTTGTTAAACAGCCTCAAGCTGCCTGCTTTCAATTTTTTTGATAATATTCTGTGATTGAATTTAAATTTAGATTTGGATTTAATTTTCTTCAAAGCCCAAAAAGCTGTAGTTTGAGCTGAAGCGTAGATGTCAAAAATTATCATCCATAAAAAAATTCTCACGAAAAATTAAAAAAAACTGCCAAGGGACTTCGCGTATTGGTATATACTACAGTAAAACCTCCCAACAACGATATCCGATATAACGATAAATCCCTCTACAACGATAATTTTTCTCGGTCCGTATAATAGTGTTGTAGAGAGGTTTTACTGTATAATGAACCCTCCCTATAATAATAACTCTCTCTACAACGATAATTTTTCTCGGTCCGTATAATATTGTTGTAGAGAGGTTTTACTGTAAAACGTAATATAATATCTAATATATACTAGTATGCAATATAATGTCCAATAAATACTATTTGGCAGTTACGCAAACCCTGTGTGGGAGAAGAGTAATAATAATATCTTACTAAATATTTTTTTTCTTTCCTTTCAGTACAATTTGTTTATAACGAGCATGAAGGAATCGGAAGATACTTTTGATCGTTATATCCAAGATTTTGTCAAAACCGTGTCATTCTCAAAATATGCATAAAGAAAAATCTTGAAAGGAAAACGTAAACGAATGTCAACAGATACATATACTATATATATTTATATATAAATGTCAGAATTTTACGTATTTTTGTCACACCTTAATGCTATTATATATGTTATTTGTGGGTCAACGAGGAAGTTATTGTCATCATTGCCCGATTTGGGATATTTTTAAACTTGTATCTTATTTTAAACTTGTTTCGTGCACGTTAGTGACAATACCTTCAGCAGCAGGCATAACCATGGGCGTACGTAAAAAGTTCCTAAGTGGGGGTTAGAGGTCCAATGGGGGGTGTTACAGAGCTACAACTAACATATTTCTATGTTAAATATACAAAATTTCGTTACAATATGGGGTTACAACCCTATCAACAACCCCCTGCGTACGCCAATGGGCATATCGGACGTCATAACTTCTGGGCCGGGAAAATCCCTTTGCTTTTTAAAAAGGGGAAAAATCCCTTTTTAGACAGGACCACGCAAAGTAAAGGGGGAAAATGTGCTAGATGGTTATTCCCGACTTAACAAGTTTTTCTCGTAATAAAGGGTTTTCGTTTTGTATATTTTAAATGAAACAAAACAAATGCTCTTTTCTTTTCGTTAAAACCGGGTTCCATTATAATTATAATCCTTTTTAACGAGTGTATAGTTACAATCTACCAATGCGTCACTTCAAAGTTAGTTTTGAAGTGAGGGATTCGTCAATTCTATAGCACAGATTTTTGGAATTGAAACACTCACCTTCGCTATTTTATCAGTGCCAACCTTTTTTATGTAAATAAATCTTTTCTCTCACGTCTTGAATTTTATCTTGATAAAATAACGAAACATATTTAATTAACAATGGCTATAATGTGGTTCCCTTAAATGACACTAGTAATTTATAAGTGCTATAGACATTGCTATATTTCCCAATAGGCTATAGACTAGGGCGGCAAAATTTTGTGTATTGAGTCCG
>QLNU02014802.1:164416162-164449059 GCA_006491805.2 Dysdera silvatica | reverse complement strand
CTCCTTAATATCAAAGAGATGATTTCTGACGAAATAGACAAAAGCAATTTTGTAATAGGAATGCAAAGAGATCTCCAAAGAGCGTTTGAAAATGTTAAGCATGACATTTTACTGACGAAATTAGAACGGTATGGTATTCGGGGTACACCTCTAAAATTACTGAACAGCTACCTTTCTGATAGGCAACAGCAAGTTTTCATAGGTAAAACTCCCTCAACTCGCAAAACTATTTGCGTTGGTGTATCTCAAGGAAGCTGTTTAGCTCCGCTATTCTTCCTTCTTTACATCAACGATTTGCCCCAAGCTGTCCTGAATAGTCAGCTGTTTCTTTATGCTGACGACGCGACACTTCTGGTATCGGGAAAAAATATCGAAGAAACAGTGCAAAAAGTCAACCAAGATTTAGATAACATTTCACGTTGGCTTTACGTTAACAAACTAGAGCTAAACATTGCAAAATCTAACTACGTTATCTTCCATTCCCGGCAAAAAATATTACCTAACAGTTCTCCTATTACTTTCCGCAACTCCATCCTTCAGGAAACGAAATCAGCCAAACTTCTTGGAGTAATTTTCGATTCAAATTTAACCTGGAAAGAACACATTAACGATCTCACCAATTCTCTTAGCAGTCTCCTGGGAATATTTTTGAGATTCAGACATGTCGTTCCTCAATATATCCTAATGATTCTTTACTATTCTTTATTTTATTCAAAACTTACCTACTGTCTTGAGGTCTGGGGAATCACATATTTTACCACCCTTTGGCAATTGATAGGAACGCAAAAAAAAAAGCTTATGCGAATAGTTAACTTTGCAGGCTTCCATGAACACGCTGGCCAATTTTTTAAATTATGGCGCATTCTTCCTTTCACTCTCTTAGTAAAATATAAACTTGCACTCCTTATGTACAAAGTCACAAAAGGTGACCTAGTTTTACCTTTCTCCATCTCACAGACGACACATGATTACAATACACGTCACCAGGACGATATCAGGCTACCGCGGACTCGCACAAACTATAAAACACACAGTGTCTCCGTTACGGGTTCTAAAATCTGGAATTCGATCCCTCAAGAATTTAAAGCCCTGTCTTTTCACGCCTTTAAAGCCAAAATCTTTGATTAGTACTTAAATCAAGTATGCTCTGCCTGCTACTTCTGCCTTCCCACTCTTTCCTTTTAGTTTTCAGTTCTTCCCCCTCCTCTGCTCTCCCTGCTCTTCCTTTTCCATTTTTCTTTTGTCTGCCTTTCCTTATAAATGTCCTCTAAAACTGCACCCGCAACGGTCAACTCAAAATTCATTTACATTTTTCTACTATTTTTGTTTCTCCTACTTCTTCTCTCGGTCCAGGCTACAAGGAAAAACATTCTTACTCTGCAGCCCACAAAGATTCCACCTTTGGACTTCAACCTTCACTTGTAACGTCTTCGAGTCAAGACTCTGCTCATAAACTCTGTAAATGTGATACACCTGCGAATGTAAATCTCTTAATAACAATGCGGATTTGTACGCGCGAATCTATATCGTTATTGTTTCTTGTTGAATACGAGAAATCCCTTGCTTTGTCTTCCGGAAAGAGAGCCCCGTTACTAGCATCGCTACTGCTCTCTTTCCATTTCCCAAGCAAATCGTTTGTATGGTCTCCTGATGTACATAATAATAAGGAATAAAGTATTACTTACTGTATTAATAACACGAAAACAACGAAACCAGAAAACAACGTTTTTTTGTGAGTATAACGAATTTTAATAGTTATTTATTATTTAGTTAATAATTATTTTAATAGTTATTTATTATTTAGTTAATAATTATTTTAATAGTTATTTATTATTTAGTTAATAATTATTTTAATAGTTATTTATTATTTAGTTAATAATATATTTTAATAGTTTATTATATTATTATAGTAATTATAATTAGTTATTATTTTAATGGTTATATTTAACTATTAAAATTCATTATAAGCACAAAAAGCTTTGTTTTCTCTGTTTTATTATTAGCTTAAATTATTTGTTCTTTATAGATGTGAATTCGTTACAACCGAGTTCCACTGTATATGCGCCGACGTACGCAGGGGGGTGTTGATGGGGGTTTTAACCCCCATTGCAATGAAATTTTGTATATTTAACATAGGAATATGTGGCTCTATAACCCCCCTCCCCCCCCATTGCGTCCGTAACCCTCTCCTTACGAACTTTTCGCCTTCGCCTATGTGTATATGCAAATACATAAACGAAAACATGTAAACAAGACAAAAAGATATAGAGAAAGAAACGTTGAACACACGCAGTTTTTAAAAATATCACAATCAGTACTCGTTATATGCTCGCCTGCTTTTAAAGTCGCCTCGCTTATATGGCCACGTTTTAGAAGTTCTTGTTGATTTGATAGGAATTTTGCGTAAAACTGCTACGTATATATAGTCAGTCCCTAATTTCTACAGCCACATATATCGCCACCTTGAAAATGCTTCCCGTCACATTAATTCTTCTAAGCGTCTCTTTATGCCATGGTAACCTCTTTTCTTAAAAGAACGAAGTGGGAAAAACCTTGACAGTCGACCCTCACTATCTAATATTAAATAAACTGGGCCGTATCCATACCGGGAGCCAGAAGTTTGTATATGACACATCTCTTGGCGCTAACGTTCGCTATCAGTTACCGGGAAAAGATTGCACTAACCATCTGGAAAAAAAACTATCGAAAGTTCTCTTGAAGGGCATGATTGCTAGAATTGAGCAAAAGGAGAACTTTAATGAGTCTCTGTTAGATACCTTTTCTTACATTGACAAGTCTTGGAATATGGTGACAAAGAAACTTATTTCAAATTGCTTTAGACATGCGGGATTTACTTAAGCTTCTGAAAATGATGAACCGCTGAGCTTCGATGAAGTTAATAATGACGTGCTATTTTTGAGCTTGCAGAACGTTTTAGAATCGCGACTGTACTTGATGAAGTGTCAGTTGAGTCATATGCAGGAATTGATGACGATGTCGCTACTAATTCTGAAGCTTCTATACCTGAAATCCTGTCTCAAGTGTTACATTCAAATGCTGTCAGAGGCGATGACGATGAGAGTGGTTGTGAATTTGAAACTGCATTCGTCGTAACTTACACAGAAGCCCTAAAAGCCCTAAAATGTAATTAGGTGCTTTTTTTCACGAATTTTGAGTCGGCGGAACAATATTTCAAAATTGCTCGTGAAGTAGAAAAAGTAATGCAAAAACTAAGTCAAGAGAAAGGCAGTTTTGTATAACTGAGTACTGTACTATATTAATTAAATAAGTGAGTTATGTAACTATCATTTAAAAATTTTTTTTTACATCGTAATTTGTCTCCGAATTCTACGTTAAATAACGTTCAACCTCTGCCTTAGAATTTGTGGGGGGACAAAATGTTTAAGTTCAATAAATCGAATATGTTTTAAGAGTGAATATTATTTCAATTTAAAGATTTTAAAACAGAAAAATTAATTTCTTTATTGTTCTGCTTGTTTATAGAATCAAAGTTTGCTTGTTTATAGTATCTAAGATTTAATTAAAATGCATTTGAAAACACTTCATCTGTAATCATTTTTTGGCAAATTTTCTCACACTGTATATATGGTCACCCCGCTTATAAGGTCAGATTTTTCAGGAACGCAGGGTGACCTCACATCTGATACTAACTGTATTAATATAAACATTACTAAAAAAATTAAAAGAGAAAAAAAAAAGGAAACCGCAATCTGACAAACGTTTATTTTAGAAAGTTTTGAGAAACTGTTTACATATATATAAAATATTATTTACATGCGTGCACAAACATAACTTTGGGTATGGCCCTTGCTATCCTTACGTCGTAAAACTTAAACAAAGAAACGTATTGTTACATAAAGGTTATTGGTATCCAAGGGTGTAAGCCAGAGATCTCATTTCGTGGTTGAGGCAAGGGCGGACATAGGGGGTCATGACCCCAAAAGCATATTTTTCACTGTAAAAAATTCCAACTTTCATGATAAATGAAGGGTGTTATTCCAAGACCATGGCAAATTCTGTCCTTGACCCCCCAAATGAAAGTCTGTGTCCGCCCCTGGGGCAAGATAAGAAGTAATTTCTTATTCACTGGTTTAGTTTCACAGGATTTGGGCTTAAAAGCATTGTGGTGCAGGTAAGAGTTTCCTTAACCCTCGCAGTTCCCAACCTTGTCTACGCATTTGGTGATATATAATCAAAAAGTTGGTGACACACTGGATCTAAGTAACTGGTGTAAGGCCAAGTGAACGTAAGTAAGATTCATAGAGCTAGCTGGACAAGTGGCCTGGTGTCCGACACCTTCTCTAAGTGGTGATGACGACTGGTGCTTTCTATTTATGAAATGAATTTTTATTTAAATTATGAATGGGAAAGCGGAAGTGGAGAGCTAAAGAAACATTGCCAACCCGTCTAGTTAGGGTAGGAGGCTAATGGTCAATTGCTTCATAGTGTTCTGTCATGTTAAAACTCAATTGTACTAACAAGGGAACCCCTTTCGCTGTTCACTGCACTTAGAGATAAGACCTATAGGAGATAATAGTCTTGATCACGAATATGTAATCATTTGTCTGCAAAAATGACATGGCAATTTTTTATGAATATTTGAAGTCCAAAAATTACTTTTTTCGCCAGGTTTGATATTTTGTAATCGCACTGTATGTGAGTAAAAACAGGTTTGAAGTCTCTAAAATTATGAAGGATCATCGTATTTAACGGATAAACAAAAATTATGTCTCAACTAATCCAAACCGTGTAAAAAAATTAATATGAAAAATGAACTTTTAGAATAGATACTTGGCGAAATTGAGGACAATTTTGAAGGCTACTCCAGGTTTTCGTTCGAGGTAGTTATTTCGTATTATCGCAGCCCATGTCAAGTTTCTTTTACATTTCTTTTTCCAAAATATTATCTCATGAGGAAAAGAAACACATGAATATATAGAACCATGCATACATGAGTATGAATAAAAATATGAAGTTATTATTAAGTATGAAATGTATGAATGAATGAATATATGAGTATTCATATACAAGATGTGTGAATATGTGAGTATGAATAAATGACGTGTATGAATAATGAAAAGTTGCTATATTTACACAACCTGGATGTGGTCATTGCATATCACATGCTGTTGCAACCATGGAATTTAAAAAAATTGTGAACAAAACTTAATAGTAGGCTATTTGAAAATGCATTTATTGTAATTAGAAAAAATGTGAACAAAATTTCATGAAATGTATTTTATTTCATGAAGTTATGTAACCATAAATTGTGGATTAATTGTTGAATTATGCTCTTTATTTAAAAATGAGAAAAATTAAACTGTGTACATCTCAGGAAAGTCCTGAAAGTGATACAGTACAAAAAAAGAAAAGAGTGAAGTAAAGCAATTGATCACAGTGGGCACATTTTAAGAATGACAGATTTTTGCAATTATCTCGGCTACAATTGTTGTATTCAATTTCAAAAGAAATTTCCTCAACATTTTTGAATTTTCCGGGATCATGATCGCTATAACAGCACCTAAACCAAGCATATTGTAATATAGGGCGATATTTTTTAGACTGTAATTGATTGTGAACCAAAGAATGCATTTTTATTATCTCATTTCGATGTCGTATGTCAATATCCATTTCATCGATTGCTATTCTGTTGATTATTTTTTTGTACAAATTTTTTATTGTCGAAAGAAATAAACATCCAGCGGTTGTATGAGGGATGTTGCTTTGGGGGGTATTTGCAAGGATATACAATTTTCCGGAAAATCTTAATAAGTGTTTGGGTCTGTACTACCTGTCCATGAGTTTAGTAAAACACAGGAAGGAGGAGACATGATGGGTTTCATACAACATTCTACCCACTTTCTCATTTTGATTTTGTCCATTTTTTCCGACTTGGAGCATGTAATATATAAGTTTGAAGGTTGAAATAAATTCGTTTTGAAACGTTGTTAATCGTTGAACAGTCGGGCCAAATGTTTCCGCAGCTTCTCTTAAACAAAGTAACATTTTCCCTGTCAGTTCCCCATTCATTGATATTATTGGCATTATTGTATATGAATGTGTTCTGCCAAAATCAGACCCTATTAAAGAAAATGTCTGTTTTTCACCTTTATGCGATAGCTGCCTTTAATTTGGAAGAAAATAATTAAAACCACTTTGATCAGAGTTAAAAATTTGTTGGGGGATAATATTAGCAGTAACATTTCTCGTTATCAAAATAAATTCTATGGCACTATCTTCTATATTACCCATATTCTGGGTGTATATTTGAGTGATATATTTTGTTACTTTCCGCGCAACTATTTTGTTTTGGCTCTTAAAATTATCTATAAAATTATCGGAACATTTAAAATCCTCAAATCCCAACTCTTGGCATTTCAGGATCGCCCATCTTTTCAAATCTATATCATGAACAGGTAAATAATTTTCCCTAGCTTTTGTAAATCTGGCTAACATTTCATTTTTTATTATTTTATACTTTTCTATATTTGTGCCCATATTTGATATATATTTTCTAAACCTCGAAATATAAGTAGGGTATTTTACTGTTGGATATCTCCTGTTTGTTTTCTGGAATTTATTTTTTTGACAACTGTCAAAATACTGAACAATTGTTTGCATATTTTCTAAACTGAATTCATTTGCCAATTGATCGCCCTTTACAGTACAGTTATAATATTCGTCACCGACTATACTAATATCACTTTCTTCGTCGATACGGAAATCACAATTGTCTTCAAAATCTAAACTGATATTTTCACTGACATTGTTATTAAAAATTATGTTTTCGATTTTCGACAATACTTCCCGACTTTCCTTAAGTTCTTGATCAGTTATTAACGACGGAAGCGTGTCGTATTTATTAACGACCAAATTCAAAACGGATTGAATTATGTTCACTATATTTTTCATTTTCTCACAATCGGAAACTCGTACAACTATATTGACGTTACACTTGCGGACGAGTTCATATAGCTAGTGGAATGCGAAACTTAAATGTCCCGCCAACTCTTCAAAATTGTCGCCAAATTCGCCAAATATCTATGCTAAAAGTTCATTTTTCATATTAATTTTTTTTATACTATTTAAATTAGCTGAGACATAATTTTTTATTTTTATCCGTTAAATACGATGATCCTTCATAATCTTACCGACTTCAAACCTGTTTTTGCTCACATACAGTGCGATTAAAAAATATCAAACCTGGAGTAAAAGTGTCATTTTTGGACTTCAAATATTCATAAAAAATTGTGATATTATTTTAGAAGACAGATGATTCACATTCGTGATCAGGAAGTCAAGCACTATCATCTTCCATAGGTCTGATCTCAAAGTGCAGTGAACAGTGAAAGGGGTTCCTTTGTAAGTATTCGTGCGCTGAATAAATTCAGTATGCGTTTTTGTACCTCCACATTTTTTATTAAATATCAAAATTGAATATCCTTTCACTATTTATCCTTTTATATATTCGCGTCCCGCAGTTCGCTTCTTAAAATTTACCTCCTAATTCAAGTTAATATCATGTACTTGGAAAGGCGTTGTTGTCATTGGAGATCAATTCGGTGAGATAATTTATTATAGTATCAGCTACTATTTTTATTATTGATGATTCTCAATATTGGTAAGTCGAAAGATTGATTGAGTTCGAATTATATAATATTGACGAGTCGAACCTCGTTAAGACGAACACCAAGGGGAACAGAAAATCTGTTCGTATTAACAGTAATTCGTATTATCCGTAAAGGATGGGGGATCGTATTACTAAGTTATTTATCCCATCTTTGATTATCATATGCACATTTTGCTATTTTATGTATGTTATTTATTTATTATTGCATTTTATTATATTTTATCAGTATTGTTTTATTTTAAACATATATATTTTGTAAAATAGTATATACACTTCCTGCTAATGTGTATATTATATGCTGATTGATGGATTCAAAAATCTAATTTTTGACTTGTATGTAGCTATATATTCTTATGGTTTGATATGCCATTTGTTCTATGATTGAACTATTTGTTCCGGATTACGCAATGTGCTATTTGTTCCGGATTACATGCAATATTTCCGGATTACATAATCTTGACAAAGAAAAATTTTAAATTATGGCGTACTGAAAAATTCAGTAATTGTGTTTTCGCTTTCTGTCTTCCTTTTAAAATCACCAGAAGTGTGCCAACGAGTTTTGAAGAAGCATCCAAGAGTCTGCTGAAACGACTCGGTCAACGCAGTGAAAACCTCCATCTCATTAACAAATTTTTCGTTTGGTGGGCCAGGGTCGCCGGGCGCCTTATGCTGGGGAGGGGCCTTAGCCAGAGCGCCTGCACAGCTGTTGTTTAAAAATTTGATTTTCGGGATTCTGCCATGCGTTTATTTCCAAAGGTTTTAGTCACATTTTAAAATAAGGTACTTTTTAGCTCATTACTAATTGTCAAGCAGTATCAATTATTTTTGTAGCATTTTAGTATCTTGTACATTCACTAAAATGTTTGACAGCCTAGAAGGAGGTCATGATTTTTCTCAGCCCCCACCCCCTAAAATTACTGAGATGGGCGCCACTGGCTGAGTTGTCAGCGTCTTCGTCAGTATTCGTAAAATAGCGATTACTATTCGATAAGGGGTTTATCATGAGGTTGATGGCTTCGACTCTTCAGGCATTTGTTAAAACACTTCACGACATAATGTTACCTATTGAAGCATATTTTTCAGTTCTTATCGCATGTAAACGCCAACAAGAAACGTTTGTTATGCAATTGTATATAAAAGTTGCTACTCCCGCATGTTTAATCTATCAACTACAGCCTGTTGAAATTATCAGTGAGAAGCTCTGATCTTATAAAGCGCGTTCTGTTCGTGTTAAGCGGGGAAAAATTTCCATTGATTATTAGTTCGTTGCAAACGCTATTTCGTCTTAACCATGTTTGTGTTAAAGGAAAAAATAACCTGGGGACTTCATAAAATGGTTCTTATTAAAGGTAATCCGTTGTAAGGTATTTGTGTATAGTGTATGTTGGAAAACTTTTTTTATTTACTAATGTATTAATTTTATTTTTATTATTAGTATACTTATAATTAAGAAGAAAAATTGAAAAATAAATAAATAATAATAATAATAAAAATAAATAAATAAATAAATAAATAAATAAATAAATAAATAAATTAATTAATTAATTAAGAAAAATAAATAAATAAATAAATAAATAAATAAATAAATAAATAAATAAATAAATAAATAAATAAATTAATAGGCAATAAATTAATAAATAAACCAAGTAATAAATAAAAATAAATTAATTAATAAATAAATAAATTAATTAATAAAATAAATAAAAATAAATTAATAAATAAATAAATAAATTAATTAATTAATTAATTAATAAAATGAAGCCAAATGACTTTAGAAAACTGAGTAGACTGAATTAGTTAATTAATAAAAAGAAAGAAAGAAAGAAAGAAAGAAAGAAAGAAAGAAAGAAAGATTTTGCTATTTGATAATTAATTATTTGCTAATTCCATGTCCAATTAGTAGAAAAATCCAAACGCGGTAACTTTAACTCTATTTGTTTATGAGTATGATTTAAAATGGAAATCATATGTACTTTTCTTCTCCACGGACATTACCGGAATGAGACTTGCGTTATATATAGGTTTTTTAGAAAAAAAAATTAATTCCAAATGTAACGTTAAAAATCACTTTTTAGAGATAACTATTGTTTACGCGGTAAAAATAGAAATTATTTTTTAGCCAATATTTACCATTCCAGTATATCCTGGGAACACATTTACAGGCTATAATATACTTTTATATTGTAAATCTAGTGATTTGAAGTAGGAATATCACGCTTGCCGTAAACCGGTATGGCCCAAAAAGTAGTTCTCTAAAAAACGCATTTAAAGTTTACATTTCCAATTTGAATATCGAAGATGAGAATATATATCCATTCGCAACATTTCTTTTTATTGAAGTTAAAATCTTCCATTATAATACACTCTCTTAAAAAGCACCATGAAGAAATTATCTATTTTTATTGAAATAAAATTCACACCTAACATATGTACGAGTAGGAAAATGGCAAAAAATTCAAGGCCGTAGGACCCATCAACGGCTAAGAATTGCACAGTGAATGTTCAAATCAATAGTTGGTGAAACCTCCATAGCGGTGATGAGTGCTTCTATACGTCCAGCTAAGGAGTGATAAAGGTTCCTAAATATCATCCTGCGACACATTCTTCCGGGCAGTCCTTACTTGTTGCACCAGCTCTGCGACATTTTGCGGTGCCCAAATCCAGCAGCCTACCATGTCCCATACATGTTCGATTGGCGAAAGGTCTGGTGACGTTGAAGCCAAGGAAGAGTATCAGCAGCCCATAGGTAGATCCGAGATATGTGAGCCGTATGGGCCCTGGCATTATCTTGTAGGAAAATAGCTCCAGACTGTCGTTTCACGAATGATAACGCAGACGGCCGTAGGATGTTATAAACATATCGTTGAGCTGTTAAAGTTGCACGCAGGACTATTAAGGGCGTTCTGCTCTCGTATGAGATAGCACCCCACACCATCACACTAGGGGTAATGGCTGTATGCCTCTGTTAAACAAAGGGTGGTTGGGACCGCTGGCCCTGGCGCCTACACACATGGATCTGATGGTCATCTGCTCCAAGACTGAAGCGGGATTCATTGCTGAACACTATGCGATACTAATCTGCTGGTAGTCATGACGTTCAATGTTCCCATCAAGGATTCGTTTCTAAAAAAATAAAATAAAAAAATACTAGAATTATTTTATTTAAAAAAAGCATTTAGTGGCTATCAGATATTTTTAAACTTATCTCAATTCATTATTAGCACAAGTATATTTTTATTAAATTTTAAGAACACAGTAATTTTAGCAATTGTTTTTCTATTAAAGATGTAGCACCAGGTCCGTAGCTGGACACTTGTTACAAGGAGGGCTCTGAAAATTAAGGGGGGCTTAACATTCATTGAAGTTTTTGATGTATTTTATTAATATATTTAATAATATTAAATATCTAAGTAGGCTAATATATTTAACATTAATGAATAAATTTCCTGCCGTAAATTTTGCACTGAAAACTTGTAGACGTGTACTGAAATTTTAATTCCTTTTTTTTTAATTTTTTTCCCTTATATTTATTATAAAGAAGATGGAGATTCAAACCTTTGTAGAAAACGTGAAGTACACAAAATCTGCCGTAGAAATATATTTTGAATATATTTTTAACCTCAAAGAACAATTTCCATTTTCATGTACAATTTTATACAAAAAAAATATTTTGTTGAAAAAATTAGTCTACAGGGGCCTCAGCCAATGGCGGATGCAGACTTTCATTTTGGGGGGGTCAAGGACAGAATTTGCCATGGTATTGGAATAACACCCTTCATTTATCATGCAAGTTGGAATTTTTACAGTGAAAAAATATATTTTGGGGGTCATGACCCCTGTGACCTCCCCCTGTGTCCCCCCTTGGCCTCATCCCACTAGTACCAGCTTGGCTACGTCTCCCTATAGCACCGTAAAATATAAAACTACACCGCGATTTGAAAATATTACTGGTAACGACCGATTTCGCGCAGTTCTTCGGAGATCATTACACACGATTTTTACTGTGATAAGCGGGTTTCCCATGGACTGTTAATAATTCTTAATACAACTTTTCTTAAACGTATACTAATCTTATTTTTTTTTAAGTTTGAAACGAAATGCTTAATAACGATGCAAGCATATCTTACGGACAGCGACGTAGATAAGAAACTTAAAGTATTGTTCCATATAAAGACATTTACAATGTATTATAATTACACTGTATATATGCAAAATGTTGTTGGTACTTAACGCAGGTTAGTTAAACACGATTTAGTATAAATCCTTAAAATTTGTGCATTTGTGGGATAAGAGGAGAGGTGCGTAGGTTTTCCTTGGGTTATGGAGGGGCAGAGGGGGGGGGCAGCAAGATGCCAATTACTAGCTAGCCATTCTCGAATAAAGTAACTCCCTTCTTCTCGGTTGTTGAACACGGCTATTAGCTTCGGTATCCCGATCCCCACCTTCTCCAACCGGTACCTTTAATCAGAGATCCAGAACTAGATGGTCAGCGGCACGCGACCGTCCACTTAGTCACGTGATTGGTCATTTCCCCCAAAGATGATAGTTCCGATGAGAAGGGAATTTTCTCGGCATCCTCACCTGATATCAGCCTCTTTATCTCTCCACATCAATAGTGCTACAACTTTGGTCAAACTTTAAATGAAGAAGGGCAATCTGTATCAGTTTTTTCTAAGCTCACGCCCAATTTTGGTTATTTTGTAATTAAATATTAAGAATGATAATTGAGGCCATATCATTTAACTGCAAGTAAAGATTGATGGAATCGTAATTTTGAAACGGCCGTCGAGAAGGAAAATGCCAAAATTTTATGGGATTTCCGAACTCAGTATGATAGACATCCACCACACAATACATCATCTGATTAATAGACATGACAGGACTTGGACAAACCGTTGAGAAAGAGATGGGAAAAAAAAAAAATACATTACAAAGATATACAAAGCCATAGTTCTTCCAATTTTAGTGGGTACAATAATGCAATTCCTAAAAATATAGGATGTCATCTCAACCCATTTGAAACAAACAAAAGTTTTATGACTAGATACAAAAGTTACATTTCTGAAGACCGTCCACACATTATTATTATATCGCACGAAGATACCTTTAATCGCCTGAGGCTCTTTGAAAGTCATCGATAATAACGAAAGAAACCAGCCATATATAACATGAACTGCGAATTTAAAAATAATAATAATTTGTAATTAAATAATTTTATAAACATGTAATTTGTAAGAAATTTTCGGTAAAGAGCTATTGTAAAAGGAATGAGTGGCAACTTCACTTTTCGTCATCTAGCACTTTTCTAGGTCTAGAAACTAGATCACCGAGATTTTCTTTATTTTTTAATACAGAGAAAGTCCCATCGTAAGCTTGGCTTGAACCCGGTATGTCCTGGTCACTAACTTGACACTTTGCCTATTGGCAACACACCTGCGTCTTTATATATAACCGTATAAACTTCCGTATTACTTGCCTAAAACTATATCACTTCCCTTTAAAAAAATATTTTTAAAGGGAAGTTAAAAGGAATCGTGCCTTATTTCAATTTTCAGCTCGTTTTTTCAAAATTAAATTAATTAATATAATAAAATAGCTGATTGTTTTAAATAAATATTAATAGAACCATTGTCTTTTTTTTTTAGTATAAATAGACAATGTCCACATTTTGTTCCAAAGGCGTTTTACTTAATTTTCTCTTTAGAATAATGGCGACTTAAAATAAATGTTTTAATTGCTTTTAATATCAGCATGCCGTAGTTGCCGTAATAATTATCACGAGATAGGGGGTGTTTTGAAATTTTTTTTATAAATTATTGAATAGAAAACGGGGAAAATTAGAGATCGGTGCTACAGAAAACTAAAATATCGACTAATTATAAAATTTAAATAAAATAGGTTATATAAAATATGCATGTACAATAATATAAGCCTGGGAAAAGTTGAAAATTATACATAAGTCATCTTAAAGCTGATGCCTGTGCAAAACAGAATGTTTCAATTTATGCAAAAACTGTGTTTAAATTTGCATAAAATTATGCCTGAATCTATGCACAAATTACATACAAGTGTATGTAAAATCATACATTAAGACAATATAGAATTATGCCTCAATATATATAAAATTATTACGACTTAGTTATCTAAAACATATATTTTCGTTTACGTTAAATCGATGTTTAAGTTCCACGGTTTGAAATTTCTTAATTTCTATATCAAATTATTAATTAATTCCAAAATTAATCAGATTATAAATTTCTTGATCTATAAAGGGCAAATTTTGTGCAAAAAGAGTTTTTTGTTAATTCATTCATCTATTACAAAAATATTTTGGAATATCAAAACAAACTAACACCATACTATTAAGCTCTCTTTCGGTTTGATGCGTAGAACTAGGAAGATGTATACTATTTATTTACATTACATGAAAATAGATATAATTGCTCCTTCACATTCAAAAACGAGTTATATTTCGGGACCAGGGCCCTGGGCAGCTATCGGAATTCCCCCCACTGTAGTTTTATTATATTTGAAAGCTACTTTTAGTCCCTTGTTTTCGGGGAGTTCGGCCGTTATTGCAGTCTAACCATGTTTACAGCTTTCTCTAATTGCATTTTATGGCGCAAGGACAACGAAAATTATGCTGCGCCAGGACCAGTTGCAGTTCTAGGCTAGGGTTGGGGGGGGGGCATGGCTCCCCAAAATCTAATCGGATTTCATTATATTGCTTATGTGCACATGTTCAGGAATTTGTGACCCATTTTTTTTTCTAGAATCGCTACTGGCCAGGATCTACATCTTTTCGGTTCAGTCGAACTTCCGTCACATAGAACAGGGGTTGGCAACCTTTTAAAGATGTTGTGCCAAAGTACTTCTGCAATCTCTTTTCGCGTACCAGTGCACCCACCCAAATTGTGAAAGTTTAGTTTACCCTCTAACTTTTAATGAAAATTAATAGATTAGTTCATTAAGCGAATAAAAGTTAACAATTAATAATTTAAGAGGATTCAAAATAATAATTAATCAATTTAGAGAATAAAAGACTATTAGTTAAGGAGGTGGATTTTTACAATGAGTTTATTTTAAAATCTCTCCGAGTGCCATCAAAAAGTAGTCCGTGTGCCGAGTGCGGCATGTATGCCACGGGTTGCCGACCCTTGGTCTAGGAAATCAAACTCGGGAATTCGGGTTGTAAAAACAAAAACAAAAACAAAAAAACGGCCCGGTGTTAGGAGAATTCAAATCCAGATGTCTTGTATAGTGGACAAAAACGTTACCTCTATAACACCGTATGGTTACTTTATTAAAATATAATTAAATTTAACAAAATTTTATTAGTGTAATTCAATACAATTTAATCAGCGTAATTCAATACAATTTAATCAGCGTAATTCAATATAATTCAATACAGCGTAATTCAATACAATTTAATCAGCGTAATTCAATATAATTCAATACAGCATAATTCAATACAATTTAATCAGCGTAATTCAATATAATTTAAAACAATTTAATCAGTGTAATCCAATATAATTTAAAACAATTTAATCAGCGTAATTCAATATAATTCAATACAATTTAATCATCATTAAATTCTCCGTTTCCCTTTGAAAAGCGTGATTTAAAATTGATGTGTCAATCATTATTTTAATTTCTGTCAAAAGGAAATAACAATAAATAAATAAATTAATCAATTAATTAAATAAATAAATAAACAAACAAACGTTTTCTGAGACGTCGCAAGGCGTCGTCAATTAACGGTTTGGTATTATTTCTCGGAGAACCGCTTGGCCAACCGCCACCAATCCCAAATTTACTGGCCCCCGTGGATATTGGTGGGGGGGAGGGGGACGGGATAGGTAATTTTGACCTCTCGCCTTAATTGGGTCGCTTTCGGTTTCTAACTTTAATTAGTCGGATTAAAAGCAATTAAGGAATTGTACCATACTTGGCAAAAGGAATGTCGCTGCCATTGTCTCCTTCAGAGAGGAATCGGCAAAATTGGCACTTTATTCCCAATTTGGGGTCGGACAAAAAACACTTTATCGCCAATAAGGAATTCCCAGAGCCACTTCCAATAGGTTTTCCTTTCAGCATACGCACGTGGGAAAACGCTTGTTTAAGCGATATGCCGGGGCGTAGAGATTGAAAAATATGGGGGGGAGGCTCAAGTAAGTATAAAAAGATCGTGTAATTTGGTATATGCTCATAAGAGAACAATATGCATGGCTATCCAATGGGAGGGATATGTGATTCCTGACCCCCTCTTTCCTACGTCACTGGCGACATGTCATAGCAGACGAGTAAGTTAATCATTTCATATGGGATCGACATCTGAACGCGACCGGTTAAAATGCATCTTGTGAAATAGAGGGGGGGGGGGGTGATTTCTCAGAGCACCACAATTTTGGTATATGCACACTCCCATACAATAACACACCTTATAAATTTGACAAAAAAAAAGGGGGGGGGAGGAAAGCGATCAGTATAAGCATCTGTAGAAGGTGAAAATGGTGGCGTTTAGCCATTAAAATATCTATTAATATCCACACATATTTTAATACATTTTAAATTTTATACAGTGGAAAGGTATATAGACCCCTCACGTCAGGGCTTGCAGGCTATGGAGCAGGGTTGTCCAATCTTTTTGGGCAGTGGGCCAATTGAAAATTTTCAGAGATTACGTGGGCCAGATGTTTCATAAAAAAAAATGGCCTCTTTTCAGAGTTTCTTCCAGTTATTTCTTTGTCCACTTGCGACATCGAAAGGGGTCATCCATTGTCCCTGCAGTTTTTCCTTATTTATGAAAAAAAAAAATCTTAAATATTTGTTTTGGAATTCTTTTTATTCCAAACAGTCGTTGGCGGATGTTAGACAACCCTGTTATGGAGCTATGCAAAATCGTTCTCCTACTGCATCGGTCATCAAGTTTGCCTACCTTTCATAGATGGGTTAGCATTCATTGATTAGCAGTCATTAGTTAGCATTCATTGATTAGCATTCATTGATTAGCAGTCATGGGTTAGCATTCATTGATTAGCATTCATTGATTTGGTCAGAGTAGGATTTTGCACAACTGTAGTACGTGGGCCAGCTAACAAACAGTAAAAATAACAAACGAGTAGACTAGAGGCGTAACTACAATTTTTGGGCCCAAAATCTGTTTTGGGGCCCCCTCGCTAGCTAAAATTTTTTAGATGAATGAAATGTATAAAGAAAGAATTTACAACTGAGTATGTCTACGAATGTATATGTACTTATAATAATCAATAAATAATTACCTAGTTGTACATACAAGAAAGTACACAAAAAAACCTTTTCATGATGTTTATTTTCAAAAATGATCCATGTTTTTTTTATACCTGAAAAAAAATAATAACCTAAATGAACATTAATGATGAATGACTTAAAATAATGAGCGCTAATAATGCTAGCTTTTGTTATTTAGTTAAAAATTAATAAACAAAAAATATAATGAAATTACAATTTTAAGTTTTTTTCATGCCTTTCCAGTCGAAAATTTGGCAATAAGATTTGCCATCGGCATTTTTCTGGCTTCACTATTTTTTATGTCTAGAAGGGTTAAATCACTTAATCATGATTATCTGATGACATTTCTTAATTTCTTTTATAATCTTTTAAAATTTTCAATTTATTAACTATTCTTTCAACGACAGCTACGGTGACCGGTAGAGTGAAAAAAAGCAGGAGGATAGAGTATATTTCAGAAAAATCGCTTTCCATAAATTTGTAGTTATGTATTAATTAAAATTTCCGAAAATTGTTTAATACTCATATCTGATTTTAAGTCATTCATGATTAATGTTCTAACATGTGCAAACTGGATTGAGAATTGCAATGAGAAAAAATCGAAATATTTCTTTTGAAGTATTTCGCATTTTTTAAATAAATCATACTACGTGGATTTCAAAATTTCCCTTAATACTTTTCAGTCTGTTCAGTATTTGCTTTCACTGTTTTAATAAGCAGTGAAAGTAAATACTGAACAGATAGGTTAGTACGCATGACGTACTAAGTAGACGTACTACGTCTTTCAATGATTATTAGCTGGCTGACGTAGTACGTCAGCCAGCTAATAAGCAAGCTGAATAGTACGTCACGGTAGCTGTGTAGATACTTTATTGATCCCTAGTACATCAGGAAAGTTATAAGCAGTGAAATTAAGTACTGACTAGACTGGCTAATACGTCCGACGTATTAGCAAGTAGACGTACTACGTCCAGGGCCGACGAGAGGGGGTAGCAGGGGCCGCATTCCGGGGGCCTTGATGAAGCCTAGGGGGCCCGCTCTGGCAAGGACCTATATTGTGGACAGCTCGGCTTTGCAGAGACTAGTTTTGCTAATCGGAAGGCCAGAAAAATTGTTCTCTAAATCCAGATTAATAAGATTTTGTGCATTTTTAATGCATAGTTTTTTAATTATACTTCATTATCCTGACTCGATTATTAAAAAAATAATAATAACAACCAGTAGCTTACGTTAGTTTCTTTTTTCAGCAGTGATCTTGTAAAATAATGAAGTAATATGTAAATAAAACAAAACAAAACAAGCGTTTAAATTTCATACTTTTTTATTCATTTCGGAGTTCAACCCCCTCCTCCCCCAAAAAGAAAAAATATCTCCGCCACTGCCTAGGGAAGAGATTATGGGGGCCCGCGCTGGCCCTCGGCGCCCCTGACGACGTTTATTGGCGACGTTTACTGAAGACTGGTACGTTTACTAAAAATATACTGCGTCTTTCAGTTGGCTGACGCACTACGTCAGCCAGTTCATGGATAGTGAAATTAACCACTGAACTACTGTAATGGTTCAGTGAGGATATATGTGAAATTTTTGGCTAGGTGATTGGATTGTGTAAGAAGTTCGAAACGTGATTTGATAAAATATAATTGAAATAAAACACTTGGATAAATATGATAGACATGAGCGCCCCTTAGACAAACAATAAGAGGGACTCGAACATTCCCACCTAATATCTGTACAATTTTTGCATTTTTTAGGTCGATTTTTATGCAAAAATAAAACTTTTGTTGTGGAAATTTCAATCTACACCTCTTTGAAAACTCCACATGGCCGCCAATGGTGGTACTTACCCACTTTATAAGCAAGAAATTAAGAGTACACATACGAATAAATCAACTAGGACCTTACATATTATGTGGAAGATCGTTACAGAAATGAATCGATAAGATTTACTTATCGATTATTTAGAGATTACTTATCGATTATAGAGGTTATTTCTATTAGAAGGCATAGAAAAAGCAATTCGTAAAAACCAAAATTTTCAGAATCAGCATTTTGTAAAAATTAGAAGGTTAAAAAAAAACATATAGTAAAATTTAGAAGGTATAAAAACGCACGTAATGATTTGAAGGTTTGAAAAAAAAAAACTCTTTGTAAACACTAAAAGATTCCAAAAAATTACATAGTAAAAATTAGAATGTTTAGAAAAATATTTTGTAGACATTGAAAATTTTACAAAAATTACATAGTAAAAATTAGGAGTTTAGCTTTCAGATTAGAAAAATTGGAAAAGTTCGATTTCAGCTAAAATTAGAAGTGTGACTTCAGAATAGAAAATTGAGATGAAGTTTAGTCAAAATTGATTTAAAACGACAAAGGTAACCTAATCTTGATAAAATCTAATTTAAAACGACAAAGACGATTAAAATACTCTGATAAAATTACTGGGAAAAGTTGGGACTATCTCCTGAAATACACAATACACAAAGAGCTGCTAAGGAAGGTCGGGGCAGCTTGCTTCAGACTTATGACTGGACATGACTACTTACAACAGCATCATCGAATTCACCTGACTAATTCACCTACATGCCCCTTGTGTGAATTTGACCTAATGGCAGGGAAGCACTTTCTTTCAAGACCACAAAATATCATGGATGATAACACTGTGGAAAATCAACATTGTTTTTTTTTTTCAACCTGTCAAACCGATATTGGGCCGCTAGAACACTAATAGTCGAAAGGCTAGAAAATGGCGTGGAATAATAATAATAATAAAAAAAAGGGTCAAAATTAGAAAGTTGACCTTTGACCTTAGCAAAAATCAGAAGTTTGACCTTAACAACAATCAGGAGAAATAACTAGTTTCTGCGGTAGCTACAAATGTGTGAGAGCAACTATTGGATAATATTTATTGAGAGAACGGAGTAGACTGACAGATCTCCCAGAATCGAAATTCATTTGTATGCAGGGAGTTGTTTTAAAACTCCCAAATACTTCGGTGCCGAGCTGACGTATTACCTTGTTGGCCGCACATATTATATGGCGAAAGTCATAACGGATTTCTAGGCTGCGGCAAAGCGTTATTTTAATAAGTGAATTACACTTTGCTCTTCGTAATTAAATATTGCGCTCCCAGGTAATTAGCATTTCATCGTAATTCATTTCCATATTTTGAATTAGCGGCCGATTCGATTACTAAGCCGGAACGCAAACGGATACAGATATCGCAGCGAAGGGCAGACGGCGAATTCGGCCTAATTTTAAGAAATTTAATACGCGGCGTCCACATACTACCACTGAAGACAATAAGCGTCTGTTTCAGAAGAGATACAATAACGAACTTATTAACACTTCCGTCTTAATGAATCCCGAGCTGGCAATTAATAAAACAGATCACTAATTGGTGCTTCCGATATTCGCCAATTTTCTATCAAGATATATGGTCCGAGACATGGCAAAGGAGTCGAGAAGATGTTTGTAGAACCATGTCGAAGCTGCAGCGAATTTCCAAATCACTTAACCTTCCGGGATATTCCATTGGAAATATTTAGAAACTGACATTGTAATACACAGACATCCAATGTCCGATTCACCCAACACCACATTTTCCTTTTGATAGAAGTTGCAGAGGCCATTGAAACGTTGCAAAACCTCAATGAGATTTACAATTACTCGTTTTCATTTTACATGTTTTTAAGTTTTATTTCCAGTGTTCAATTTTTTGTTGCGTGTCTTCCTTCTTTCTTTCAACAGTTCATGCTAACAAATTCATTATTTTGTCTTAGGGCATTTCTGTGTCAATTCCCCGTCCTCTTTTCTCTCTCTCCTTCCCTCCCTTTTCTGGTCCACTGAGGTTTTTTACAAGCAACGACACACCAATAACCAATTTCATAACTCAATTAGAATAACGGGACTTGCATTTTTTGTATTGATTTTCAAAGGGGCTGGGCGTATTGAGTATATTTCTATCTAATGTGCTAACTCGTCGCGAAATTAAGGTCTCGAAACTTAATTTTTAAATGGGATAATTTACATCGTTAATTTACAGATTCGCCCACGTTCGTAGTTAATTATTAATTAGGTCGCGTTGGCGAAGGTCATCACCCTGTTTTCGTTTACATTATACAAGTGATCTCGGTTTTGGCGTTCAACAAGTCTGTGTCAATCAGATGATCGCAGAAGCCTTAAAACAACTTAAAAATAAAAATTTAACAACCAGTGGTTGTTCAAGGATAGAGCCTGGGGGGGCCATGGCCCCCCTAAATATAATCGGATTTTATTATCCCACCTAAGTAAGTATACAAGACGCTATCAGGGGCGACCGTACACATAAGCAGGAATTTGTGCCTCCCAAATTTTTTGTCTAGAACCGCCACCGATGACTATTTCCATAATAGTATATGCTTCCGATAATTATTTTTAAAATAAATACTTTTAATAATTGGTGATAATTAAAACTTGGATTAAGAATCGTGGAAATTGGTTTCACGAGGGAAAGATTATGTCGACGTAAAGTCACTATAACTAATTTGCTAGTGAAGAATTCAGGGCCGTGTTTAGGGGGATAAAAGCTGGGCCGTGGCCCCGAGCTGCAAAAATTTAGGGCCGCCAAAATGTGTAGTGCAAATACAAGAAATCAGTTTTTAGCGGCCCCATATACTTTCAACAAAGTATTTGGTCAACTCACCTTTTGCGTGTGACGTCATACTTCCCATAATGCAGCTTCTAAATGGTGGTCAAAATAAATACACGTGTTATTAGTCAAATGAGTTAGCATCGGTAGCCTATGTACATTATCATGTTTATTGTGGTGGCCATACGGCCACGTCATATACTCCTGGCAGCACAAAAAACTAGAAAAATTACTTTGTAAGTTCTAATAATATAAAAAAAATTGTCTTTTTTTTTTTTTGAGTTAGCTTTTCATTAATTCGTTATAATTATAATAATTAGAGTAATAATAAATGACAATAATTCGTATTTTATTTAATTTTTATCCCCTATTTTCAATTTAACTTCATTATCTGCTCTTTATTTTTACCTACAGCGTTTAGACCAGTAAAGGACTTTATGCTTTATGAAGGATTTAATGCTAAACCCGTGTAAATCTTTTTATCGTTGTGTTATTTATATGTCAAAATATTTTTAAGGGCCGCTAAAATTTGCTTTGCCCAGAGCAGCTAAAATTTTCTTTGCCCAGGGCCGCTAAAACGGTAAGCACGTCCCTGGAAGAATGTGTTAATGAAGTGGAGTAATGATCTAATGCGGCGATTCTTTAACTCCCCTAGACCGCGTACCCCCTACAGAGACCACTCGTCCTCGCAAACCCCGAAGAATTAACTCAAAGTTTAAAGCCCAGAATTTGCATCATACATATTTATTTCTAGTGTTTCATCACTAATTTTCATCACAAACTGGGGTTTGTCCTTAGGCCTTGCGAGGTTCGGATTCCTCGAAAAACAGTAGGTCCCGGCGCAGCATGACCACTGTAGTCTTTGAGCCGTAAAACCAAAAAACAAACAAAACAAAACAATCACATTAATTTTCACCATTTAAGGAAAGGATTTTTCGTTCGGAAAAAAAAAATTCCTTCTATCATAATTTATTCTTAGCATTAAAGAGTAAATACTCTTGTTTCGGTATTTTTTCGAATCTTTGTGGAACACTGGGAGGATATCACGGACCCCCCCCTGATAGGGTCCTATAATAACCCCCGGGGTCAGCGGATCACAGTTGAAAAACCACTGATCTAATGGAACAAGCAAATAACAAATAATTAACAGGACTGTACAAGCTATCAAATAACTATTTTAAAACTTCGACAGTCTTTGGGTCAGGGGCATCGACTCTAAAGGACCTAGGTCCCTTTATCCCCGCCCCTAGAAAAATTTTGGGGAACGGGTCCCCTCAAAATTATTGGTAATAAATCAAGAACTGTATAATATAGTTCATGATAAAAGATGAAACATAAAAAATATAATATTTGTTATTGTTTTTCCTGTTCCTGGTTGACCCATTTGACTGAGTATGCGTGTTTTTCCATTCGGAGCCTTTTCAATATATTCTTCATTTTGAAGCCCCTGTTTTTACTTCATGTTTTCTACAATGCTTGGGTAATGACGATAATACCTGCGACAAAAAAAAAAATCTAAAATCGATAAAAAGAATTGTGTGTGGAAAATGAGCGAAGAATCAGTGAATTATTATTTATTTATTCATAGATGTAACTGATTCACTGAAAAGAGTCATGATTCGGTGGCTTCCGCTAGATCTAGCTAATTTTGGTTGTATCAGGCTAATAAAAATAGAAGTTTAGAGAATCATTAATGGCCTAGTTCCATCTAGTACATTCCTTAAACGAATTTTCATTTGTATGTTTTTGAACTGTGAAATATTGCCGAGATACGTTTTTGGACGATCGGTGGGAAAAAAGTTAGCTAGTTCTAGCTATATTGAAACATTTTCAGATATGAACTTGAAAGTGGTTGGCAATTTTGCTTTGACCCTTAATTTTGTGGATATTTATTTCAACAGAATTTACTGGACAGACAATGGCGTTGTTTAATAATCTTTAATAATGAACATGAGTACTTTTTACTTATGCATAATTTACTGAAAGTGGTTTGTAAATATATAAAAAGACCATTGAGTGTCTCAAACGATTACAAATTCAGCCATCATTACAATCTTTGGTTATAACTGAAGCGATCAAATGGGTAATTTTAAATAACATAATATTTTGTTCTGTACAATTTTTAGAATTTCATTCTGCTATTTGGAAACGCCATGTAGTTTCTTAAAAAAATCTTTTTAACTCTATTATCTCATATTAATTATACTTTCTTTATAATTATAAAAAAAATAATTTGCACGTATTCCTATTTTTTATTTCAGGACCAGCATGTCAAGGTTACCAATTTGCAATACACGCTTTGAAGCTGTGAAAGGGGATTTCTTTACGTAATATTTATTTTCAAAATAAAATTATTTGAACGGCACCAGATTTTTCTAATTAAATCGTTATTTTGCCGTTTAAAGCTGGCAATTTTTTTTTTTTAACATAAGAGAGAGGGAGAGAGAGAGAGAAAGAATGCAACTGGTCTATCAAGATATTTGAGTTGGTTTCGACTACGTCTTTAGTTAAGCCCCGGAATATAAAATATGGCTTAACGCGAAGTGTTAAGCTCCTAAGGATGATTTTTCACATACCGCTTTAGCGTTTTATTTGTTAGTCTACTTCTTCCCCTTATTTTTTGACGACGATATCACTGCTTGTCAGAGCGGAAAAACTCGCGAAAATTCATTAATCTTTTCGCAAGTCATTCAAAATCCAAGGATGGGATTTGTGGTGGGAACAAACATATGACAGAAAGCGCTAAAATTATAATAAACGGAAATTTACGAGAAGCCTGAAAAACCAGCCGCTTTCAAATTTTCTGTTAAACTGTTCCAGGCAAAATCCGGGCCGCTCCGGGAAACTTGATATGTAGGCATCAAGCATAAAGAAAGTGATGGGACTGCTGTTACCGAACCAACCGCACTGAAATTCCGTTTCCAATTTAGGAATAGAGAATTGAGTCCTGGAATATATGTTCCTTTAAACAGGTGTTTGTCTCACATTTTTTTCGTCGCCCGTCTAGGATCTTAATCCAAAGCTAAGAAGTGTCCACGATCGAAAGCATCGTTTCCACTTGGTAACACCGCCGAGTCCGGAAAAACTTGGCGATGAAACGGTGACTTCCTTGGCAATGTGCGCTCAAAGAGTATCGCCAACTTTGGCTTTAATTTAAAGTACCGTTTTCACATACCAATATCCAATCATGCGTCGGTTTAACATATTGGTAATATTCATGGATCTTTAATCTGTTTTGTGGTTATTTTAATAATTTTTAAAATCGACTATAATCAGTTCACATAATTTATAGAATTACCTTTTTTTGTTAAATAAATACAGTCGAACCCGTGTATATGAAGCTTGCGTGTATGCGAAGATGGCATACATGCATAAAATACCAGCCTCAAAATTTCTACTATCTTTTTAATGTTATCTAAACCCTCTTAATTGTGATTTTACACATGTACAAACCGCATACGTGCAAGTATTTTTGAAGCCAAACGAATGTTTTATTATAGAATTTAAACCAGATATATGTAAACAAACTTTATGAACAAGTTTTCATCCACAATAAATAGCTGGCAACCCTTATTTTTAAGGAGTGGCTTTCCCCACCGGAAATGGCTGTCAAGCCTTGTCGGACTTTCACTTACCAGCTTATTTATGGCTTTGTTTGCACCTTCCTCCTCTTCATGTGTTCGGAATCACTGTCAAAACTTATTTTTGTGACGGTGATGGTCTGCAAAGAAGCTGTTTCTGCTTTAATGCGTTTGCAAGATTATTTAAGGTCAAACAATTTTGATATGAAAAACGTTAATACTTTAATAGATCAAACCTTTAGTCAGTCAACAGAACTCAAAGAAAGTTAACTGATTTTTTTCCACTAATACAGCACGTGTGTTTGTGTAAGTATAACTACAGTACTTCTTGTTATTTTTGTTAATAGAGTAATAATACTATACAATTAGTATAGTTATTAGTATATTACTATATAATATATATATATACTATATATACTACATAATCATATAGTACCATACTAATATACAATACCACTATATAAGCCATAGTACTACTATACAATAATTACTATATAATGCCATAGTAATTAGTATGGCAATACTAGTATACTACTATACAATACTACATAATGCCATAGTAATTACCATACAATAATACTATATAATGCCATAGCAATTACTATACAATACTACTATAATGCCATAGTAACTACTATACAATACTACTATATAATGCTATAGTTCTACAATACTACTATATAATGCCATAGTACTACCATATACAATACTACTATATAATGTTATAGTACTACTATATATACTATATAGTACTATTAGTACAATTAGTATAGTTATAATATACTATTATAAATATTGAAATAAATAATGTGTATGATTTATAAAATTAGAAATAAGAATATCTAATTTAATAATAAAATTCATTAAAAATTTAATGAGCAAATTATTTGAACGCTATAGTGCAGAAAATACCTCTTATATGTAAAATTCGCTTATATGCGAAACCCGCTTATATGCATAGGATTTCGTTGCCGCGTCCATTTGCATATATGCGGTTTCGACTGTATTTATATATAAAAAAATTATTTATTTATTAAAGAAAAAAAAAAGACCTTTCCTCGCTCGAGTTTTTAGTGCCTCTGTAAAAATGGCGCCCCAGGTAGCTGCCCAATTAGACTATGCCCTAATAATACTACGTTGAGCGAGACATTATTAGAAGTAAACATTCCTTCTTTTTCCCGCCATTTATTTTTATTTTGGAAATAAGTTTATCAAAGTTGCCAAAAAGAAAAAAAAGTAGCCCGAAGTAATGCGGTCCGCCCTTCACCGCATTATTCTTTATTTTTGGAGATGGCTAAAAGTTTGGAAAATTATGATAACCATTTTTATTTGTGCCCTTATGACAGAAGGTTAAATCGGATTGTGCTGTCCCACACAGAGTCTTTATTCATTTCTAAATCATGACGGATAAAACTTACGTTTTGTTAATACTGAATTTTAATAGCTGAGGACGGCTTAATTACATCTATTGATCAAGAAATGAAGTTTAACGTGGCAACATGTGACGAACCTATATTTAGAATTTGAAAGGATGTGGATATTGCGTACAGCGCAATTTGCAAACAGACCCAAGAAAGACATAACGTCCTTCGACGCCTGTCTTGGGTCCGTTCGCGAATTGGCGTATGCAGAAAGTACATAAGGGGTTTATAGAGCTATGACTCCGTATACTCATATATGTGCATAGAAAATTGCATAATAACAGGTGTTATAACCCTATCAATCCCCACCACCACCAGTACGCCAGTGTTCGACGTCTATGTTTCTCCATAAATCATTTCATAAATTAATAGGCGTAGAACTGTGTGCGCACCCCTCAATAATTCAAAAAGAAATTGCAATTTTACATATATTGTAATATATAAATGTTCATAGTATGTGACACCCTACACAATAATTTTTGAAACTCTATATTGCCGAAAAAAAAAAGTTTATTGGTCCCCACGATGTAGAATTTGGGATGTTAAACTTTTATATAAAAGGTAAAAGCCAACAAATGAAGCTTCTCTCCTATTTAAAAGTAATTATTAATATTTAAATATTATCATATTAATAACTTAACTAGTAGAGACTAGGAAAGCCTTTCAATAACCCAAATATTGAATAATAAAGCTTTTATTTCATTTCGTTTAATACGATATACAGTAAAATTTCTCTAAGGTAACCATCTTAATTTGCATATAACAGTGGTCAGACGGAGAGGTGGTGCCTTAATGAAGGTTTGAGGTTGAGGGGTATATGACTTTAAGCAGAAAATAATTGAAAACACATGCCAAATGACAAAATTTTTGTCACATCGGCATGTAAGATATAAAACTAAAAAATATGATTTGGTCATTTGAATTTTTGATTACTCGTTATGAGATTTACAACTTTTCAAAAACAGAAATGAATGGTGATTTGTTTTGAAGTTTCATTTTTTTTTTACTAAAAAATTTGATGTTATCATGGCACTACTGCGCGTAGCGCTAATCAGACCTTATTTGGGATAACGGCGTCGCAGTCGCGACCAACTTTCCCTATACTGTATTTTTGTTTTTGTATGTTTTGAATGAATGAATAAACAATTTTGAGGGTCATAAAATAAATGAAGTATTTTATCATATTCAACAGATACTGGTTTCCATTAATACAATTACTTCTTAGAATGCTTCCCGAGGTGAGATGGTGAGAGTCCTGAAAAAGTTTCAGTGATGATTCTTTAGTGTCGTTGGACAGAGAAGACCAAAAGAAGAATGGTTCAAAAACTTAAATTAAATTTAAATACATTTTTTATGAAGTTAAAATTATTTAAACGGGAGCCTGCCCATTATTTGCACAATTCAAGGTTAGAAGATAAATAGGAAGAGAATTTCTTCACCTCACATTTTACAAAACGGGGTCACTGTCAAGGAAGAGTGGTTTGTGAATGTAGAAAAATTTAGCATTGAGTCCATGAGAAAAATGGTCGTTAAAGTATATGCTCGTTTAGAGAGTTTTACTGAGTGTACATAAGGGAGTATTCAAGCATTACGTAAGCAATATTTTGGTCATTTTATACCCCCAAAAAAGAGCATTGGCTAACATTGGAAAATAAGCACAACAGGAACCCCCCACCCTCCTCCAAAGATGCTTACGTAATACTTGAACGGCCCCTAAGGAGTGGACCTTCGTCAGATACTTAAAACATGCGAAACGTTTGAGATATAGAAGATATAGATTTACTCATAGGTGCAATGAAGGGGGGGCTTAGCCCTCCCCAAAATAGGACTCCCTTACCTAGAAAAACGAAAATTAAAACGAATGCTTTATGCGGAATATTGGGGTAAGGGCCGTAGCCCTCTACTGGGAAGTGTTCAAGCATGAGCGCTCATATATATGGAGGGGGCTCGGAGCTCTAGCCGTTCAAAAATTTGATTTCCCTGATTCTGATGTGCATTTACTTTAAAAAAAATTTACAGTCGCATTTTAAAATAAGGTACTTTTTAGCTCATTACTAATTGTCAAGCAGTATCAATTATTTTTGTTGCATTTTGGAATCTTGTACATTCACTAAAATTCTTGACAGCTATGAGAAGGAGGTAATAATTTTTCTCAGCCCCCGTCCCTAGAAGCACTCATATATGGCGTTTCAAGTATTACAGGCAATATTTGGCCATTTTACCCCCCCCCCCACAAGGTGCTTACGTAATACCTCAACACTCCCAGCTTACGTAATATTTGAACACTCCCCTAGATTTTTCTGTCTAGTTACGCCAATGTAATTACTATAATTTCTTGATTAGCCTATAACAATGATTTTCAACCTTTTAAGCTCCACGCCCCCCCAAAAGTAAAATTAAAAATATATATATATATAATGAACATTTCGCGACGTCCCCGCAACCAAATGAAACTTAGTTTAAGTTACTTGGCTGCGCAGATAGCGATAGGTATGAACATGCATGTATGAAGTATACAAACGTGAGCTATTTACAGGTTCCATTTTCATGTGTAAATATTGGAATCATCTTTTAGCAGTTGAAAACAATTTGCTTTTGGGTGTTTCTGACATAGATCCACGTATGAACAAATTTTTAAGTGAAAAATAAAAGCAACCATCTCATTAATTTATTTTCTTTACACATGTACTTATAATTGTAAGCAAAATGTTGATAATAAATTACTTTTTTTTTCTCATGAGTTCATTATTGTTTACGTGTAAAGTTGCAGGCTAATTTTGCGACCCCCTCCCCTTGCATAGCGTCGCGACCCCCAGGTTGAGAAACGCTGGCCAATAGGCATTCGCATTGCAAGTATCGTTAGAACCAGGATCGCGGAAGTGTGAGAAATTGACATCACAGTTCCCTTAATTGTCGCCAACTTGGCGACGCATTGAAGGCAACCCAAGTTCCAGCCTATTCATGGTTGAAGCTTGCCTGTCTCTTTTCCAAGTACAAGCGACTTCTGAATAGTCAATGGTCCGCTTTGGAGACATACCATCGCAAGGGTTTCTTGAATTATGGATTGGAGCTGTTTAAACTTTAAAGATTCCTGTTCGATCCGGCCATACGCGAAGGGAGTACGAAAAAATAGAACTTTCTTTCTCCCTTAGATTAAACAGCAAGCAGAATAATAAATGTCTGCGGAAGAAATCTGGACATTATGCCGACGGCTTTGTGTCCAGATTCCGGAACTTACTACCGGAAGGCTCGGCGAATAGATCGGTAACTAGGGAGACTTGTCGTTCTGGAAAAAGCATTTGAAAGCGATTTAAATTCCGGGAAGAATATAAACTCCGGAAGATTTTTCACCTGCAGCTATTCTGGTCTCAGCCGGAATATCCGGAACGGCTAACACGATAAGAAATATTTTAATTGCATATTATATGGCCTGTTTTATGCTGATAAACATTGGTGCAGAAGTTCGTACTGGTCAATGAAGATCGATTCTGAAAACCGTAATTATAACATATATATATATATATATATATATATATATATTGCAAAAATTAGCAAAAGCATATATAAAATGAAAAATGCCAAAAAAAAAGCAAAAGTGTTTGAGAGAGTTAAATAAAAGAGGTTTGATAGAATTAAAGTAATAGGAAAAATATAAAAAATAACAATAACGACTAAATTTAACATATCATCATCATCATCATCATATTCAACCATTATCTATCCACTGCTGGATGAAGGTCTCTCCAAATGCTTTCCACACAAGTCTATCCTGAGCAATTCGCTTCCACGTCACCCCAACCTGTTTTCTTATTTCATCCACCCATCTAGTTTGAGGACGTTTTCTAGGTCTTCGGTGGTCTCTTGGAATCCAGTTCAGAATTTCTGTTGTCCATCGTTGATCAGTTCTTCTTGCAATATGCCCAGCCCATCGCCATTTCAGTCCTTTTACTTTAACAATGATGTCCTCTACTCTAGTTTGCTCTCTCACCCAAGTGTTTCTTTTTCGATCTCTCCTAGTTATTCCAAGCATGCACCTCTCCATGCTCCTTTGCGTTGTCTGTAACTTTCGTATTGCTCCAACTGTTAGACTCCATGTCTCTGATCCATAAGAGAGGACTGGCAATACACACTGGTTGAAGACTTTTCTTTTTAGACATAAAGGCAATTTCCCCTTCAGGATAAAACTGTTTCTTCCAAATGCACTCCAGCCAAGTTTAATACGTCTGTTGAGTTCTTTCATAATGTTGCCATCCATTGAAATCAGCTGGCCAAGGTAAATATATGAATCAGCAATTTCTAGCTCAGTGTTGTCAACTTGTATTTTTGTTTCCTCTACAAAATTATTGAACATGATCTTAGTTTTTTGTAGGTTCATCTTGAGTCCAACTTCTTTACTTCTAGTTGAGAGCTCCTGCACCATGTCTTGGAATTTTGATGGGTTCGTTGAAAAAAAATAACTATGCCATCAGGAAATCGTAGATAATTTAAATGTTCACCATTTATTTTATTATTATTATTTTATTTCATTTATATCCACCAACTCTTCACCCAATATTACCCAATATTATATGACTCATCTTCGATCATATTTATAAATGAAAGACCGTTGGTACCTCCATAAGCAAGCGACAACGGAAAACCCAATAAATCCGATTGCGAACGCTCATGCTACTAGGTTTCAAATGCAACGAACACAGGTACGAGGCTGATTGCCAACCCCATTGCAATGAAATTTATATTTAACATAGGAATATTTGTTGCAACTCTGTATCCCCCCCCCACATTGAGCTTATAACCCCCACCTACGAATTTCCTGCGTACGCCCATGGCAACAACCATTAGATTCAACAATACGCTTAATCCAGGGTCTATTTACATTTAAGGCTGCAATAATTTTATTTCCATTGGCTAAGTGAAAAGATGCTGATTGATAAAACTGAAGATATCGATTCCATTGTAAGATATTGACTAGAATTTCTATGACACGCATCATGACACACGTCATGACAGTTGCAGCGGAGACTGTTCTATCCCGGCGAGAAAACTTGAAAAAATATGGGGGAAGGGGCTACTATATACATATGTATGTATATAGGGACAAGAAAAATGCAAACAATGCCAATCATATATGTAATATGGAGGGGCAATTGCCCCCATCAGGGGAGGACTGGGCAGTCGCCCCCCCCCCGACCGGTGCGCCCTCATGAGCAATAAAACTCG
This sequence comes from Dysdera silvatica, assembly GCA_006491805.2. Taxonomy (NCBI): domain Eukaryota; kingdom Metazoa; phylum Arthropoda; class Arachnida; order Araneae; family Dysderidae; genus Dysdera; species Dysdera silvatica. The sequence continues at coordinate 164,417,289 of QLNU02014802.1, read as the reverse complement.
CGCCCTATGATAATCCAAGATATACGCCCTTTGAGAGGATGTAGTCCAACCCTACCCCTCCACTCCAGTTTTTTTAGAAAAGTGACAAAATCGCACCTCCCCACCACCACACATAATTTTGAGTTTTTGCCCACTCTCCAAGTTTAGGCAATATTTAACATCCAAGCAGAGCCTGATATACGAGACGCCCTGGGTACAACGTTTTTTTGCGCCCCCTCCATTTCCGTAACTAGGGGGGCTAACCCAGTAGAAAATTTCTTCTAAGCATTGAGGTATACGGTTCAGCCGCCACCTAGAAAAAAGTTAGCCCCCTAGACTTCGAAGCTAGTTACGCCCATGCCCCTTTCCCCCGCCGTAGTAGCAGAAATAAATAAATTTCTGGCATTCTGCCCCTTCAAATGCGACAAAAAGTTATGAAGAATAGGGAAGGGGCGACATTTATGATTAGTCTACCTTATGTGCATTATTATAAGATATAACAACGATATTTTTATAAATAAATTTAGTTTATTTGACGACGATTTTTTGGATATTGGGGGAGGGGAGGGGATAAGGGCGCATGCAGGAAAAAAATTTAGGGAGGGCGCGAAACTTGAAAATTTCACTTGCAAGTTTAGTTTAAAGTATTTGTTACTTGAAAATAATAATTTTTAATGTAAACTTATTATTTTCAGGAGGACGCACGCCCTCTGTCTGAATCTGGCCTTGCGAGTAGGAGTTATTTCACGCAATTTTTCAGAATTTCAGATTTAGGAAAAAGGGAGTAGGGCGCCTTCTCGAGGAGAGCTGATTGACAGAATTCTACTGCATATAATTTGCAATTAAAAAAAAACAACCAAATCCGCAATCTTTTGCGTCCCTAGAAATTTTGCGCCTCGGTCAAGTGCCCAGCATGACAATTTCTAAATCCGACACTGCCTGTAGGTGACGCCTGAGATGCCAATTACTACATTTTATATATCTTTTACTATCAATTATATTTTGTATTCATTTACCGTTCATCAATTTTTTTGGGGCGGCGCGGACCGAAGGGACGTATCCTTTAGAATTAATGCCGTTAGTTCAACCTGTACATCCACTTTTTTACAGGGTTCCCATTTATAATTAAAAAAAAAAAAAAGGAAAAA
>QLNU02014802.1:164397126-164407166 GCA_006491805.2 Dysdera silvatica | reverse complement strand
TGGATGGCAACATTATGAAAGAACTCAACAGACGTATTAAACTTGGCTGGAGTGCATTTGGAAGAAACAGTTTTATCCTGAAGGGGAAATTGCCTTTGTGTCTAAAAAGAAAGGTCTTCAACCAGTGTGTATTGCCAGTCCTCTCTTATGGATCAGAGACATGGAGTCTAACAGTTGGAGCAATACGAAAGTTACAGACAACGCAAAGGAGCATGGAGAGGTGCATGCTTGGAATAACTAGGAGAGATCGAAAAAGAAACACTTGGGTGAGAGAGCAAACTAGAGTAGAGGACATCATTGTTAAAGTAAAAGGACTGAAATGGCGATGGGCTGGGCATATTGCAAGAAGAACTGATCAACGATGGACAACAGAAATTCTGAACTGGATTCCAAGAGACCACCGAAGACCTAGAAAACGTCCTCAAACTAGATGGGTGGATGAAATAAGAAAACAGGTTGGGGTGACGTGGAAGCGAATTGCTCAGGATAGACTTGTGTGGAAAGCATTTGGAGAGACCTTCATCCAGCAGTGGATAGATAATGGCGAAATTGACAAACTACAAATTAGCCTTTACTTGATAAAAATTTCTTAACGCTCTTCATTTTCACCAGATATTTGCTGATGAACTTCAAAACAGACGAACTTCAAATAAGTAAATTGCTCATTTCCTTTCCCCTCAATTTAGTATAATATGGTGCATATACTTTTAATTTGATTAAATTATTTATATGCACCATTCATAGGTTTTTCTTTTTAACTTAAAATCTAAAATACATATTTTGCACTCTGTGAGTAGACTAATATTTGGCACGTTATTAAATAAAAAAATATCTCCTTAAATAAAGCGAAGATTTCTGGAATTTTTCAAGACAAATTTGTCAGTATCTTGTTCACAATCAACGTGAACGTCTCTGTGAATGTTTAAAAGGACAAGTCCATTTAGTCTTTCTTGACCAATTGCGCTTCTAAGGTAAGTTAGCACCCTCCGAAAAGTCGAAAAAGATCGTTTAGCAGTTGCCGTCGTTACCGGTATTACGAATAAAATATGCAATAGCTGCCGAATATTCGGAAAAAACTATGAGCTTGCTTCTGCAAATGCTTCTACAGCAGTTAATGGCTTATGCTTCCAAAATTCTCGCCGTATAGATATTTCTCCTGTAACCATATATTTACAATAAAAACCAGAATAATTTAAGCGTTTCGTTTTTTGCATCCTAACTTATAAGGAGATGATATTATACAATTATTGCAAAGATATCGTGAATAATAATTAATAAAAACAATCTGAATGTGATAAGCCGGTCTCAGATTGTCGGAGTAAAGAAATATATTTTTGAAAGGTATAAAAATAAATTTAAAAATCCATAATTACAGTTACATGCAAAAGGTGAATTTTGATATTTTACTACTTATAAAAGAAGGCAAGATACGAAATTTAAAGATTAAATCCGTTTATTTTCTGTGTTATTTAGCTAATTCCCTTTTCTGAATAAATGCAACCACATTCATTGATTTATATTAATTTTTATGAACTAAAAAAGTGAAGTAACCAAAAATTATTTTATTATTTTTGAGTGGTGTCATTCCGTCTTGTAAATCGTTTTCTTAGAACAATGCCGCTTCTTCAATTTCGTTTTCCACTTTTACCGTCAAAAAGGCGGAAATTAAAGCTTGGAGACGTAGCATTGTTTATTTGCTGGTTCCAAAAAACAACGAGATATTTCGGATAATAAATAATCTATAAATGGGATAAAAACAGATATTTTGAAGTAATCACTGGGCTCTTCTTTCGTAACATTTACGCGATGTTTTTGTCTTTTTATTAAACGAGGAATTTTGACTTCAATAACAAAATCAGTGGCAATTTTCATTCAGACACAGGTGTGTGTGTGTGTGCTTAGGAAAACTCTTTATTAGGGAGTTTAAAATCCATTAGATGTGCCTCATTCTGTTTGTTTGCCACTTACCTTAAAATCGTATTGTATTCCCACGGTATGAGGGAACCCGATGTCGCTGACGTATCTGCTCGATTTTATGTTTTATTGGTTAAATATTTTGTTATATAGAAGCACTTTCATATGTAATGACCATGGAGATTTACCAAAACTTCGCTATACAGAAGTTCGTTATATGGAGGTTCTACTGTATACAGATTTGGACTGACTTTTTAAAATATGTGCTCTTACCCCACTGAAAATGCCAACCATATTCCAACCTCCATCGTATCCTTGTTCTCTTAAATATTAGGTATCTAAGCCTAATTCTTTTAACCTTTTTATTATAATTGCCTCTATAAAATTTCCTGTTAGATTTGTTGCACTCTGGAAAGCTAAAAAATCTTCTGGCGTTATACAATTTTCTGCGTCTAGGTATCTTATTGCGATATTTAATTGCTGTTCTTGATTGATATCAGCAGTTTCATCACAAAGAAGTGAGAAAAAAAAATGCCTTTAATTTTCTTTACACGCTTTTCAATAGCCATACAACCCATAACAGCAATAAGTTAATTTTGAATAGTTTTGCTAATGCTGTTTTTCGCGGCACTGGGTAAGTGCTTACGTAAAATATCATCTCCTGAATCCACTTCAAATTTCAAAAGTTCTTTGAAATTTCTACAATTTTCATCAGCTTGTCCGATCAATTCGTTGGCTACAATGTCATCCTTGTGACCTCTCAAAGCGATATTTTAGCGGCTACAAAAAATAATTACTTTAATGATCGGAATCAATTTTTACCGATTTTTCGCAATAATCTTCTGCTTATATAAATTAATTTGAACGTTAATGTTGTCATGTTTTCCCTGCATAATCTTCTCCAATTCCGTTGCGCTCAATATTGCGTCTTTATGATATTTTCTATTGACATGGTCTTTACGGTCTGAAATTTCGTTTTTGTACCTAGTCATTGCTCCCGTTTTCAAGGTCTGAATATTTTGCCCATCTGCTTCATCTTTGGAAAATAGTATAGATATTTTACAAAAGCCGTCGCCTTCCTTTTGGCTATACGGAAGCCACGGATAATCATAGAGCCATTAAAGTTGAAATCGCCTTGTCTGACTCTTGCCGGTGTTGGCAAATTCATAGTACTTTCCTGGTTTCCACATTTATAATAAAAGGTTGTACAATTCGTCATTAATCTTGGATCTTAAAATATTTCCAATATCATATCTTTTACAAGTTACGTTCTTATCTTGACCGGTAATATTATCTTTAATGTCGTGGCTTTTATGGTACAAGCCATCTTGTACAACACAAGACGTATCGTTCTGAAATAAAAAAAAAATATTTCAGGATGGCAAAAGGGAAAAAAAATTTTTTTTGCCCTTTCTGTGTAAATTTTCTTATATATAATTTACAGTAGCGGTCCGCCACTGGCGGACAAAAAAAGAAAAAAAAAACTAGACATATGAAAAAAAGAATAAATAAAATATAAAAATGAATGAAATAAAAAATAAATTATATGAAATAAAAAGACTAATGAAAAATCATGCAAATAATGTATTTTATATTTCAAAAAGGCTGCTATTAAAATAAAAGTAAACTTGGGGGAATTAATTCCATAAACATGAGCTAATTTAAACACCTCATTACAATAAATGATAATGAATTCATTGCTGTGAATATGTCCGTAAAGTGAAAATTGAAACAACTCCACGGATACAACATTAGACAAAGTAATAACTTAAAAAAAAATAAATAAAAAAGGGCATATTAATTATTACGGTATAAAGTATTGACATGAACTCTACCAACTGAACTAAAACTTATTAGGTCAAAAAGAACATTTTTAAGAAAGGTAAAAGAGCACCTGTTGAACAATCAAGAATAGGACAAGGGCACGAGGTTGCAGACATTGTTAACTTATGTTTTTGTTCAGTATCCACCGTACATTGTATTTTACTAGTATGTAAATAAACCACTTTGATTGATTGATTGAAATTTCATCCAATTTCTTTTAATCAAAATTTTAGCATATATAGATAATTCAGGTGCGTAAATAGGATTTCGTTTTGAGGAAGACAGCCAAAACGATTAAAAACCCGCAGCGATAGTATGTGAAAGTTGTGTGAATATATGTTTAAAATAAAGTTATATGCGGTTTAGAAATATTTGGGGGGGTGGAGGCAGCGCCTCATCCCTCCTTAAATTTGCCCATGGGTTAATTCAATAAACATAATACAGATTCTGGAGACAAAAATCAACAATTTATTTAAATTACACATCAAGTTCAAATAGATTAAAGTTCTTCTCAGGCGTATTGGGGAGCAAGTTTAACCCCACCCCAGAGTGATTTACGTGTAAAATATATAAAGATGACAAATATTTTGCCCCCCCCCCAAGCCTAAATTGTGTGTTTTATGCATTATTGTGTATTTGATCTGTTACATTTATTTATATTGACTTTTACAATTTTCAAGATTTGTTTCCTTTTCCTAAATTTAGGAGAGTAAACATCCCTTGCTTCCCCCCTTCTTATGCCCACCATAACTAATATATGACATATACTCTTATAACGAAAGCAAAATTGTAAGAACATAACTCAGCTATTGAGCTATTTGCTGGTAAAGCATTCAATTTCTTGCAGTTTTACTGTGGTAATTTCTTGTTTGAATCTTCAGTCGAAACTTCAGTTCGATCTTCAGTCGAAACATCAGTTCGATCTTCAGTCGAAAAATTACCAGAATCTATTCGATCGCTCAGTTTATGGTATGAGTTCGGGCTCGGGCGGGCCGGAACTCATAAAACGGATTCACCTGAAGTTGAAAACTGACTTTTCTATATTGAAGTTTCGGGCTTGGGTTCAAATTTCCACAAAGTATTTCGGACGCGGGTGGGCTCAAATTACGAGTCTTAGGGTCTCTCTCTTCTCAAAAATTGAGCCCGAACCCATCTCTAGTACATGTTACCTACAAATGCAACGGTCTATTGTATGCAAAGAGCCGGGTGACTTCATTGATATTGTTCAGTCAGGAATTGATTTTATTTTTATAGCCTGTAAGTTTCATCGGATTTTTTTCACAGACAATGAGATGTCGATCTTAAAAATTTGTTTATTGCCTTGGGAAACGACTATTAAGTTATAATCCCGGGATAGCGTTAACAAGTGTGTGTTACACAGACAAAATATTTGCCTTCGTTAGCGGCTCCTTCGTGAAAACGTTCCTTTTGGAGACGTTCCCACCAATTGAGACATCTCCAAAAGCATCAAAACATCACCAAAGGGAACGTTTCTACCAACCCCCGCCCACCAATTCCCGTAAGTTGATCTCGTTGCTATATTGAACACTGTACAGTTTAAGAAATAAGTCTCTTTGTGTTTTCCTATCCTCTCAAAATCTACCCGCCCCCTGAAAACTGAATTTTTTTGAAAGGATTGAAATCATCCATTTTCTAATAATCGCTCAAATTTACTTGGCAAAAAACTTTTTATTTATTTTTGAGTATGCAAATATTTTTATTTTATTTTGAAAATTGATAAACGGTAAAAGAAAGGAACGTGATATAAAATTACAATTGACCAGAGGAAGGGGGCGGCGGGCCCCCTCCCGTAAATCCGCGCCTGATACAGAGGGAATTACATTAGGAATATGGTTTAATGTAGAAGGAACGGAACGGTTTTATTTAAAAAAAAAATCAACTTCAGCTGAAAAACTCGATGTACAGCGCCCTGCTTCGCCCGGCACATTAGCAGTACTGTCCTATACTTCTTAATGATTGAGCGGATGTATACCTCGCACATAATCCTTGCCGCACATAATCCGCTTTGAGCTGTATGCAGACACGTTCGCCGTGTTCAAACATGTTTCTTGTTTACTCATCCATTCATTTTTAGAATTGCTTTTTATATGACACTCGCGTCTTCACAGCTACAGTTACTACAACCGTATTATCTGTAAAACCAAACCAACACTTGAGATACGGTGTACCAACGCAGTTTGCGCTACACCTCCATGCGTTAAAAAAGTTTTGTTTATGAGAATGACAAAGAAGGGAGGAGGAGGAGGGTGAAGCAAATAAAAAAAAAATTAGATGTTGTGATAAGGATGAAAGTTGGTATGGGATTATGAAGGTCTGGGCTAAGAAAATTCTACAATAAGCGGTGAGCAGAAAAGTGTGGAAAAATTAATTAAAGAATTGAAAATGAAATGAAGAGATAAAAGGAATTTAAAATGGAAAAGTAAAGAATCTTCAAAAGGAGAAAAATTCATGCGAAATGTGCAAAAGGTGATCGGAAAAAATGTCTCAGAGTTCAATTAGAAAATTGGAATCTGTAAAAGAATTGACAATACTGATATAAATAAATTTTAATAATAAGCTAATGCGAATTTAAACAGTAGTGACAATGACAATATTCTTTCAAGTCCAGTGTCACATCAAAGGGCGGGCCAACTGGATCCGAAGTCACACAGGGCCTTATGGTAATTATATTTCTCTAATTGAAAATGTAAAATTGAGTAAAAAGGACCCAAAGGGTCGCGCTCAGCCCCCCTCCCCAATGCGTTAAGATGACCCTGCTCGAGATAAGTACTATTTTAACGGATAGGAAAACTGGGTGAGGGGGGGCTAGAATCTTGACCCAAACAAGCGGACCCCAAATTGACAGTCCATTTATTATGTATTGTGTTTTATTTATGATTAAAAAATGGAAATTTAAAAGTTAAAAAGGGCCTCAAAAATGATCGAGTCCTCACACTCAAGTAACGATTAAAAAGTCAGGAGTGGAGTGGGCAAGTGGCTTTAAAGAATATGTGATGTGGTCTCAGGGAAATAATGCTTTGATATCTAATGGGGTGTTGAGCGCACCCCCCCTCTCTACGCCACTGACTCAAATCCATAATATGGTATATGCACTCTAGGGAACACGCCAGAAGAGGCGTAAGAAATAAACACATCGTCCCTAAAAAAAAAAATAGTCGCCAATAACCATCTTATAAGCGAAAACGCGCCAAATAGTTTTCCTTGGAGAGAAATCCATATTAGGAAGGAGCTGTCACTTATGCGGCACAAGGCCACTTTCTCAATGGGGTCAGAGAACCTGAGCTCAACCGACTACCAACGTCAAACGCCAGGGGAAATAAAAGTTTCGAACCCGGACCTCCCGGGGAGCGGGTCCGGTCCAGGTCCGACAGAGGGAGCGAAAAAAAACAGGCGCTAATGTGTTGGCGCGCGCAGCAACCATTATCCAATGGTTGCCAAGATCCTGCTCGCACCTTTGGAATTATCCTTCCATTATTTGTGATAACCATTGCCTCTTTTCCCCCTCCTCTCATTTCGATAGCTATCTCTTATATGGCGGAGAGAGGGCGACAGTTAATAATGATCTTCCTTCTATTTTTTTCCCTTACCAATGAGCGTGTATGAGGGAGGTTTAGAGTTGAGGTGTGCTATCCCGCAGGTCGTCTCTGTTCCTTCTATCTCAGTCGGGAGTCCTCAGTGAAATTACCAGAAAACAGAACGTTACAGGTGCGTCAGATTCTTTTCCCTCAATAATCAAGCTCCACCTGATAACTCGGAACCAAATTTTGTCGCCAATTTGGCAGGAAACGGTGGCTGCAGTAGTGATTGGCGGCTATAGATACTATCCAAAAGATAACGTTATATTATCATACTCACAAGGGAACTGCCCCACATGAAAGTCAAACCCAGTAGTTACTGAGCGCAACAGAAGATCTGTCGATGCATAACAAACATCCGTTATTATTTTTTGGATATTCACAAAACGGAAATTTTTACAGTTGTTTGAAAATTTGTAAATTATGGAATTTTACTCCTGCATTTCAGCTTCCGTACATCAGGGAAATATCAAAAATAAAACTAGAAATATACGTGAACAAACTGACAGCGTACATGAAAAATTAATATTTATAGACTGTATCATGACAACTAGTGTAAAGAAATGCTATATACATATGTGTGTGTACACTATGAATAATATGAGTGTTATTTACATTAAAAGGAAATAGTAAATGCGTTTATGAGGGTGCGATATGATGCAAAAGCGATCAAAGAAATAGGTGAAATGCACAATTTTGCGGAAATCGTAATTTATGGAGTCAGTTTCGCTGAAACTGTGTTCAACTAATGTAAAGCATTACGAAAATAATGAAATATATAATTAATGCAAAGTGAAAGTGCATCATATTTATAAAAATTATGAAAGTGATAATTGATATAAAAATGTGCAAAGCATAAAACTGCATCGCAATGTGTGCATGTTATAAATGCCATACTCTGACAGTCCGTAGCAGAACATGTGTCCTGTGTAAAAATGAATGAAACTTCTATAACGTTTCCAAAAGTTAAGTTTTCATGAGAGTTAACGTAATTACATTTTATCCATGGATAGCGTAGTATTGGCTTATATTGTGGAGAGTTTGGTTGATTAAAAACTAAAGAGTGCAATTTTATTATTTCGTTTCTAGACGTTGTATTTACGTGTCGTTCGTCTGTAGCAAAGTAGTTTAAAAAAAATTTCAATAAATAACTTATATTGGACAAACAAAAAAAAAAATAGACGTCCAAAGGTTGAATCATAGGGGTTGTACCAGGAGGAATTTGCAATCTGGTACAATTATTTGGAATATTGTCATAGGTTTGTGGGTCCACTGTCCCCGTATCTAACATGTCACAGGACGGAGGTTGTAATATTGCATTTAGACATTTTGTCACCCATTCCTTCATCTCGTATTTCACCATTTTCCCACTCTTGGAACCTGTGACGTGCACATTGGAAGTCTGAAACATGTTGTCTTTAACACTAGGTCCAAACTTCCAGGATTGTTCGCGTAAACATAAGAAAAGCTTCCCTCTAAGTTCCCCAGACATAGATAAAATTGGCATGATGGTATAGGAGTGCGTTAAGGCAAACTTTGATTCCACCAAACCTGCAGTAACTTTTTCGCCTTTGTGGGATAACGTTCTTTCGTTTGCAATGAAATAAGAAAGCCGCTTGGATCGGCGTTTAAAATTTGAGTAGGATCACAATTTGAAATAAAAAAACGTCCCGTACCTGTAAAATAAATGCAACCGCATTATTTTCAATATCTTCTACATTATGTTCACGATACGTTGTAGTATATTGTGCAATTTTTCGTGAAACGATATTACTATAGTTTTTTAATCCCCTGACAAAATGGGCTGATAATTTTAATGACAACATACCTAATTCCCTTGCTTTACTGTGCCCCTATCTTTTTAAATCTATATCATGGACTGGCAGATTTTGTGCTCTCCCGTTTTTGAATTTTTTTAATATATACATTTTAATTTCGTTCGCGTTTTGTTTTCTGGTTCCGCTTTGTGATATATGTTTTTTTAAAACGTGAAATTTGGCTGCAGCTGGTAACACATTTAAATTTCTATTGCGTTCGTTTGAATTTGTTTTTCATGCACCGATCATAAAAATTAACAACGGTCTTCATCTTTGATAAACTAATATTCGTACGTGTTGACTGTTGGTGCAAAGTTAGTTCGTTACTAACTTCGGAATCAGCAAAATGTTGACCATGATCTATGTTCAAAGAAACTTGTTCCTCGACATTTTCGTTCAGAAGTAATTCTTCGATTTTGACAAACAGCCATTCACTTTCGCATATTTCTTCCTGTGAAATAATAGATGGTTCATTTTTATATTTTGCGATGGCTAGATTCAGTGTTCCATGAATGATATTCACTATATTTTTCATGTCGAAACCTTATACTATATGATTTCAAAAATATCACATAACAATGAAAAGATAGGAAATTAAAGTATTTTTGTTAACGAGCACAATCTTTCCTCAACTGCGAATTACGCAAAAACGAATTCCTGTATTTCCACTGCTGCTTATATAAGGCTTTTGTGCTGCATTCCCCGGAAGCTGCAATGCAGGGGCAAAATTCCATAATTTAGAAATTTTCAAACAGCTGTAAAAAATTCCGTTCTGTGAATATCCAAAACATAGGAACGGCTATTTGTTAGGCATCAACAGATCTGTCTGTCGCGATCAGTCACTACCCTGGCTTTGACTTCCATGTGGGACGGTTCCCTTGTCAGTAGC
>QLNU02014802.1:164335869-164390785 GCA_006491805.2 Dysdera silvatica | reverse complement strand
AAATATGTATCAAACAATATCAATCAACGTTTATTGGCGTAGTGATACCAGCGCAGATGTTATGGCGTGATTAGATGGTGAAACGTTTGAAAGAAAATAAATATTTCTGCGTTCGATGGGACCTGAACCCACGACCTTCCACCTCCATACCATCGGCGCTATATCACTAATCGAATAAACGTTGATTAATATTTTTGTTTGATTCAATCTGCAGTCTGATTTCTGAGTATAAATTAATATGTAACAGAAGAATTAAAAAGTTTTTCTAATCATCAGTACATATTTTTCACATTAAATGTACGTACACACATACCATTGTTTTCGTTAGAAAATGTGCACATAATAACTAGATTGTTTGGCTTTTTTATGGCGCAAGAGCATCTGGGCTATACTGCGCCAAAATAACTAGAGCGGGAATAAATAACTTAGTAATACAAATTACTGTTAACACAAACAGATTTCTTATTCCATTTGGTGCACATCTTAAAGAGGTTCGACTGTACTTGGCACGCAGTCAGGTATTTCTCTTAGTCATACCTGCAGTGGCAGATTTTTAGTAGGCGCATGCATAGGGCCATCAGATAGGAACTCAAAAATAATTAGTTTGTAATTTGTATATTAGTTAATATATAAAATTATTAGTTTTAATAACCTCACAGTAATCTCTTCAAATAACGTTGTTCTAACAGGGTGTCTACCTAAATTCTGTTTCAAACTTCCCTGATTTTTCCAGGTTTTCCGGACAAAATCTTTATTGATTTCCAGTCGCTAATTATAGTAAACAACACACAATGCATTAAAATTTGCATAACAAAAACAAGTTTTAAGATCATAAAATCCACAACCCAAACCCCAAAGTAATTTATAACTCAATTATAGTGAATTTACAAATATAAAAAAATGTATGAGAAAAATGCACTCCTTTATAATAAAAGCTTGCATTAAATATTTACAACAAAGTTTACATTCAGCCTTTCTTGAGTTCATTATAAAAGAGTTTAACTATATAATCGCAAAGCTGATGCTTCATCTTCTACCCACTGTGAAGTGTGCGTAACTCTCTTTCTCTATACAAATTAAATAATTTAGCTAAAAACACTTTTTGTTTTTCAAGTTTTAGTTACATATTTGGCAAACATTTCTTCTGAAAAATATATGGGCTTAATAATTTTATATAAATTACATTAGTTTTGGTGCAAAATAGTAATGTTTGGAAGAAGTTTAGTCAAAAGTACAAGTTTTTCAAAATTTCCAGTACGCAATGTGGTACGAAAAGCATAGTTCAGAAAAATTATTTTAATAAGCTATTTATTATAACAATGAATTTCAAATTTTTAGGTTTTCCAGATCTGTAGACACCCTGTCTAATTAATTACCATATTTCTGTTCAACAACAGTATTTTTCACTCATGGTAAACGCTTCATAGAATTACATTCTGATTGGTGTTATTTTCTGTTCGACATTTTTTTCTCTCTCTTAAAAACCGTTAATGGAAGTATTTCTGTATACATAGGCAGAGTTATATGAACCTGTGGGGCCCAAGCCCCCTCCAAATAATTTGAAATAAATTGCAATTTTACATATACTGTAATGTACAAAATATGTGCTTGCCCCTCCCCCCACTAATAATTTTGAAAACTCTATGCTGATGCCTGCATAATAAATTTAAAAGAGGTTTCACATACTCAAATTGCTACAATTTAAAGAATTTGTTCGCACAAGCGACACAGTATGAATAAAATCCATGAATAACGTTTTCCCACACCCTGTTCATGAAAACGTAGCTCGTGAGACACCACATATGCAATGCTTCCAAAGAACTGTAATGTAATTTTTACTTGTTGATCGCAGTGGTTACGATCTTTGATGGCAGGACTGGGTGTGATTCTCAGTTTAGTTGTACATGGATGGTTGTATGGAGGCCATGTTAAGGAGGCAGTCCTGTCCCAGACATCTTAAAGTGAAGTCTTGGGATGAAAAATACACGAACATGATGACCGACACAAGCACACTATCTGAGATGCAGTTATTGGATTAACACTACTTTCAAAAGTGAAGAAAAAAGGACAGCAAGCAGTAATAGAATTGAAACCTTTTACACACATAGTGTTTATAATAGATAACTTATATGAGTTTTAAGGAAAAACTTCTATGGAAAAAAATTACAAATTTAATTCTATAAATTGGATGTCAAAATTTATTAAAAAAAGTTGATAGAAAATAAATTTTATTAAAAAAATAATAATTGAATTTTATGCCAAATATTCTATCTTCTGTCATGTTTCAGAAGAAGAGAGCCCACTTAAACTTCACTTTAAATCACTTGAAAAATGTTCATGAAGAATTATTCCCTTATCTGGAAAGAAGACATATTTGCAAAAAATACAAAAACGAAAGAATATCATATTACCGTACACAGAATTTTTTTTGATAAAAAAAAAGCCTTTAATTGTATGTGGTTTTAAGAAATAATGAAACCTTTAAAAATTTTCCCAATTAAAATTATACATACTTAAAGACTATTTACTAATGCGGCTTTAGTAAATAGTCTTCAAGTACATTTGTACGAGATTAAACGTTGTCGTTCGTAGCTCAGATGGTAGAGCCTCCGCCCGGCAAGTGGAAGGTCATGGGTTCGGGACCCACCGAACGCAAAAACATTTCTTTTCTTTCGAACGTTTCAACATCTAACCATGCCATATCATCATCGGCACTGGTATCACTATGCCAAAAAACATTGATTAAAATTGTTGTTTAATTTAATCGGCATAGTGTTCGATTTATATAAATGCCCAGCTTGATCATGAGCAGCACCATTCCAGACGACATTGCCTATGGTGGGGTGTCAGAGGTAAGCGCCATAATGGTCGTCGAGACCTGAGCCCAGCGTCAGCCAATCATCGCCAAATGATTCCCTTGATATCAATGGACCCCTACGAGTTGGCAAATGGCATTGAATTGTTGGTAGCATCATTGTTGGTGTGAACACGGCTACTCGCCTAACTGCGTGATCCTCTTGAGCATTGGTGGCCCGGGGACGTCCAGAGCCACTGCAATGGCTGACTGTACCTTCTCTGGGTCATTGGTAACAACACCGGGCAACTATCATATTGCTTCTTCCAATATGCCGGCCAATTTGTCTGTTTGACCAACCGGTGCCTCTCAGGCCTATGATTTGCCTCCTCTTAAAGTTGAACAACTGTTTGTAATGCTGTCAGGTATGTCTGCGAGGCACCTTTCGTGTCAATGTCTGGTACCCAAGCTGCCAATCTGGTTGTAGATGCCCATCATTGGGTGCACCGGCCCTTTTAAATTCTACTCACGTCACAGTTCATACACGCGTTACATACCTCCACAATGCTCATTGGTGCTGTACGTTTGATTATTTGCATAACTCGCCAAACCACATTTGCATGCTGAGTTTTATAGTTGTGGCTCAATTCTTTCTGGCTGCATATATTTTATTGCAACAGAGTGTATATCATCATTTCAGCCGTTGTCAATCCACTGCAGGATGAAGGCCTCCTCTGCATCTTTCCAACGAAGTCGATCTTGTGCATTTTGCTGCCACTTGTGCCCAATATATTTAATTATTTCATCCACCCATCTCGTCTTTGGCCTTTTCCTTGGGCGTGTAGTATCCAGTGGGTTTCATTCTAGGAAGTTTTTGGTCCATCTGTGGTCAGTTCTTCTAGCAATATGGGCTGCCCACTTCCATTTCAAACTTTTTACCTTCGCAATGATATCACAAACTTTTGTTTGATCTCTTATCCAACTGAAGGTCTTTTGATCTCGTCGCGTGATACCAAGCATCTGCCGTTCCATGTTCCTTTGTACCACTCGTAACTTTTGGATACCTTTGGCAGTTGATGTCCATGTCTCACTACCATAAGTCAGAACAGGTAGGATGCATTGATCGAAAACTTTCCTCTGTAAAGAAATAGGGAGCTTTTTTTTAAAAATTATTTGTAGCCGGTAGAATACTTGCCAGCTAAGCTTGATACGACGTTCGATCTCTTGATTTATGTCGCCTTTCATCGTAATTCGTTGACCTAGGTACATATAATTTTCAGCTTGCTGTATTTCCGCTCTCGAAATAAAGATTTTCTTAGTTTGTATAAACTTATTAAACATAACCATGCTTTTCTTCAAGTTGATTTTTAAGCCAGATGTTTCTCCTTTCATTCTGAGATCTTCAATGAGTCTTTGGAGCTCTTCTGGATCTTTTACGAAAAATACGATGTCGTCGGAGAATCTTAGATGATTTAAATAAGCTCCATTGATCCCAGTCTAATTTATAAAAAACTTCTTCAAGGCAAGTTGAAAATAGTATGGGTGAGATTGTATCTCCCTCTCGTATATCTTTCCCTAGGATAATTTGAACTTTGTGTCCATTAATGGATATAGTCACTTTTGCTTTTTCATATATGGACTGGAGTAAGCTAACATAAGCTGGGTTCACACCTTGGTTACCTAGTGCATTTAAAATATATGGTTTGAAAATTGAGTCAACTGAAAGAGAATATTGAGGTATTCCAGCTGGAATTAAAAAATCATTTTCTGTACTGAAATGACATTGAAGAAGTTAACACTTTACCTACTAGAAGCCTATTAATAGGCTATATACAGGGTGTTCGGTTACCACGTGTATAGACTTTAAGGGGTGGTAGGGTATACTAAAATAAGTAACACGATTTTTCTTTTTTTCGGAAGAGGTTTCTTTACCGAGTTACGACCCAAAAATCGTTTGGTGGATGGAAACTGGAAATGTTGATGCTGGCGCCAATCTGCAGATGTGGGCTGGTTTTTTTTCAAATGCATATTCTACCATACTAAATATTAAAGAAAATGTCCTTTTTTATTCGTTTTCTAGTAGCGAAGAAAAAACTCGAGAAAACAGACATGGTTTATGTAGGATAAAGCATCAGCATAATTCAGTCGATAAACAACAGCCTCCATAAGATGTATGCATCGAGCTTGATGGAGAAATCGACAGAAACGAATAAAAAAAGACATTTTCTTTAATATTCAGTGTGGTAGAACACGTAATCGAAAAAATACAGCCCACATGTACAGATTGGTGCTAGCATCAACATTTCCCGTTTCCATCCACCAAACGAGTTTTGAGTCATAACTTAGTAAAAAAACTTTCGAAAAAACACATGTTGCTTATTTTGGTATATCCTACTATCCCTTAAAGTCACATGTGGTAACCAAACACCCTATATATAGTTGAAAGCGGTAGGTAAAGTGTTAATATCTCAGAAGCAAATGAAAACATTGTTAAGGCAACTATTAAAACTACTAGGGAAATTGGTGATTTAACATGTAAAAAGCACAATAGCAAACTATCTGAGAAGACGAAATGGTCAAGAAAAGACGAAGAGACCTGGAGGTGGACAATTAAAATACTAGTTCCAGGATTGAGTACACAGAACTTTATAAAACTCTGCGCAAAAGCATAAAGGATGGAATAAGAAAATTCAATTGTGAGTTAGTAAAGAATGCCATTGAAAGCAACAAGAGCCTTACGAAACATTAGAGGATGTTCGTTTGTTGAGAAGAAACACATTGTATCAAAAGGAGAGGATGGCACTGTAATAAGAAAATAGGACAGAAATACTTAGAACAGTTGAAGAATTCTACAGAAAGCTATATGAAGGAAACAGTGGATTAAATGAAGACATTGGAATAGTCAAAAAACAGCTCCTAAAAATTTGAAAGAGGAAGTAGTATTTGTAATCAAAAATACGAAGGAGGAACGAGCCCCAGGTGATGGATATAAATTAGATGCCTTAAAAGGTGATGAAAAAGACATGGAAGACACATTTACAAAATTCTTTACCAAATGCCTCAACAGTGGTAACATATCAGACCAATGGGATTCTACAATAGTAATTCGTTTGCTTAAAAAAAGGCAGATGCAGCAGATTTGAAAAATTACCGACCAATTAGTTTGTGACCTGCTGTTTATAAAATCTTCACAAAAGTGCTAAAACATCACCTGCAGAAAAATGATGTAGCTTAACTAAGGGAACAAGATGGATTTCGAAATTGATACAGTACAAGTACAATGGACCATATTCAAGTATTAAGAGAACTGATTGAAAGAACAAATGAAGATGAACTACCATTGTGTGCGGCATTCACTGATTATGAGAAGACCGACTCTAGCCAATCATCATCAGTCATCAAATCTTTGAAATCAACAGACATTGGCAATGTATACATTAACATGGTTAAACGTGTGTATAAAAATGCAAGCGCAAAAGTTCGGTTACATAAGGATACCACAAATATCAAAACTGGTAAAGGTGTTTGGTAGGGAGACATGTTTTCTCTAAATTTTTTACCTCAGCCCGACAGATGATTTTTCAGCTGACGAACAGGAATAACAATAAATGGTGAAGTCTCGAAGGCAGGGTAGGACCCTGGGTTACTGACTAGGCTGGTTTCATATATGATTACATATGTTCAGTGAGTAGTGGGGTGACAGGTACTTTTTGCCAAGATGCAGGGGGGCATGGCAAGATGGTCCTGAGTGGTTTTGATGTACAGTAGGTGGGTGCAGGTGACTAGAGCTAGTGTTAGGAGATGCTCCTTCTAGAGATGGGGTTTGGTACTTTCGCGAAACTTATTTTGTTAAATAAGATGTTAAGGTATAGGTATACATCCTTCAGGGGTGTTGGTTGTGGTGGAGATGTGTCCATGGTTATCGCGAGTGTCCCTAGCGGTGAAGTTTGGGACTTCTATTTCTTTTTGAAAAGTTTACTAGAATTTATTTCAAAGTTTAAAAAAAAAAAGGTCTTGGGCTTTATCTGCACATGATATCTAGGGCCTCAAAATTCATGAATCTGGTCTAGGGTTTTAGGGACCCACAAATTGAGGAGAATTTACCCTAAAATACTAGGTGCTAGCCCCTTCTCTAGACAAGTCAGTGGATTAATCTGCCAGTTCAAATCTTATAGTCTACTAAGTATTTAAATAGAGGTTACGAGCTCTTGTACAACAGTCAATAGTCAAAATGAAACTCTTGTCATTCAGGGGATATAGAGCAAGTTTGTTAATCGTTGCTGTACTGATGACATGATGTTTAGATAAAAACTCACAGAAACTTCCAGAACACTCCTTCAACTAAAAAGACATTCCCTATATTGAGCATGATTGCGAATTTTCTTTACTTCTTTACGACATAAACATAAGAAACACCCTTCGACATTTTCTTTTTTTCAACATTACTCATCAGACTACATATTTTACTGTATAGTCCAACGAATGAGAATGTTCCCTTTCCCTCATCCACTCAAGGATTTTTTTTGTTTATGTTAATATGAAGGGGGTGGCTCCACACACTTCGCCATTTTCTTTTCTCCCACCTCACTCATCAGATTATACATTTTATTGCATAGTCCATATCGATTCAGGCAGGTAGAAAAAAATCTTACTTATAGCCTCAGATGTTTTTGAATTCAACGTATATTAAAATTCAGAAAAAAGTAAGAAACCCATATTTTTTGTTTTGCTCAAAAAAATTCCTGGTCCAAGATGGCGTCATTTCTTACTTACGATTTTTGGCAAAATTTTAAAGTGTTCTATCTCTGAAATGGTTCAAGATATTCTGTTGCTGTTTTTTTTTATTTGAAAGGTAATATTTTCTTGAATAAAATGATATCCTTTGTTTGGAAATATATGCCCAAGTTCACTTGCCATAGCCTTCTGATTTTTTTTTTTCAAAAATGCCAATCTCAAATTTTTTTATTCTTTTGGCGATTGATCAGCATCATAGAGAACTACATTCTTTGAAAAGGAGAACTTCCACTTTTTATTTAGTTTAACAGGTTTTATAAACAATTGAAAATTTTGCCATACGTTAATCCAGTTTCCGTTACCACATACCCACACATTGGTCTCATGAATTCAAAATCTAGTCTTATTTGACATATCGTTTTAATTCCTAATGAAGGTAAGTAATGGACACAGTTTCAATAATATATGTATAATATATATATATAGTATTTTATAATAATAGTGACTAAAAAATTAGTGATTCAAAATCTTACGTAAGCATGAGGGGGACAGGTCAGGCATTTGCTTATGTTTTCTTACAGGGGGGAGGGGGAGTGTAAAACGGCCAGAAATGTGCTTATGTAATACTTGAATGGCCGCAAATTATGATAAATCAGAATGCCTCCCCCATTTTCCATATCATTGTTATTATAAAAACGGCTTTTCTTTATTCTTTAATTTTTGAAATGACACTGTATGGCATACATGCCCTTGCGCTATAAAAATCAATCAACCAATCTAATTTCTAAATTTTATATTCGCTAGCATTAAAACCTCACTTAACTGAAAGACAAAAATAATAAAATAATTAAACATAATTCATTATTTCTAACTAAAATACTACAATTCTTTTCAAAATAACAAACTTGTTCATTTAAACATAATTATTAAAAAATAGTTGTGTGAGCAAATTTATTATTCTAAACCCGTTTTCTAGGAATCTTAGCGTTTAACCCTTAATTTTTTAGAAAATGTGTGATTTTGAATTCTTCCTTCATGAAATTTCTGAAATTTTTGAATGTGTTGTAATTATGTTAAATGTTTAGAGCTTTTTTAATTTCCTAGAAAAAGATTTTATATAACTGAAGCACATAAAGAGTTTAGTTACAAAACATGTATCTCTCCAATTGAAATGATATGAAAGTGTACATGATAAAGTGGCATGATGGTGTATATATATACATTATTGAGTGACTAGCCTTAAAACATAATGATTGATTGCACTTAAACCATTATACAATATGGATAAATAATAAGTTATTAATAATTACTTTTTTCAATAATTTCTTTATGCTCTTAATGAAAATCAAGCCTAATAGCGAAAAATTCCTCTAAAAGACACTTCTATGAATCACGATTAGTTGCTGTGAAAATGTTTGTAATAACGGGAATCAATTATTTACAATGCCAACGGAAGAAAAAAAAATACATTACTAATCTGTTCTGTGGAATACGTGAATTCTGCCTTTTTTTCCCCCCTTTTCTTAGAATTATATGCAACATGTCATGATCGTTTTAACACACTAGAAGAATAGAGAGAAGCTTGCTAGGAAGGGGAAGAAGTCTCTTGTTCATGAGACCCATGATGTGGTTAACCCCACGTGATGCAGAGCCGTTCGCAGAGTAGCCGTTATCATGGGGACACGTGTCTATCTTTTATACGGTTTAAGGAATTAGGCCTGCTATAATTCAGAATGCCGAGGATTTTACAAGAGTGGTGAAGCCATACACATCAACAGCCCTAATCCTGTTGCCTAAAGAGGAAGTTGAAGAATTCCGCCAACAGAAAAAAGAAGAAGAATGGTCAAACCGAACGTCCCCTGTGAATGGAATTTAGAAGACACGTGTGTGAACTCACATTGATTTTTTTTTAACAAAACAAAAAATATGGGTTTCTTATGTTTTTTCTGAATTTTAACGTATGTTAAATTAAAAAACATCTGAGACTATGACGGTAACCCCCCACTGCCTGAATGGATATGGACTATGTCTAATATGAAGTGGGGGGGGGTGGCTCCACATACTTTGCCATTTTCTTTTCTCTGACCTCACTCATCAGGTCATTTTACTGCATAGTCCAACAAATGAGAATGCTCCCTTCTTAATTCAAGGACTTTTTTGTTTATGCTAATATAAAGGAGGTGGCTAGAGAGAGAGAGATAGTCTATATCTAGTTTCTACCAATCTGCTTCGTATAAGCATATGCATCATCTGTCTGGAGCTCATAGCACAATCAGTCCATATGGGTGAAGAGGAGTGTTTGACTATTCGCCATACTTGGCTAAGACCTTGTTGTAATGGAGGATACAAATCAACATCCTGCTGATGTCGAGTACAGAGAACCCAATGTATATAGGTTGATCCAGTATGAGGTTGGTTTCCTACCAATGGACAGCGACCAGGTCTTCTGTTATGAGGGTGAAGTCGCAATAAGCCAGTGAAGCAATCAGCTTCTTAGCCATAGTCTTCGTCTGTATGAGTTGTACATCCACCGGATTTTTGAAGTTCTCCATGATTTTACCTGTTAAAACAAAATTTTATATTTTTTTAACTAAACTTTTAATTTGCATCAACTACATCTTATCCAATCTGAAAGTTCCCTTGGAAGTTCAACTTACGAAACACCATGTTATTCATCAGTTTGAAGAAGTCCTCCTCAAAGTTTTTTTTTTAAAGATGTTTGAAGGACCAGCACCTTCTGTCATCCATTTTCTTATATTTAAAGCTTTCTACTACCAATTCCTTACTTCAATTTTTTTTTCTGAGATCATCTTTCACTCGATGCAAAATGACAAATTAGTTATTATAATGTACAATAATATTATAAATGGCTATACTCATCAAAGTAAAAGGTATATCTTTAAAATGTATGAAAAAGCAAGCAGAACAATTTTTATGTTGTTTAATTAGATATAAACCTACATCTGTTTTTGAAAATAAAGGTGCCTTTGGCCGATCATACAACTCTACAGCTTGTTTTTCCGCAAACAGCATTTTGCCATTGAATATGTTATTCCCATTGTTAGCCTATAATTATAAAAAAATTCAAAGTTTTGAAATAAATCTGCAAGTATCGAGTCTTGAAAGATACCCAAAAGTATAGGACCAAACCAAATCTAATGTTTGGTCCAGAATTTCGCAACTGTAATTCTATGGAAGCTTAATGGGTATATGGTGGGGTGGAGAGGAACTTACACTAATCAAAATAATCTAATGTAAATTTATAATGTTTTAAAAGACTAGCTTATGAGTATCACATGGAAGGGAACTGAATTATAAATTGACATGGATTCCAATCAATATTAGGATTGAGTAAGGTTCACTTCAAAATAGTTTGGACCATGTGGGTTCTTTGATTGCGTAGATTTATTACTAGCAAAGGAAATATACATTAGTTTTTGTTTTGCTGGGTGATTAAAATGACACTGCAAGTTACAAACTGGGCAATAAAGCAAGGAATTTAACGTAGAACATTACAAATTATTCAATGCAGTGATAGGTGAATGGAGATTATACTTTTATAAAATTATTATCAAATAAACATTATATGTGAATCTTTAAAAGTTGTCTAAAGGTGGTTCTACATCAACAAATACAGCAAACAAGTAAAAGCTTCAGTAAGTGATATGAAATTGGTTTCTGTTCAATACTTGTGGAAACATGCACAAGTGTGAGAAAACAAAAACAGTTCCATACCACTAGCTGGTGCCTGAACGTAAACTTATTTGCGTGAATGGTGTGTAACCTGTTTGGATTTAGGTGAGTAAATTTACAATAGTAGTCAGACATGATACACAGAAATAAAGCAACATCAAATTGCATAACAGAAAATTTGGATGTCAATTTACATCAAACGGTTGTTATAACATACATGAATAGCAAAAAACTACACAAAATTATGAAAATTTCAGCAACATTATATTAAAACATCACTCAGAATTTAATATACACTATCATATTTCAACGGCATAATATTAAATCACTAGCAGGGCCTGATCACCGCAAAGGCGTCCAAAGCCCAGGCTTTGGGACTCGACTCTATTCTGAGCATGTGCGTGGACCAAGCACAGGCGCAGAAGGGATGTTCACCGTGCAGTTCCCACTCCTGCTAGAGTCTAGTCCCAAAGCTCGGGCTTTGGACGCCTTTGCGGTGATCAGGCCCTGACCACTAGCAGAGGAACACATTGAGAATAATTTTTAATTAAATTCCATTACTGACAACAAGAGACGAATTTAGGTCCGTCATATGGAACATAGTGTGAGCTCAAAATTTGGCACCAAATTTTTAGGATTTCAAATGAAAACAGACAAAGAATTAACAATAATTCTATGGGATATTTTTGGGACCAATAGAATAGTTTGCAAAAAGGTGAGTCTACTTCGTATTCATTTTCCCTTTTCTCTCAACTTCATATTTATTCTCTAATTGTTTGCAATCCCTTTTCCTCCCGATTAAAAAAATCACAACGTATACACAGACACATACCAATATTTGTCATAATGGTTGTAGTAACTTCACATTTCATTTACAAAACACATAAATATATATAAATACAAAAACACTGCAATTTAAGGACAAAAACTACAAAATAACCATAATCTGTCGTGAGAGGGCTCCAGTAAAAATCATACGATTTAACAGGCTGAGGACCCTAACAATGTATTGGTGCAATATTTCCTTTTAGTAAATATGCTATCAGTTCTTTTTAAATACTGTAGTTTATGGAAGAAGCACCATGGCGTTTATGAGTTTAAAAGTAAAATTTCGGGTGTGAAGTGTTTACGATTTTTTCTTTTCAAGTTTCCTTTGCACTAAAGTAATACGGTGTTATACACAAAGGATATTATGGCAGAACAAAAACGTACAATTAACGTAACTTGGGGGGTTGGGAGGTATATCCCTAGAAACAAAAATTTAACATGTATAAAGTATTGGAAACTTTTGTCTAGTGGAAGCTAAGCACCCCCCCCAACCCCTGAAAAAAGTTTAGCCTCTCAGGATAGTTACGCAAATGTGCAAAAGTTTTGAATTTTACAAAGACTTTTTAAACTGCATCAAATTTTAAATGAATGTCGCTAGTCTCATTTACGATGTGTCGGAGTGGCATTTATGATGAAAACTTTCTGATTTAGGCTCAATATCACAGGTGCGGCATTTCTTCTATAAATTACAGTAGTTTGATATTATTGATGTCCTTAAGAATATTTGGTATTTTATTCTAACTTTTTATACCTGAATATTTAATTCAATTTCTGTATAACTCAGTTCCAATTTTTAGAAGTCTATATTCATCTTTTCTTCTGGAAGCATGGTTAATGTCATATCCTATAATTTAATGCAGTCGATATGTTTTCTTTTACCCTTTCGAACATTATTTTTAGTATACTATAATCATATATCTTATCTATTGGTAGAATACCATATTTGCTAAACAATATATGTCAATTTAAACATTTTTTTTAACTTATTTTTCAAAATTTAATCTGTAGTGATTCAATTGACCTGATAAAATTTAAATTTCCTTAAATGCTATTACAATAGGTCAAGTGGCTGTATATAAATGGATAATATAAACTTAGTACTAAATATCTCTCTGGGGACGGCTCGCAACAATTTCTTTAAAATCTCTATTCTTAAACATATATACAGGGTGATCGGAAACACGCACACATCCATGGAAATGTAGTACACTATATGGCCTTTAAGATTACAAGATTCGATTTACCTAATTATAACATATGTTCAGAGTGGCTACCTTTTCCACACGTACAAACATATGTTCTTTTTACTGGATTTGTTGCCACTCTCCTTAGACCTGAAATGGAAATTTCAACAGTCGCTGCTGTAATGTTAATTTCAAGTTCTTTAGGTGTCTTTTATAAACAGTACCTTTAAGATAACCCCAGAGGAAATAATCTGGAAGTGATAAATCAAGTACATGGGGGCCAGAAACCTTTAGAAATGAGTGTCACTAATCTTATCAGGATTTTTCAATTCCTGAAAAGAACAAACACGGTACGGATAAAATTGTAACAATTTTGCAGCTTTCTGTGCAGTTCCGTACGACAGTTCTTGAATTGCTAATTTAATAAGGCATTTTCCAGGCGAACGTTGCAACGTAGCCCGTACGTCAGTCAGTTTGTCGCCGCTTAAAATGGAGGGCCTTCCTGCCCTATGTCTGCAACAGAACCAGTTCTAGAAAACGCTGAAATAACTTCGTAATTGTTGATTAGTCAGGCACTTTTGAGGACTGGTAATTGTTCTCAAACTTCTAGCTTACACACTCACAAGATTTTGTGGAAAAAAATATTGCTCTAAAATAAAAATTCTTCCTTTTTGGGAAAATGACATGTCCATCGCTCGATGAAAAGAGATCTCTAAATGCTAACATACGCGTTCAATATATTAAATGAAGCTATTGTTATCCTTATGATGGTACAGTGATGCCATCTGAACATAAAAAAAGATAAGTATTCTACTTTCTCTTTAATTTATATATTTTTAAAATTTGACGTGCGTGGGTTTTCGATCATCCTGTATTTTTATTTTTCCTATCTGCCTATTTCAATTAAGTCCTTTGTCAGTATTACCCCTAAAAAATCAGTTTCCCTAATTACTTCAATTTCTTTCCCATTTATATAAATTTATTTCATTTTCCTATTTTTTGTATTAAAAATTTCGTATTGTCTTTTCACTTTCTTTATAAATTCTTTTTGTTTGCAATTTTAATTTTGTCCGTTATCTTTTCCTGTTCAATAATGTCATTATAAATTATCAATAATGGTTTTAGAAAAATGTTTGCATTTTATTTGATTAATTTTAGTTTTATTTCACCTATACCAACTCTTATTATTTAAAGTTTGTAAAATTTTTAGTAATTTTAATTCATTTATTTCCATAACAGTCTGGTTTTCTTTTTTTAAATATGATCTGTAATAAGTTCATTAGTTTTATTCTTATCTAACTTAGTACCTATTTCGTAGTCAACTATATGCACGTAATATTCATTATGTGACGATCGTCTGTTATTACTGTGTACTTTCACTCACTATTCCTTCTAAAAGTTTCCTTGTTTTACCTATTATTTAATATTTTCCATTTATTTTTAGCATGTATATGACTAAAACATCTTTTGTAATAACCCTATTTTCTTGTTAATATTGTCTTGTTGTTTCGTTTCCCATTTCTTTGTATGTTTTGTTCAAATAAGCAATTTTCTTTGTTCAAATGAATCTACAATACAATCTGTTTCTTCTTATTATTTTATTTATGCATTTTTTTGGACCCATCCCTCCTTGCAATATTTTTCTTTTATTACCCATGGGAATGTTTCATTCATTATTTCCTGCATTTTTGTTATAAAAAGGTAATAACTTTTTTCTTCATTAAATTCTTCTCCTCAATTTATCTCTAAATTTGCTAACATTTTTGTGCAACAATTTCGCACTCTTATTTTTTTGTTCTTTTTTCCATTATTCCTTCCTTCTCAAAGTCAACTAGTATCATTTTGTGACCACTTAATTGATAGTCACCCATCTCAACGATGACCTCATCAGTATCTGTGAAGCGTAAATCATAGTAGAAGATTGCGATGTTATATAAATGCTCTGCTTTACTAAATTTTTTATACCCAATGATTTCATATTATTTATTAATAAATTATTATTAGTACTCTTTTTTTCATATTGATGTGAAATCGCCAATTATAAATATTTTTTAATAGTACTTTCTTCAAAAGTTTTCGTTAACCAATTTATTAGTTCGCCTAAAACCCATTTTGGGTATCTATATACCAATACCATTCCTGTTTCATTATTTTTCTTTATTCCTATTTTCTAATTATCGTTTATATTTGTTACTTCTTGCCCATGGTAAATATATCTCCATTTTATCAATGACATAAATTGGTACACCACTTCCTCTCATTGTTTCTAAACCTAAGGTAACCATAAAAACGCTTAAAATGATTAAAGTCATGTTCCTCCATCCAAGTTTCCACTACCACCAGAAAATCTATCTGTAATTCATCATCGTTTAACAATATTCCTATTTCTTCCATTTTATTATTAATGCTCCTTGTATTTAAATATATTATTCTATTTGTTTTAGTATTTTTGTTGGTCCAACCAT
Organism: Dysdera silvatica; assembly: GCA_006491805.2. NCBI lineage: Eukaryota > Metazoa > Arthropoda > Arachnida > Araneae > Dysderidae > Dysdera > Dysdera silvatica. Next base: position 164,375,087 of record QLNU02014802.1, on the reverse strand, counting down.
TTTTCAATGAATATAGGCCTACATCATCTACTCTGACATCAAAAATATTTTCCTTATTATTCTCCACCATGGGCACCCATATGAATATTTTTAGGGGGAAGGAGGGGATTTAAAAAAATTTGGGGAAAAAAGAGAGAAAAAGAAAGGGGCTTTAAAAAACATTGGCATGATAGAGATGCCCTATATCTTCAACTAGAACAGTAGAAAATCATACCAACAAAGTAACTAATAATTTTTTTTTTCACTCTGGTCGGAATGAATGACAGAAGGCAAGCATACTATATGCAGTTTTACCTTGTACATTTTGACCAGTGTAAAATAATTTACTAGTTATAACAAGTCCTGGTTAATTTTTGTACATTGTTGTCAAAGGGGAGTAAAATCTTAAATCCTTCTCTATTAAGCAGAAGTGGTTATCAGAGCTAATTTCACTGCTAGTATTATCATTGCAACCAGGGAGTCTGCTACACTTCCTCACATCCACCCCAAATTTCTTGACATACCCAAACTCAAAGTTCATATACCCGCTAAATATTCAAATTACAAGAAAGAAAAAATATTGCGCAAATTATTTTTCTATACTTTTTCTGCATATGTAAATTGTAATAATCTTTTATATGCAACAATTTTTCGAAGAAAAATATGGATAAAGATACCAAGGGGGGGAAAGGAACCACAGGAAGTGAAATCCTGCCACTTCAATATTTATTAGCTGTCTATGAATGCATTAAATGTCCAAGAAGAAATGCTTGAATTTTGTTTTCCTTCGAATAAAAAAAATTAACCTTTTTGTGTAAATATGGACGAATTATTTCATTGCTACTGAATATTTTATTTTGTTTCTTTTCTGGTAAGTACATTTTATAAGAAAAATTAAAAACTTGAAGGTAAATTTCACAAACCCCCAAACTAAGTTTGACACCCCCTCCCCAACAAAGTTTAATATCCCCCCCTCTCCCAGCAAGTATTCTGGCAGACACCCTGCTTACAAGCCAAAAAACTAAAATTTATAAATACTTTGGCGAAAATTACGAATACAGAGCAAGCACATATTTTATTTCAAAAATATTTGTTTGTTGTAAGAAACTGTAAAACATTTAGTAACCCATGAAAATTTAAACCAATATAGATTTTTTTGGTGGCACTTGAGGTTTTAAGGCTCCAGGTGTGCGTCTTGTGCACCTGTGCAGAAATTCGCCAATGTATGTGTCTATATGATTCAATGATATATTTCATTTAAAAGTCTTGTTATATTTTATTTACATATTTTTACTCAATACTGGCTATTTGGTTATGTATTGCTATGTTTTTACCTTTTTCAAGTATATTTATTTCATTATGTATTCATATTCTCTCTTCTATTATACTTTTCCCTTCTTAGTTATTTAAATACATTTTAATATCAAATATCATTTTTTTCTCCACTCTATAAAATCAGTTTTAACTCTACATTTTGTAATAACTAGTTGTATGCCCATCATAAATTTATGTGATATGACACCTCTTAATTATATATGCACTTTATTCAGTGCATAAAAAATTGTTCTAAACATTCAGACTTGCTGGTGAGATGGTAGCTATTTCTTTTTGGAAAATGAAAACACATTCATATTAGACCATATCTGACATACATAAATATAATTCATAACATCTTCATTGCATATATAACTGTTATACGAAAACATGCATGCATACATTGTGTTACATGCAATAAAGCTGTGAATTATATTTTTATTTGTAATTTTGCATAGTACATATATAGTACATATTTGCATAGTACCATATTTCACATATACGACATATTACAATGGAGGGAAGGACACATGGGCAGACATTGACTTGTTTCCTCTCATGGGCATTTGACATGTTTTTTCATATTTGACAACAATTTTAGCATGCAAAAAAATATTGTTTATAAATGCTTCTCATGTTTCTGACAGTTATATCTAAAAAGTTTAATTGTCTGGAAACAACTAAAAAATATATATATATACTTTTGTAAGTCAAGTTTAGTGTTATTATATATAACTACACTTACACTCAGTGCTACATTTCCCAATAGGCTATAGACTAGCTCGGCAAAATTTTGTGTATTGAGTCTGATATAACAAAATCAATACCATATCTGATGGTATCTGATGATATAATCAGATGTTTTGCCAAGAAGAAAGCTAGACGTCATGCTTTCCATTTAAATACCAGTGTTCGATAGGCTTTTATTTTTTGCTAAAATTAAAATTTATTTCAATAAAATTGAATTTGATTTATGATATACTAAAAAGAAATAATGGTTCTATATAAGTTAATATTGTTTAATGTTTATGTTTCAATTTATGAGTTTGTTTTTCAACGTATTTATTATCAATACAAAATTTTTATGTTGTTACCGTTGATTGGGGGCAAGTAGGAAGGGGTGGCAAAATGATAAATCCGCCCATGCTTACACTGACACCTTTACTACATGGCTGAACAAAAACTTCATGAAAAATTTACATTTAAAAAAATTGAGATTGCTGCCATCTATGGGACACAATTGGAACTAAAATTATTTTATGTTTTCAATCCAATTTGGAATAAGCCTACAATTGAGGCTGAGGACATGAGGCAAATGAGGAAAGCACATAGGGGGCCCAGCACAGAGCTTTAATAACTTCACAAACATAATTCGTTATTAAATACGATTGACTGGAGTTCGATCTGCCAAATTGCCTGGAGGGCCGTAAATCCTGCCCCATCTTCTGCTTTCTATATCCACATAATTTACTCAAAAAATAGTAACTCAGAAATAATTCCAAATCTTATTTCTTTTTGTTCCACCAAAAAAGTCGTCCACTTTGTATCATTTAAACCAGGGCCGAAAAAATCTATTGCCCGACATGTAAAAAAATCGAAAGCTTTTAACGTTCTAAAAAACGTAAGATTTTAACAGATCTCTGGATTTTATTTTTTAATTAAAAATAAACATCCATTTTTATTGCAGTGATTTTATCAATGTTCTAGCGACAATCTCGATACCTCAATAATAGTGTAAACTTAATAGGGAGCCCCAACAATAGTGGGTTAAGATAAAAGCTCCAAATCCACGTCCAAGTATTTGACGATTTTTCAGCAAGTCCTGTGGGAAAACCTGAATTGGCCGGCATCTTGCCAGACTTCTTGACTAAAGTCTAGAGGCAGGATGAGTTCCGCCTTTCTGCACATGCGCGTGGACTGATTTGTCAGCAGTACAGCAACATTCGTTCAGCTCCTGTTTATTTGCCTTTCCTGTTTTTTCCATCTCGTCAGTTTTAATTAAAATGGATATTAGAAAATTTTTTCAACCTTGAAATGTAACTGTATCGGAACACCCTACCGAAGCTAATAGTATCCCCGTGGTTTCTATACTAGAAGAAGTTAACCAACCTAAAGGTGAGTAAAATTCTTGTATTTCATGATTTTATTTTTTAGTATCATATATTTAAATCTTGTATGCACAGTGAAAATCGTTTATAACGACCAATTGCATATAACGATGGAATTTTTACAAGAAGTTTGGTTTGCTATTCTACTCCATACTAAATATATCGGTTATAACGACATCGTATATAACGACGAAACTAACGACGGCGATTTTGTAGTCTACGTAGATTCTAAGTAGGGAAATTCGTATCGGATATAACGACGCGACTTGACATCGGTACCACATGGGTTCGAGACAACGCTAGAATCACACATGCGTTATTAAAATTTAAGCGTTATTTTAATCTTGTTTATTTACAAATGTCGAAAAAATTTTATTACCGCTAAACCAGAATACTGAAGATGATTTGTGACTAGCCTACCTTATATGCATTATTATAAGATATAATAATGATATTTTTATAAATTTAGTTTATTTGATGACGATTTTGGTTGGTTTTTTTTTAGGGCTAGGGGGAAAAGACAGGATGCAGAACAAAATTTCAGGGAGGGCGCAAAGCTTGAAAATTTCAGTTGTAAGTTCAGTTTAAAGTATTTTGAACTTGAAAATAATTATTTTTAATGTAAATTTATTATTCTCAGGGGGGAGCAGGCCCCCTGCTTGGATTCGTCCTTGGGGGAGCAGGGGGTTGTTTCAGGCAATTCTTCAGAATTTCAGATTTAGACAAAAAAAGGGGGGGTGGGGTGGAGGTTGCCTTCTCGGGGTGAGCTGATCGACAGAATTCTACGGTAAATAATTTGCAATTAAAAAAAAAATCCGCAGCCTCTTACACCCCTAGAAATTTTGTGTCTAACGTGCTCATTTTGTAAATCTGGCACTCATGTCACCGAAATTTTGTGTCTAACGTGCTCATTTTGTAAATCTGTCACTCATGTCACCTGTCATGGACGTATCTAGTACTTGAAACCAGCAACTTTTATCCCCAATGCAGCCTAGAACCTTTGTGAATCAATTTATTTTTGGTCCAATTATTATTTTATTTTTAGTGCAATTTTTCCAACTTATATGTGGATATATTATATGATAATTAACATCCAAAATATATACGCCTTAAATTAATAAACAGGGTCATAGATTAAAATTTAACCTATGACACTGAAATATTAAATTCTACTTAATCACTAAATATCAGTTTTATTTTTCTTCTATAGGAGATCTTGTAGCAAATAAGAGGAGGAAAGTGAGGAAAAAAAAGTGTCCGTTGTGTATTGGATGTTTGGCTGTAATCCTATTTATGATTAGGTACCAATGAGGATCCTACTGAAATGTGGTGTACAATGTGCCACAATTTTTCAAAAATTGCCAACACATCAAGCTCTTCAAAATGTCTGGAGTACAAGGAGACTCCACACGGGTTACTTCCATTCCTGGACAATGAAACGAGGAAGCATGGGCTATGTGTACAAGCCCAGTGAGCGCCGCAAAACCAAGCTGAAACGCCTATAAACAAATGTCTCAAAAATCTATCAAAAGAACAGTGTAAAAAATGATCTTGCTCTTTAACACAGCATATTTCTGTGCAAAGGAGGAGATGGTTTTTGCAAAATTTGAAAAACTGTGCCACCTGAAAATTAAGAATGGGCTGGCCTTGGGCCAGAATTATTTCAACTGGAGCCAGTATGTTTATCAATAGTATTGCTGAGGCATGAAAACTCAATTGATACATGAACTAGAAAGTGCCCGTTTTTTGTGTGTGCTTGCTGATGGAAGTACAGACCGCAGTGTTTTCGAGCAAGACATTATTTATATGAGATACTCACCTTCTGGGATTCCTTCCAACAACAAAGTTTATCAAGTTGATGGAATTACAGAATGCTGATGCACAAAAAGTTCTTGCGGTATTTTATAAATCACTTGAAAATGTTAATTCGAATAAGAATCGTCAAGCCAAGAAAGTTGTAGGCATCAACTTAGATGGAGCGCCGCTGTTAATATGGGAAGATATGCTGGAGTTGCAGACTGATGGCTCGAGACATACCCCACCTTGCTATAATTCACTGCATAGCCCATAATTAGAACTTGCAATCATGGATACAGTTAAACAGTTAAAAACACCTACATCAAGGGTGAATTTGAATCAACAATTAAAGGAATTTTAAAATTTTATAGAAAGTCACTAAAGCTATGCAGAGAATTGAATGCCATCAGTGTTGTTTTGGAGACAACAACATTGAAAATGGGAAGCATGAGCCAAATAAGGTGGCTCGCAAGTCAGCAGTGGGACCTTTTAGCAATTTCAAACAATGTTTTCATAGTGGATATACATATGGAGTCTGTAGCGGCTGGAAAACACTGTTCAGGCAGTAAAAGCTACCTTAAAAAGATTAAGAGTGAACAATTTACCAAGATCTTAGTAGTCTTTAATCTGCGTAGTGTTCGATTTATATAAAATAAATACATATGCTGCAACGTGCATTTCGATCAATTTAATACCAGTCTCTTTGCAATTTGGTTTAAATAGTAGTCTATGTACTACACCATTCTGCGAAATAACTGGCAACAATATATATACGTTCGTAAAGAGATTATATATTGTCCTTCGTAGCTCAGTGGGTAGAGCCTCCGCCCGGCAAGTGGAAGGTCGTGGGTTCAGGTCCCACCGAAGGCAGAAATATTTATTTTCTTTCGAACGTTTCACCATCTAATCACGCCATACCATCGGCGTTGGTATCACTACGCCAATAAACGTTGATTGATTGACATTGTTGTTTGATTTACTAAGACTTTACACATTTGGCTTGACATCCTGGATATTCTAGCCATGCTGTCAAAGATGTTCCAGTCAGACAAGATCACCATTTTAGATGTCAAGCTTACATTGAGGTTGCCTGTATACAGCTGGAATCACTGAAACATTCCCTGGACCACATTTGAAAGCCTTCAATAATACTTACAAGGACAGTTCCTTCAAAGGAATCAAGTTGCCAAGCAAGAAATGTGAAGGAATCTGAACACACTTACTGATAACGCCATGGAAAGCATGAGTAATAGTTTCCAGATATCTGCCACTAAACCGCCTCTCCAAAGTACTTGATTTTAAGGTGTGGCCACTGAATACCAAATCACTATCAACATATGATCAAGAAGAAATAGAGATCTGTAGCACATTTCATGCTGTATTGGAAGAACAGGAAGCCTCAGGTGCTTTAAAGCAATGGTCCACCCTTAAGGTGATTGTGGGTAATATGAGCAAGACAGCCTCTTCTTGCCCATTCACAATATACACACATTTGCTGCAAACAAAGCCACAAGAATTAATCTATATGTCCTTCCCTTAATTGACCTGATGCTCTGTCACCAACACTTCAGCCTGTGAGCATGGATTTAGCTCTATGGATAGAATAAAAACATGTGTATGGTCTGGATTATCAACTGGATCAGTAAACGATTTGATGAGAATCAGCATTGATGGACCTGAAATTGAAGAATTTGATCCCACATTAGCTATTGATCACTGGCAATCTCCAGGAAAAGGTTTCAGACGTATTAATGGTCATGCTGTTCATATTTCTTAGGTGGCCATACTGATCCAGTTTGGGGTTGTAACATTTGCTTTCACTGCAAACTGTATACATAATGTAAATTTTATAATTTCTGAAGACTTCATTATGTATATAATTTCTTATTTGGTACTTATTTTTTTACTTGTACTTATTTTCATACACTTTCAACTAATACATTTTTTTAATAAATCTTGCCTATTTAATTTGTTTTGAAGTTAATTGATAAAGTGCAAAAATTAAATATAAAGCAATAAAATGTAGTGATATTTTTCTGGCCCTGATTCAAACCATTTCTACATTTTGCTTATATGAAGAGGGAGTGTACTTAAATTTTTATCCTTCGCATCAACTATTTTCAATTCAATGCAGGATGGAAGCCTGTTACCACACATATGCGTAGTATGGTGAAAGAAATACAGGGGAATTGGCCTTAAGCTCACGACGTTTTGGCAAGTTGGACCAACAGTTACATAAGGATTCCGAACCTTGGTATCTCTTTTACACAAACACACACATACATATATATATGTTTTTAAATCAGACCTATGACCAGGATTTCAAAAAGGGGATGATGAAAAAGGGATAGAGGGGCTTGATGGAAACAATATAAGGAATTTGATTTTACAGCTAATATTATTCATGAAGGGGGAGGGAGGGAGGAGCAGGGGTTAACCACAAAATCAAACCCTGAGCATGGCTTTACTCAGAACAGATGTTCCATATCAGATATAGTACATTATCTCTTTTCCAGTTATATTCTTTCTTGCTTACATAATAAAGACTGTGTTCAAAATCTTGACAGTAACAACAATTTAAATTATGAAATTATACAATTTCTATGTCTAAACTGTATAAATCAGGGTTGTCCAATATATAGCCCATGGGACACAATCCAGCAGGCCAACAATTGTTTAGAATAAAAAAAATTTTAAAACGAATATTTGAAAAAACTTTTCAGAAATAAAAACCGTGGGGACGGCATGACTGACCCCTTTCTATATAGCAAGTAAACAAATAAATAACTGGAAGAAACTCTGAACGAAGTGTTTATTTTTTAACGAAACCACTGGCCCGCGAGATCTGTGAAATTTTTTAAGTGGCTCACCGCTCAAAAAGGTTGGACAACCCTGGTATAAACGAACATACACATAATTGTTTTATTGGCGACGACAAAATGTACTAATCAAATAGAAGTGAAAGTTACACAAAATTTATTGCTGCAGTTAATTTATAAGACATTGTAAATATGTTACCACTCGACCTCCATAGGGGCATAACAGAACTTATGATTTGAAATGGATCAAAAAAATATACATCTCACTATCTAAGGGTGGCTTGAGGCCCCCTTTTCTATATCACTGATGCCTAAAACTCATCAACTGCCAAAATCTTGTCATGGAAAATAATTGTATGATAACACAGATCATAGGAGTAGAGTTACATGGGCCTGTAGGGCTTGAGCCCCAAGGAAATAGTAAGGATTTAATTTGGAGGGGGGGATAAAAAATTTTTACAGCATGTATCGATACAATCACAGCATGCAAAGCTGCATCCAAGTCTAGACTGCATAGCCCATTCAAATTACCAGATCCTCAGCGGACTGCACAGGTGTCTCGTATACAATACTTTTCAAATATTCCCACAGAAAGAAATCGAGACAAGAAAAATCAGGTGATCTGGGAGGCCACAGGGTAGGGCATTCACCGGTTCCCAAATGTGGCATTCAGATGGTGACGCGTGTCTCTGCTAAAATGGGCAGATGCCCCATTGTGCTGGAACCACATATGGGCACGGAAGGCGAGAGGATCCTCCTCCAGCAATTCGGGAAAAACTTATTGCAGAAAAATACGATAGGTTTGCCCATCGAGGCGGTCCATCAGTAGGTAAGGCCCAATTCAGTAGTCATGCACGATCCCCGCCCACTCACTGATGCTGAATCATTGGTGATTTGACTTTGAATGTGTACCATGTGTGTTCTGGGGCACCCGCAAATGCACATTATGCACATTCACTATACCTTCACGTGAGAATGTTGATTCATCCATAAAGACCACCAGAGTGGGGAAATTGACATTTACGGCACTTTGCTGTAGGAACCACCGCATGAAATCTAAGCACAAGGAATAATCAGCAACTGTTAACGTTTGCACTGACTGCAAATGATAAGGGTGTAATTTTTCTTCACGCAGTACTCGCCAGACACTATTCCACTGTACACCCAGGCTCTGAGCGACTGATCGCGAACTTGTGCCTGGGCTCTCTGTCACCATATGCAAGATGTTATCACTCATAGCTGGCATTCTGACCATTCTTGGTTGTCCGGCATCTAATTGACTGACGTGGCAGGTGACTGTCAAACATAGCTGGCGATGTAGTCTCAAACATTTTATGATCGAGCACACGAGGCATAGGATATCCCTCACGGTACGACCTTTGCGCCTGTTTACCATTGTATTCGACTAATGCGTACATCAGGTGCATATCTGCTTTTTCTGCGTTTGTAAACTGTTCCATCTTGTCAATATCGACACCGTAAATACTGCGATGTGGTTGAGCCACCGCTTTTAACCCCTGCCACGTCGTCTGCACCCCCCTATCAACACAGCTGCATTTCTGAGCATGTAATTCCTTTGCAGATACACCATAGTAGGCTATTATTGGATGATGTATGTACTACCATCCAGGGCTCGAAATGCACTGGAGCAAATCGGGACAGTGTTCCGGTTCATGAAAATTTTAATTTTAAGCCCTGCTATCACACTCTCATATTTGGGTTATAAATTCCCGAATTGCATTAATTTGGCCATGGGAAGTTATTTTGGACCATAGTAAGTAGTGAAACCTTTTCCAATATGGTTTTAGGCTAAAACGGCAAATTTTTCAAATTTTGTTACATGATCGACTAATGTGGATGCAAATAATAACATCCCTATAGTTCCAGAACGGCTCATTTTCGGACATTGTTTCACTGGACCAAAGTTGTTTCTTTTGATCTCCTTCACCTATTACACATGCTTGACAATTCCCAATTGCCTCCAGTATAGTAAACCAATTGTTTTCCATACCTTTGATGACTAAACGGCAACACTACTCAGGACCAGGGAAGGGACTTTCCGACTTTTTTTATCTCTGCTGCATTATTAGGGCAATCACTTAAATCATGTGGCAAAAAAAACCAAACCCTTTTGCGCATGTAGGCTACTTGCCTACATAGTAACGATGTGGATGTAAATAATAGTTTCACTCTGCAGCCAAATCGAGTCCTTTGCAGACAGACGTGAGGATTTCGGCCAATTTGGTTTATTTGATATCCCCTACAATCCCTTAACGTTTTGGCCATGAATTCAGGGACACCCTGTATGTATATATATACATACATATATACATATACACACCTTTCTGCCATAGCATTTTAAATACAGATCAATTAACTTATGTTTTTGTCTCTGGGAAGTGGAGCAGTCGGCTAAAAAATATGCCTTTCCAGCGTCCAAGATGTTGTGACCAAAGCCTATTCATATATTTCAATGTTAGACACATTTACATTGTACACACTTATATAAAAAACACAGACTAGTGTTAAGCTACAGTTAAAGTTATCGTAGCATCTCAAACCAAGGAATAACTTGTGTGTAAATAACAGAAAAGCATTATTTTTTCTCGTGTCTCTATGCGATTTTCCAATTTATATATTGAAAACATATTCTCTCTGCAGTAGTCAACGGTGGCCATTAGTTTACTCAAGAGGCCTTACAGCCTGTGCACCAGATTAACACATACACAGTAGGTGGTCGTACATTCCAAGAAGCAATGCCAATTTGAGAGAATCTGAATTTATTCACCACCGAACACTTGCAAATTCTAGCTACAATTAGCATGCATTTCATGATGCAATGAAATGTATATGCATTTGTCTTCAATAAATAAGATTACTTAATATATAGTCTACATTTGATTTCCTACTGTGGTGCAGTCTTGAAATTGTAATGGGCAATTCCACAGTTAGTCTTGTTATGATTATACTGATATTTTTACACATATTTTCGATTCCTGCTTACCAACTTTTTAGAAAATTATAATTTTTTTTTACAGAAAATTATGAAAAAATGTTGACTTTTGTTATTTATCCAAAAAAAAACAAACAAACCAAACTTGAAAATTGAGCACTTTTGCAAACTGGATGGTTAGAAGTTTGGTTACTCTTGTTACATGAAAAGAACATGGAATTTTTGGCATTCAGTGTAAGTGATAATTTCTGCTGAAATATAAATATTTTTAAGTTTCAAACTTTTCTTGCATTAAAAAGGTTAATGATCAAATATTAGCTACCTAAAAGTTAATATTCAACACTTTTTTATTAGAAAAGAAATGTTGTGGTTACCCTTGTTATACTCTTTTTGAAAGACTTTGTGGGAATGTAAAACATAAGCCACTAATACAAATACGCACACAGTAATAATTTCATTAATTTCTAAAATGAATCATTGAAGCTGAACTGATTTCTAAAGTTTACAACAGCTGGAAAACTTATTTTTCTTCACAACGTTTTTTCTTTTTATGAAGAATATGGTCTGGTTCTTCAGGCCACTTCCAATTCTTCCCTGTAGGTAGCATTGTGCTTACACAATACAAGGGATTTTCAACCCACGGTCCTCCGACATGTTTTATGTGGCCCCCTGGCTCACGAAAAAATGCAAATTATTTCACACAAAAATAACGTCCCTGCTCCCTTGGAGTCTGAGGTCTATATATTTTATTCTGTTGTCATTTTCATATTTCATAAAAAATATCTTAAAACACTATAGAACTAAAGTAACACGAGGTTCCCCTCAATCATGTTTTACTTTAGTTTTCTAGCGTATATGGGCACTAGGTGTAGTTTTATCGATTTGCAGTGCAACAGTGATTGAAAAAAAATTCATCTTAGGACTCATCAAATTCTATTCTAAATATGCTGATATGAACATCTTCCCCACTATCTGACTGCATGCTCTGAAAATGTTACTATTCTGAAGCATTTACAACTGCGCATAAGCTAACATAGAAAGTTGACAGTGGGGTTACAGACTTACAATTGGGAGATGATTACAAAGCTACAACTCCATATGTATATACACAAAATTTTATTGCAGTGGGAATTATAAACCCTTCCTTTTTCTGCTGAGAAAATTTTTTTCCTACTAACGATTTTCCGCTTTATGAAGGCTTTTCTCTTTAACGGGATTAAATAGTGCTTTCCGCTTCCGCGTTAGACAGTTTCTGTGTTAGATAATGTTAACTACCATTGACTTTTGAAGGACTTGTAGAAAGAAAAAAAAAAAACGTTTTGAGCAAGTTTCTGCCTTATGCAGGTTCCACCTTAGTTTTCACTGTCTATTAATCAGTTCCAGAGGCAAATCTTGAAAATATTTTGGATGCGCATGCAAAACTAATATAGAGACTTAAGGAAAAAATATTAACAAAGGCTGATCCAGGGGAGGGGGCAAACCCCTTGAACTGCCTTTGTTCAATCCTAATATTGTCGATACCATGATGCAGCCTGTGGGCCTACGGGAATAAGCAAAATTGGCCTTCGGACTGAAAAGGGTTGAAGATCCCTGCACAATACGATTCTTCGACTGCACTAATTATTTCACCTGGATAATATTTAGAATTCCATTCTACTAATACTCATTCTCAAGGCACAAAATCATTCCTTTTTGGCACCGCTTTAGTGTTTGTTAATATTTTACCAATAGGTTCCCATCAGTAACTCAAAAGTATTGCATTTTCGAAATATCTTTTATAGAAGATTTTTTAAAAATAGCATCCACATTTAAATTAATATCTCCTTTTTTTTTTCTTTTTGTGTGTCACTTCAGGTTCTATGTTTATTACTTTTATTTCAGTAGACGAGTTTGCTACTTTGGCAAAATCGGCCATAATATTAGCCATGTATTCTCTGCTTTTGATTTTCATCCACACACTACCCTTTTTCCTATTCCCCCAGTACCATCGACTGGGCCTTTTCCATGCGAGGTTGCATAACAGTAAATACTTACAAAAACAACCAATAAGCAGTTCTTTATCTCAAATCTGGAGAGTCTTTAATGAAAATTCAAGCAAGGTAAATTTTGGACACAAACTATACACTGAGTGGCCACTTTATTATGACCACCTGACAATTTTATGCAAATTAGCTATGGCGTCACACTGTTGCCGCTGGAGGGCTAGGCTAGCATAAAAAAGGAAAGCTTGATTCCTGAGACAGTAGTATAAGCGATTTGTTTGTGAACATATGGGAGGAAAAACACGATTTGACGAACTTTGAATGTGAGATGATTGCAGGAGCTCGGAGCCATGGAGCGAGTATCAGCGAAATCACCGCATCTGTGAAGTATTCAAGAGCAGATGTAGTTAAAGTGTTTAAAGACTGGACTGTCCAGCAAAAAACTGGGTTCCAATATGCAACTTGTGGTCATCATCCACTAATGAATGCTCGGGCAGAACGGAGAGTCTCCAGGCTTGTAAAGACAACAGAAGGATAACAGTGCAGCAAATTGCAGATGTTAATGTGATGTTCCATGAATGACCTATCAACATCTCATACAGTCCATGCCAAGAAGAAGAATCAATGCTGTATTGAAGGCAAAAGATGGCCCAACGAAATATTAACGAGGTGTGGTCAAAATACAGTGGCCATTCAGTGTATAAATGAATTCTCTGAAAACAAACATGCTTACCTATTGTTTCGTTACATTGAGTTGTTCAGTTGTAAGAAACAGAGAAAATTTTGTTTAGTATTGTCACCATAAATAGTCAAAATGATTTGACCAAATAAAACACACAAACCAGCAAAAAACATGAATGGATCCCGTTCGACTGTCCTTTTCGGTTACTCTCGTTACATATTTATACTTAAAATAACTTCAATTGTTTTACATATATTAACTTCATATTTTCAGAGACACTGTCCCAATGGATAATAAAGACATTCAAAAACCTTTTTTTTTTTTTTTACTTTTTCAACTTTTAATGAGTTTTAGTAAATTTTTCTTGTTTTTGGTTACTCTTGTTGCAATCAAAAATGTGAATTTAATTTACCTTATACACTAGCATAATTTATTTTGAATGGAGATTTTTTCTCTCATACGACAGTATAAGGATATATATTACCACTGGGAACAAATTTATGGGCAAAAAATAAATCTCCTTCAATTAATTCTAATTTAAAAGTACACTAACAAAATTGACATTTTTGCTGTAAAAACTAAAAGTACTTTACAAGGCATACATTCCAACTGATCAACGATGGACAACAGAAATTCTGAACTGGATTCCAAGAGACCACCGAAGACCTAGAAAACGTCCTCAAACTAGATGGGTGGATGAAATAAGAAAAGAGGTTGGGGTGACGTGGAAACGAATGGCCCAGGATAGACTTGTGTGGAAAGCATTTGGAGAGACCTTCATCCAGCAGTGGATAGATAATGGTTGAATATGATGATCATAAAAAATATGCTATTAAAAATTAAAAAAAAAGCTCTAAATAGAAGTACTTTGAACATTTATCTACAAAATGATACCTAACATCAACTTGTAGCATGAAATTTGTTTTCTCACCCTCATGTCCTAGTTTCTGTGGAATTGTCCTAATATATAAATGCTTATTAGTAAGGAAAACACCATCACAGTTATATATTTAAAAAAAGTTTACAATTGTTTCGAAGGAGCTTTCCTGCTTCAAAACGAAAATATGCTTACAGTCTTTTTTGAATATATAACTGTGCTTTTCTTAATAATATACTTTGCACAGTATTTTTTGCCAACTGTTTTCTTCATATAAATGCTTCCTCTTATGTGTTCACATACAGTTAGTTGAACCTGCATAAGTACCAGGGCTGGCTTTCTGCCAACAGAAACTGGTTACAACCGGTTTTAACCGGCAGAAAGTGGGAGAAACTGGCAGAAACTGATAAAAGTACTGAAAACAGCATTGTATTATTTAGTAAATGAAAGATTACAAAATATATGTTTATTACAATAATTTAATATATTATAAAGCTTTATATTAATAATTTCAATAATTAAAATATTTTAAAATAATTAAAAAATACTCAGAGTAAATCAAAGATTTGTTACAAAAACCATCTTCTGGAGGTGATATTATTAAATTTGTTGGGTCTATTTAACCTTATTTACCTTCTTCACCTTATTAAACCTTTAGCTATAAAATAAAAAGCAACAACATTAACAGCTTGGTGGTAAGAAAAAGCCTCAATGGTTTATGACTAATCGAATAAGCTGTATTACAGCCAATGAACCACACTTTTTTTAAAATCTGTTGTAAAGCATGTGGTATCTGTTTAGAAATATTTTAGAAATCGTTACAAAGTGCTTGGCTAAAGGAATATGCATAAACACTGTGAAGCCACGAATACCTGGCAATAGAAAATAGAAAAGTCAGGTGGATAGCTTGGAATCATTCATATAACTTGCAGGTCATGAAAATGATATGGATGATAAAGGTGCTGTTCAAGTTATAAATAATCGGATGATTAATAAAGATGTAAAAAGACTTGTTGCAGCTTTTAAAATCTATTGCTGTTGCCCTGTATATGATCGGAAAAGGTGACTTTCTATTCCAGATGCTTATGAAATTTGGTTGACCCTCATGGATGATTATAATCTCATGGAAATGAATCAAAAAAGGGTAAAAAGTAAATATAATCAGGCAATAACTCAACATCATATATGCCAGTTTATATACTTCATCCAAAGTACATGTGATCTAAATTGTCACATGAGCAGGAAGAAAACACTATGAAATTCCTTAATGTCATTAACCCAAATTTTATGCTTTACGTTATAGCTTTTTGAGCAAAATCAATTCCTTTTCCTGAAACATACTACTCTAGTAAAATCTTGGAAAATGTCCCAGTTCCTATATGGTGGTCTAGTTTAAAGGAAACAACTATAAATGATGATTTTGTAACTTTTGTTCACTCAGTGATAATATTGCCTGCAGTATTGGTGGGCTTGGAAAAATACTTCTTATGCTTTTCGTCTATTCATAATAAATTAAGAAATTGTTTGAATTAGGAAATCGCACCAAAACTGATATTTTATTATAGACTGCTATGAAAAATTATAGAATAAATATATAGAATTTGCTATAATGAAGAATAAATAAATCCTTTGAATAAATACTATAAACATTGTAACTAAACCTATTTTACTTTAAAACGAATTCCTTTTGGTAATTTAGGACATTTTGATAAGTTTTTAATGCATGAAATAATTATTTTCTGGGTTTCTGCCGGTTATTGCCACTTTTGTGGCAGAAACTAGTTTCTGCCATGTTTTTAAGCAGTTATAATTAATGATTTTAACTGCCTTGACAGAAACTCGCCAACCCTGGTCAGTACACGCTACATAACCGAACAAATTAAACAAGGGTACATATTTAAGTCAAACTGATATTTTGGCAATAATTTCCTTACATTCATTATTTCTTACTTAGATTCTGTTTTTTTCTTATTTCAACTCTACTTTTTTTCCCTAGAGATTTATTACTGACACTAATCTATTTCAAACTTATTTTTCTTTTCTTTTTCCAAACTATGAAGCCGCTGTTGACTATGCAAATGAGTAAGGTTAGCTGAACTAGCAACTGCTGCTCTTAATTTGTTGCATGCAGACCTTGGAGCTTCTCTTTTTGTGAATCGAGCGGTCTGTTAATTTTGATACTTTTGAGTATCGGAATTTGAGGAGTTGTTGAATTCATGTCTTGCAAAATTTATGTAGAAGTCTTGACATAAGGATGGTGATGTTCGAAAATTATTCCTGGTTACACTTAATCATTTTCGACACCCACATATAAGCTCAAGCTTTTTTAGGTATAAAAGAAAAAAGATGCCGTTCTTGCCCTAGAGTCGAACTAGGGTCCATTTGTTGAGCCCGGAATGCTTTAACCACTAGACCAAAAAGGACAAGAACAATGCTCTTTCTCCATATATAAGGATGTAAGCTATTATTACCCTTCTCAGGGATAACACAATTGCTAAATAATGGTCAACACACAAAGCCATTGGGGCAAGTTCTCGTGATTTTTCAAGGGGAAATTTATTATACTTAATAATTTTCATCACCCATGTATATTTAGCTGAAGCTAGAGCTTTTTTAGGTATAGGAGAAAAAGAGACGGCATCCCAGCCCTAGAGCCGAACTAAGGTCTCTCCGTTGAGCCTGGAGTGCTTTGATCGCTAGACCAACGAAGACAGGAACAAAGCTCTCTTTCTCCGTATATAAGGATGTAAGATATTATTACCCTCCGCAGGGATAACACAATTGCCAAATAATGGTCAACACACAAAGCCTCCGGGGCAAGTTTTTGTAAGTTTTTGTGGGGAATTTATTATACCTGATAACTTTCTACACCCATGCATAAGATCAAGCTAGAGCCTTTTGAGTACTTCCGTACTATAGCGACGTCTGACTTTATTTGGCGACTTCTAAATTTCGCCAAGATCGCAGCTTTTATATATCAGGCAATAGCACACCTCCGTATTTGTATCTCCGTTAATATAATATTTTGATTATGAACTAGTACTTTTGTAAATAAATCAGTACTTACCTGACTCACAGAGACCGAACTAGGGAGAGACCTCTCAGACCCACCCACTCTTCGCTTCGTGATTCATGCCGTTTCAATCACATTCGATGTACGCTGCCTGAATCAGTATCTTCATGAACAGTATATTTAAAATAAATAGCCTCAGCAAAAATGCAACACCATGCTAATATAAGAATACTTGGCAAAATTTTGGCGACATTTTCACCAAAATTATCCACTATCTCGGCGATATATTTTGGATGCCGCTATAATACGGAAGAACCATTTTTTTTTTTTAAAAGTATATGCATTTATATATATCTTTTTTTCCTATACCTAAAAAAGCTTTAGCTCTCCAAACCCTAGACTACAGTAAGCAGCGTGATCTTGAAATTTTAGTTTCATATACCTACAGTGAAATATGTCTATAATTACACTGTAGGGACCAGGAAAATATATCACCATCATTCGAACAGACATGGTTGAAATTAAATACATTATACGTCTGTCAGGACTGCAAAAAAATGCCACTAAATACAGATTTATGGTTATTGTACAGTTAAGGTCTACGCATGTTCTTTGGGAGGGGTAGTCTCTCTTATAAATATTTCCCATTATCCTTTAGATTTCTTATAGGATACATAAATGTCCTGCTTTGTAGGGTAGTCCGTTTGATGACTAAGCAATTAACTAAAAGGGATCAAAATTTTTACCCATTCTCGAGAAAATTCCACAAACCATCAGCACATTAAAATAAAATCCTAGAATATTTACCATCACTGACAGGAAATAATACAGTAAATGTGGGAGTTTTTTCTTTAGTCAACATTGATCATAAGTTCAAATACCAAGTATAAATAACAAAAATACATATGTGAACAGGTTAAAACCGATTATTTGAATGCAAGGTAGGCTAAACATCTGTATTAATATTTATACACTAACTGCCTACTGTGTTTTTAATTGTATCTCCTCCTACAAACAATGCACTGTTTTTGGGCAGAAAATATATTTGGTTACTTTAATTCATCAACCTAGAGTTTTCAGCATTATGGGGTGGGAGGGTTACTGCTCGGGCCCATATAACGGTACATCTATTTAAGTATAGTATCTCGTTATAGACAGATTTGACTGTACTGCCATAGAATCATGTTGACATTGCTACAATTTCAGAGTATCAACCTTAATTATAACATAACTGCGATCTTACCAGTAACGTCAATCTTCATTATGTTTTACAAATTCGCCGGAAACGCTTCGAAAACCCCAGAAAACCGGACATCAAAACGGAATAAAAAAAACCACATTCACACCATAAAAGCCGGTGACGGCCATTACTAGTTTACCCGAGATGCTTTGCGGCCCGCGCACAAGATGATGCGCACGCATGCGTTGTAGGTGGTCGCACGTTCCAAGAGCCAGGCGATGCTAATTAGAGAGAATCTGAATTTATTCGCCACCGAGAGAGATGTTTACAAACGTTAGCAGGCTCGCGAGTGCTCCGCACGTACGGTGGCGAACTCTGGAAATTTCGAACTCTTTACGCGTTACAAATCACGAAGGGAACCGGAAGAACTGTGATGTACGGACTTTTTTGGAACGAGCAGCCTCCGATTTTCCCACTTTAAGATTTAACGGAAAAAATTAAAAGAAACAGCAATACAAAATTAAGGCAACGTCAGGCACGTTTCTCTGTGTTTGCTTATTAAGAGCCATCGTTTCTTTCGCCTTGGCGAGGGTGTTGACAGTTTCGTCGCCAAGTGTACGGTTTTGGGCGATTTTAGGGAAGTTTGTTTATTTTTATTTTTTTACATTTCGCGTACTGTATGATAGGACTAAACATAGAACTCTGGGTGTTTGCCGCCGCATGAATCAGTTGGACATAATGTGATTCTTGAAGCTCGCTTGCAGATTCCCATTTCTGAGCACGATTACAAAACTTTTGTGAAGCAACCAACTTTCTCTTCCTAACCTTCTATCGTGACCTGAAAAATTGGTAAGTGGTTTAATTATTTTCTCACAAAATTTAAACTGTAAACCACCTTGCTAACTTGATTTTAAACGTTTTATATTTATTGCTAAGATTTTTTAAAAATAGCTATGGGAGGTGTGAATTATTTTAAATATCTCCTAAGTCTTCCAGCACTGATTAAAAATAACCGCAAAATGTAATTTTAAGCATATTAAGGAAGACTACATGCCCTCCCTTAAAATGTAGCAATTGTAAATGGAGATTGTTCGTTAAATTCATGCAACGTGGGTTCTGTCTTCAACGGTGGCAATGTATTATAAAGAACAAAAAGAAAATAGCCCAGCCGGGGCACGAAACTTCGGGTCATCTTGATATACTGTGTACTATGGCAAGCCGGGGCCATCAGGGGCGTAGTCCCAGTTGCCCCATCGATATATCTATAGAACTATCCTCGGGTGCAATGTGGCCCATATACCCTTTACCTTGTCCCAATTGCCCTTTCATCCTGTCTACAGTCCTGTACTAGGTAGTCGATGCTTATAAGCATAGGCGTACGCAGAAAGTTCGTTATAGGCTCAATGGGGGTTACAGAGCTATAACTCATATTCCTATGTTAAATATACAAAATTTCATTGCAAGGGGGGTTACAACCCCCATCAACACCCTCCTGCGTACGCCAGTGCTTATAACTACGGCTGTTAAACGTACTGGGTCGATGTCAAATGTCCAGCTTCTGTAATCCTGTGTGTCGTACTCAGGGGGTGTTGATGAAGGTAATTTCCCCCCCTTTGCGATGAAATTTTGTATATATGTAACATGTGAATACATGGAGTTTGTAGCTCTGTAACCCCCCCTTACGGATTTTCTGCTTACGCTTATGCGTATACGGTGATCCGATGTTCCTGTTTAAAACGAGCGGCATTCTGGGAATGTAGACTTGCAACGGTATTCAGTAAATTCCATTATACGTAAATACTATTTACATATTTCTTTTAAAATATATTTATCAATTAGTGATGATACGTTAACTGTTTTTGAGTGATTTATTTATTCTTGGTATGTAAAAATCTGGATCTGATTTCTGAGCATAGATGGCGGTTTACGATTTTCATTACTATATATAGGTTTAATCCCCTCTCCCAGACAATAGAGACACATTCAGTCCCCCCCCCCACTCCATAGGCGTAGCTAGGGGGTGGTTTTGGGGGTTGTAACCCCCCATTGAAATGAAATTTTGTATATTTAACATAGGAATATATGAGTTGCAGCTCTGTAACTCCCCCTCCCTCATCGAATATATAACCCCTAGTTATGAATTTTCTGCCTACGCCTCCACTCATTGGCATACGCAGAAAGTTCATAAGGGGGGTTATAGGCTCAATGGGAGGGGTTACAGAGCTACAACTCACATATTCCTATATTAAATATACAAAATTTCATTGCAATGGGGGGTTACAACCCCATCAACACCCCTCTGCGTACGCCAGTGGCCCCACTTTTGATCTCCACCACTTGAAATCGGTATCCATTCTCGATCGCGCCCAAAGAAATAGATCGAGAAAATGACCTAAAACTGCTGGACTCCCGAGTAAAGGAAGACTTTCCTAGATCAGTTCATGAAAAGGATTGACGAGTCTCGTTTTCCCTGCCGACTTGTCACATAAATTTTCCCGCAGTGTACTTTAAATTCACGATGATCACTTCGGTTGAACTGCTTCTGATTAAAATCAGTTCGCAATCATCACTTTTAACGTCGTCTATTTTATAATGCTGACTTGTGATGTAAGCCTTCTTTCACCAGAACGTGTTTTCAACGTGTTAAATTTATTATTGTTGTGAAAAAAGAAAATTCCCTTTCCGTGTTACATGACAGCCGCTGGCTAAACGATTATTAGACGAGCTCCCCGCTGCGTTCTGTAATCGAAACAGAATACTTTACTCTCTGATTGCAGCGTGGACCTCTTGGAGGTCCGTGTTATTCCACTTATTGATAGAAATGGGGTACGCAAGAAATAGTAAACATGGATGAAATTTTATATAAAGTGTTTCGCTTCATTTGTGGATGAAAAAGTACTGTCCAGCAGACACATTAGCGTATGAAGAAAGTTATAGTGGATGTTATAGAGCTACTATAATTTCATTTATTCTCTTGTGTATGTAAAAAATTACATTATAGTTGGGGTTATGACTTCTGTCAACCCCCCCTTGCGTACGTTAGTGCCAGCACACGGTATTTTCTGTTATATCAGTTATTTATTACCTCGGAAAGTGGGGGGGGAGGTCGTTTAACTACGAAAATGGGGGTTGTTCAATTATGTAAGTACACTCACTTGGCCATTTTGTATCCTCTCCTGTTCATAGGAAAAATGAGTAAATGTCTGCTTTCCCCCCTGCCTTTATGATTAAGTAAAATTTCGGTTCTCTAATTTTTTGGTATGTTTTTGAAATAAGATGCAAATTATATTTATTTACGTTTTTTTTTTTTGTAATGTTGAGCACTTATTTGTAAGTTTGCGCAGTATAGCCCAGATGCTCTTGCACCATAAAACATCCAAACAAATTATTTGTATTTTTTTTACAACCTGATTTGTAGGGGAACAGTTAACCGTTATTATAAAAATCTATGAAATATATCATTAAACTATAAGGGACAATAATATAAATTTTTATTATAAAGTATTTTATTACGTTTTAATTATTAATATTTCTTAGGATGTAAGGAAGTAGTATGTAATTAACAAGAAATGGATTTAATAAAATACATTTATTAAAAATAATACATTTCATATATATGTAATTTATAAATGTCAGGGGAGGGGGGGGGGCTCCCTTGAGTAAAAAAAAAAAGGGGGTTGAAAGCCATTGGTTTAAATAATTGAACGTTTAAACTGTGATTAGGTGCATTTTGTATCTGCTACTTGCATTGAGTCGTACATCCAAGTATTGCAGTTCTGTTAGATGGCGCAAGAGCATCTGGGCTATACTCGCGCCAAGTTCTGTTAGAGCTGTTGTCACTTTGTGACTTGGACTAGTTTTATTATTTTATGTGTCTTCCATAAATATTGTTTACACCCTTCCTCCCCGTTGTCGGAAAAAATAAGCAAATCCCCCTCCCCCCCCACCTAAAGGTACTTACGTAATACTTGAACGGCCCCAAATATAGGATGCCAGTGTTCTACTGAGGTGTAGCGGTAACGCATTTCATCTGTGGCGTTATTAACCTGGGTTGGACTCCCATTGATGTTGTAGAGCACTTACCGTTTTGGAAGCGTTTAAGTATTACGTAAGCACCTTGCAGTTTTGCTTATTTTCCTATGTTAGCCAATGTTAATTTTTGCTTACCAGGGGAGGAGGGTTGAAATGGCCAAAATATTGCTTACGTAATACTTGAATTTCCCTTTTCTACCCATCGCGGATGATTCACTTAATAGCGAAGGTTCAGATCACTCGGAAAACGGTAGATTACGGTATACCATACCTTTGCTGTCCTTGCTCCGTAAAATTACAATTGACGCAGAACGACCCTTGCTGTCCTTGCGCCATAAAAATACAACTAACCTTGAGGAAACGGTAGATTACGGTACATGCCTTTGCTGTTCTTGCTCCGTAAAATTACAATTGGCGCGGAGCGACCCTTGTTGTCCTTGCGTCATAAAAATACAACTAACCTTGAAATTACAAACACATATTATTTTATTAACGCCATAATAATTTCTTTCCCCATGGTAGGGTAGCGAGAACGGGTTTTTCTGCCACGCTGTTAACTAAGAACAGACACGGGGGGGGGGGGGCTGTTACAGGGGTCATGACCCCCAAAATATATTTTTTCACTGTAAAAAATTCCAACTTTCATGATAAATGAAGGGTGTTATTCCAAGACCCTGGCAAATTCTGTCCTTGACCCCCCTCAAATGAAAGTCTGTATCCGCCCCTGCATTTCCCCACATTTTGCGCCATTTAGCGAATTCTTGTTCTTCGCGTCTTCAGTGGACTGTCGATTTAGAAGCCGGGATGCCGGAATTTCAGGAGATTTGCCGGACTGACATCGATTGTTCAGTAGCCCATTTCACAAAACTTCGATCGACTTTGTTCAACATGCATTTTGAACGATTTGTACTTTTTTTTGGCGGGTTCCAATTCTAAATCTTTTTATAACACACTGTATATTACAGGAATAGATCTGCTCATGTCTCTTTCCAATTTCTTTCACTGATAAGCTCTTTACCTTCAATAACAGTGTGTTAAGGGCTTCCGCTTCGTTTGCTTTGCACGAGCCATCGCAAAGAACTCGCACTCCTCACTGTAGTCTGGGGTTTGGTTCCCTGGGCCTTAAGAGGTTCGGATTCCTCGGAAAATTGTAGGTCCAGAGGTTCGGATTCCTCGGAAAACAGTAGGTCCCGGCGCAGCATGACCATTGTAGTCTTTGAGCCGTAAAACCACAAAACAAACAAACGCAAAGAACAATGTACATTTGTACAGAAAAAAAAAAAAAGTCCAGCCTGCCACACGGTTCTGTAAAAGTAAACTTTTACAGATATGCAAATGAGGAAATTAGGTATTTGTAAAATTAACTTTTATAATTGAATCACGTTATTTCAAAATTCTTTACATTTTGGGGACAGTGTGTTACAGCAAAGATTTTTTACCAGCTATTTTAAATTTGCTTTATTTTCAGAAACACGTCAAGGTGCATACTTCCAGTGTCGAATATGCATAAAAGTGCATATTCGAGTGTCGAATCGATATCATAAGCATTCAGAATTTTAAAAATGTTTGCTTATTGTGATTTTTCATTCTGTTTCTATTTATCATTTTAGAACAGAACGTATAAAAGCTCTCACCCTGTATCAGTGGTTCTCAACCTGGGGTCACGATCGCTAAGGGGGTGGCGAACAGGTTTTTTTGGGGGGGACGCCGCAACTATTTTTAGTTGCAATTATTTTTGTAAAGAATTTCATACCAAATGTTTCCAACGCTTTTACAACAACATGGCTACACACATTGCAATATTCTACTAATGGTTGTTAACTTTATATCTATAATATATATATATATATATATAATTAATATAATTTTGTATTTAATGTGTTTTCTTTACTCTGTTAAAAATGCTTTTATTATGTAAACGTGGCGGCGGCGGATCTTTTGGTTACTATAAAAGGGGGTCGCGGATTACTTGGTTACTATAAAAGTGGGTCGCGGCTTGAGAAGGGTTGGGAACCACTGCACCATCTGAACTTCTCTTGCAAAAATGTACTTTTATTTTCCTTTTTACTTGAATTTTAAACTTTCATTTGAATTTTCCTTTCTATTGGATGATTCGATGTTGTCATGTGATTCTGGACGAAACAAGTGGTAATGTTCTTAGTCACTAACTGTTTATATAATTAGGAAAATTAAACTTTGAAATCTTCGTTATCAGCTCAAGTTAGAGCTCTTCGCTTCATTTTTTACAAAGCTGCATTTACCATAGGAGCCCTGCGGTGGCGCAGTGTGGTAACGCGTTCTCCTATTGCGCGGCTAATCCGGGTTCGACTCCCAGCAGTGCAAAAAGAACGCTTACTCAGAGATCTCATAAAGATCGCACTGCTCACTGTAGTCCGGGGTTTGGTTCCCTAGGCCTTAAGAGGTTCGGATTCCTCGGAAAACAGTAGGTCCCGGCGCAGCATGACCACTGTAGTCTTTGAGCCGTAAAACCACAAAGAAACCATTGCCATAGGCGCACGCAGAAAGTTTATAAATGGGGGTGGGCTCAATGGGGGGTTACAGAGCTACAACTCATATATTCCTATGTTAAATATACAAAATTTCATTGCAATGGGGGGGTTACAACCCCATCAACACCCCTGCGTACGCCAGTGATTATTACCCTTCCTAGGAGCAGCACAAGTAACACGAAAGTGTGTAACAATTGACCAAGATTGATACGATATGCGAAACGTCAAAGGGCAGTGTATAAGAATTAAATATGATATATGGAATTTAATTTCCTTGAGTATATACGCCTGTGGACATCTCCATTTAAAAAAAAAAATGAGCTTAAAATTTGAACGTATATACAATTAAAACGACAACGGAATTGTGTGGAGTTAAGCGGTTTGTGCACTTAAGCCGACATCTTCAAAATTCATCGTGTGATGCATATTTATTTTCCGCCGAAATATTTATCATGATTTATTTTCGTTATTAAATTACATATTTAAGTGTGTAAGTTACGTGCGGTATTTGTTTTAATAATTGTACTGTGCTGTCTCTTTATTCATAAAGTTGGGAATTACAAAAGTACATTCGCTTGATTTTAAAGAATCTAAAATTTTCGATTAAACTGTTTAAATAGGTAAGTTTTCACCATCTGCCACAACCGAAGTAAAAAACCCAAGTATCTTATGCTTAAACTGAAAAATGTTCAACAGGTCAGGATGTCTCCACGTCAATATCCAACTCCTTGCAAACGAATAAAATTACGGGGAATTACGAGACATTAGGGTCACCTAACTCACTCCCATGCAATAGACGAAATTATGACATGGATGGTATTATTTCCGGTCTAAGGGTGTGATGCAGCACGATGGTGGAAACACACAGTATCTTTGTATCTACACATCAGAACGTTTATTTGATCACTTATCAGTTTGAAATTCCATGATTAAATATCAGTTTTGACTTAAAAAATACGTGCAGTTGTAAAGTTTGTGCAGTTACAGACGGGCGGACTGGGCCTCCGTGCCCCGGGGCATTGCACCCTCATGGGCGATGGGACTTGCGCCCTCTGAATGGATAAGGACTTGCGTCCTCCGGATGGACAAGGACTTGCGTCCTCCGGATGGACAAGGACTTGCGCCCTCGGGATGGACAAGGACTTGCGCCCTCCGGATGGACAAGGACTTGCGCCCTCGGGATGGACAAGGACTTGCGCCCTCGGGATGGACAAGGACTTGCGCCCTCCGGATGGACAAGGACTTGCGCCCTCCGGATGGACAAGGACTTGCGCCCTCCGGATGGACAAGGACTTGCGCCCTCCGAATGGGCAAGGACTTGCGCCCTCCGAAAATCCAAGGTATGCGCCTTTTGAGAGGACCTAGTCCGCCCCTGGTTATAGATATGCAGTTGAGCGAGTTTAGATAACTTTAAAAGGTAGGAAAATATTTGAGGTTTTTTAATTTTTTATTCCTTTATGCGATTTGCGCAGTAATGCAGTGTATACTTACACGAGTTTGACTGTAATACAATGCATAATAAAATTTTAACATACTGTGGATTTTTTGCATATTATTTTACATTATTCTAATGCTTTTGCCCTTGATTTTACATGAGAAAGTTCTTCACTTCAACCATTTTCCAATACTAATATAAGTGTTACAATAATTTTAAATCTAGACCATTGCTGCAAGAGAAAATGGATAAAATTTGATTATATTGTATTCAAAAACTGGCATCATCGTAATTTAAAAACTTTAAGAGACCTCCCAAAAGTGACTTTTTTAAAAGCGATTGCAGGGTGCACAGACATTACTACAAGTTCATTAAACGTTATTAATTAACGAATTATTTTTTCATTTATTATTAAACCGTATGTACGGTCTCGCCTTGTCTGGCGCAGAATGATCCTTGTTGTCCTTGCGCCATAAACGTACAACCAACCAATCTTCATTTATTACTATTAATTAAATTACTAAAAATGGAAACGATGTGCTTGGTTTTACGGTCGATAAACATGCGGGATTTGGTTTAAAAATCGAATTAAAGATAGCAATAATCATATTTTCATCAAAAATTGCATTCAGTAACAATGAATTTATATTTTCTGCAACAATTGAGTTTTTGCGCCAATAGGCTGACATATCCTCAAAAGCGCGTTTTTCCAGCCGCGCACTTTTTGAGCAATTGAAGATACGTTACCGCGTTTTACTTTGTAGGACGTAATGCGCACTTTATGTTGTTACGGTGCAATAAGTGCGCAACTGAGGAAACGCGTCTTTACTCAATGGAACTTTTTCTTTTCCCCGGAGCATTTTTTTTAAATTTCTAAATTGAGAATTATAAAATAATAATATATTGTTTTTTGAGTCCTTCGTTTTCTAACTCTGTATCTTAAACCTGGGATGTACAAAAATTTGTGGGTACGTTAACGAGATACAGGAGATGCTATTTTATAAGCTTATAGCTTATTCAATTTGTTGTTTTAATTGTTACGATGTGCAAGTTTGAGTTGTTTTGCACAAGAGAAACCAACTAAAATATATACATAGCTCATACTAGGAACACGGATCGGCAGCTGAAAGTAAGCGAGTAGTTGAATATTCCGCGATTTGGAAGAGTGGCCATCGAAGGAAGCGCTGTAATGAGAAATTGGAATGTCATTCTCGAAACCGCTAGTTATTTAAAAAACAAACTAGCGACGACTATATTAACAATTTTCTCCTTTACATATGCATGCGATTCGCTGTTTTCCGAAATGAATTTTATAAAAGGCAGTGTAAGAAACAGAATAACTGATGAATGTCGTTCTTCTTGTGCATTACTAAAAATGGCGCAATATACACGAGATACAAAACATTTGGCATCTGATGTACAACAGTAAAAATTTCAGTAATGTGTACAACAATGTGTTTGTCATGTTATGATTTCATATGTAGGAAATTATTTAACCAGCAATATTCATTAGCTTTTAACCAAAATAATTTTACCCTTTGTGACATTTTATGTGATTCTTTTAATCATGAAATCATTTTTAACTTTTAATCATGAAGTCATGTTTAACTTTTTATCTGATATTGGCTTTTTAAATCTCATCTGATATTGTTGTTTGTTTTGCTCTATTGTGCAGTTAATGCATTTTTTACCCTTGTATTTTTTATTTATTGTATTCTTAAAATTGTATGCATGGCAAGACCGTAGCCAGGATTTAATTTCGGGGTGGGTTCAAAAATTTTTTTCAGCATGTATCGATACAATCAAAGCATGCAAGGCCGTAGCCAAGTCCCATTAAAAATTTAGTTTCGGGGGGTGGAAAGGTCCCTAAGACCCATCCTGGATACTGGCATGATGTACGGTCTCATCTTGCTTGGCGCAGAATGACCCTTGTTGTCCTTGCGCCATAAAAATGCAACCAACCAACCATATACGAAAGGAAGTTTTGAAGTATTACGTAAGCAATATTTTGGTCATTTCAACCCCCCTCCCCTGGTAAGCAAAAATTAACATTGGCTAACATGGGGGGGCCACAATGGTGTTTACATAATACTTAAACGCTCTCAAATTGATGTTAACTTTTAATTTGTGTCGATAAAATTTTGCAGTAATAAATTTTCTATTGTTATCGCCTATTTAAGGCTCCTAAAAAAAGGGAGCTGGCGTATATCCGCCATTTTGATGCCATTGTATCACGTAATCGTGGTTGCAAATTGTATTTATTGGCGACATCTTAAAAGTTGCGCCAATGTTTACTTTCGTCGGGTAATCGCGAAGTGTTGATTATTTTTATGCCAAAATAGCGATCATTGCGCCAAAGTGGAAAACCTTTATCGCCAAGGTAAATGAAACCGGAATTGCGCAACAAAACAACGGCTGGTGCGTCGGCACAGAATTCCTAGGGGCTGTACTCCTATCACAAACTCCTTGAAACGTCAGCAGCGCCATGAATATCATTTGTAAATTTTTGCACGCGTACGTGAAAATATTCGGCACCATTGACCTAAATCATCGATGGAAAGGGTAAGGGAATATAGGAGAACAGACTATCCGACAGAAGTAATGAAAGTTTTTAAATTGTAAAATATCTGTTTCATAACCGTAATTATATGGCGCGATACACACTCTATATAGCACGTATTTAACCTACGTTCTGTGCAGACAATTAAATATGGAGGAGCCTAATATCAGTGCCGTAGAAAAGAGGGGGATAAGGGAATCAAGCTCCCCATCAACGTATAAGAAAATACGTTGTTCCCCTTAAAGCCTAATCCCCCAATAATTTTTAAAGCCGCTTGAGCCCTTCCCCCATAATTTTTGAATTGCTACGCCCCGTACTAGTTTGCATGTATTTTTACTATCTGTTATATTTTTTTTTGAGTCAGTCGTTAAACGAGCCGTCGTAATGCGAATCTCTGTTTCCCTAAAAAACGCTTCGCACCATAGACGCATCAAAATCGGACGTTAGAGTGGGGATCGTAAATGGGAGCATTGTAAACTTCCCATAATTATTTTTACTGTGGATTTATACAGAGCCGTAGCCAGGCTGGGGCTATAGGGGGCTGAGCCCCCCCTGGAAATGTAGTCAGCCCCAACCTGGAAAATATTTTTTCTCAAAAATCAAATATTGATAGATGTACATGACAATGGAAATTGTTCTTTGACGTTAAAAATGTATTCAAAATAGCTTTCTACCGTAGATCTTGTGTATATAATTTTTTTTACATAGGTTTGAGTCTTCATATACTTTATAATAAGGATATGGAAAATTATAGAGAGAAATTTATTTCTTAATGCAAAATTTACGTTAAGAAATTTATTCATTAACGTTAAATATATTACTCTCCTTATATATTTAGTAATATTAGATGTATTAATAAAATACATCAAAACCTTTACGAATTTTAAGCCTCTCTGTAGCTTTCTGAGCCCCTGTAATATTCAGAAACCCCCTGTAACAAGCGTCTAGCTACGAGCCTGTATTTATATACACACGCACACATATGAAAAATATTACTGATATGTCACTTCTATTTCACCTTACTGGCAACACGTGCAAGTATAGGAAAAGAAGACAGTGTATCAAATGTTTCTTCACTTTTAGAAGAATTAATTGACCTCTGTCAAGGTTCTTTCCGAGACTGAAAATTGTCATACAAAATCTAATTTTAATCTGACAGAGACAGCTGGTGTGCAGGCACGTGAAGTCCTTGTCGATTGCAAACTTCTTGAAAGCGAGTCATCATCTTTTGGAAATTCCTTCTATCTCTGGAGAGAATTTTTCTTTTTTTTTTTAATTCAAACCTTAAAAGTTTTTCGTTAAAAAGGTGATAGTTAAGTTAAATTTGATTAGATGTTTTGGATTATTCATAAACTATTTATATTATAAATGTATTAAGTTGGCCATGGTTACGCGTGCTGTATACCGGGTGCGTCAAAAAAATGTATACATACTTGAAACTGTCATAGAAAATTTATTTCCCTTTCTACAAGGTTAAATTCCTGGATCAAAATTTGCCAGGCCAGTGGATAGGACGCAGGGGGCCCGATAGAGTTTCCTGCACGCTCTCCTGACCTTACTCTGCTGAATTTCTTCTTGTGGGGCACAGTAAAAGATGAACAAACGTAAACTACGTAACCAGGACACACTTTGGAATGAGATTCAAGCGGTGTGCACAGAAATCTCATTGGACACTTTGGTACGATGTACGGAATCAGTGGTGGCTCGTACTCAGAAATGTATTGATACTGAAGGCCACCATTTTGAACATTTACTTTTGCCACCATTTGAAACATTCGGTTTGACCAGAAAGTACCACTTATTTTTTAAATTGGACTGTAACCATATTTTTCTCAGAAATTTAACTTTGTAGAATGGAAAATAAATTTTCTATGACACTTCAAAGTGTGTATACATTTTTTTGACGCACCCGGTAGAATAACAAGTATGCATTTCTCATCATTTTAATTTATGTCATCATCATCAAGTGCCTTCTCCAAATCGGAGGTTGGCTACCAAAATGGATCACATTTTCCTGTCTCTACTGGCATGGATAATGTCTTCCGTGCTTAGCCTAGTCCAAGCCTTTAAGTCATCCATGTATCCTCTTCTTTTTCTGCCTCTGGATCTCTTCCCCACGATGTTCCCCTCCAGTTCCAACTGAGGTAGTTGGTATTGTTTTCTCCTCACTATGTAGCCGCAATAAGATAACTTTCTTCTCAGAATTGAAGTGATGATAGTTCTTTTTGTATTGGATCCGTTCAGGACTTCATTTAGGTTGTAGATCTTGTCAGTTCATTTTATTTTCAATGTTCTTCTGAGGATCCACATTTCAAAAGCTTTGATTTCATTTCGGGCGCCATTTTTTAATGTCCAGGTCTCGCAACCATAAAATAGTATAGGCCAAATATAAAGTTTTAAAATTAAAATTCTGAGATGTAAATTTAATTTTCTCTCGCACAGAACTTTTTATAATGCATTGAATTTTGCTTTTGCCAGGCCAATTCGGCACTTTATCTCTTTTGTTTGGCCGTTATTGTGACAAAAATGTCTTCCCAAATAGCAAAAGGAATTTACTTGTTCTATGGCTATGTCTTTACAGTGGGCAGTGATGTGGACGCTTTTCCTGTTGAAGCACATAGTTTTCGTTTTCTACACATTAATGGTGAGTTCCATTTTTTCGCTTGTTGTATCAATTTCATTGATGAGCACCTGCAAATCTTTATTTGAGGTAGCCATTATTACCATATCATCAGCATATCTCAAGTTATTTATAATAGTTCCATTTATCTTTAAACTTTCTTTCCTTTCTTCCATGACTTCTTGAATCATTTCTTCTGGGTAAAGATGATGCAGGATGGTAGAAAGAACGCATCCCTGTCTGACTCTTCACTTATTTCCACCCAGTTTGTTTCATCGTTGTCGATTTTAATTTTAGTTTTTTTCTGTTCTAATAGGCAGCTTTAATAATATGGATATCTTTGTCATCCAGACCTGTCTTCAAGAGTATTTCTATCAGTTTGTCATGTTTTATCCTATCAAAAGCTTTCTCGTAATCCATAAAGCAGAGAAAGAGAGAGGGATATTCATTTCAGTTGTGTTACAGGAAGATCGACATCAGGAATGTAACAAAGTTTTGTTGTAATTTGTATATTTTCTCCTTAAATTTGTACGTTAAGTCATAAAAGAAAGCACCCACTTTCCCTTACAATGAAATAGCGGCAAGAAGATGTTCTCATGTACAATACCCTTCCTGCAATAGCTCTCATCCTTTTGTACAACCTAAAAATCTCTAGAATAGTCCAAGATTTTATGGCGTAAGTAAAGAACAGACGCATAAAGACTGCCCTGGTTTTGATCACCGCGCCTGGACATGCCGTCTCTTTAGGGTTGCGTCTGCACAATACAAACCATAATTGGAGTCGTCAAAGGTCCGTACATAGAATTTCTATCCATAAACGTCGTTTACATCAACTGAAGAAAACTCGTAAATGTCAGCAGAAATTCTTGCCTTTCTTCGGAAGTGTCCACCGTAGGGGATATCTGGACCTCCCTGCACCAAAACCGCAAGACACGGACACCTCACTGATAGGTTAAGCCAATGACCAATCACAGATTGAAACGCGATTTTTACTTCGAAAGTTTTAAAAAGTTTAATCAGTTTCAGGGCAGAAGTGCATGAGATTAGAGTCAGTATAAGACGAGAATAATTAGATCAGTATGAGATCAGTACCAGATGGGACCCAAAGATGGTAAAGCAATATTTTATAAGTAAATAGAATAGCTCCCTTGACCTACGTACGTTCTCCGTCAATGATGTCGACCTAATAGATATGCCTCTCGTACAGCTATAGCAAACTTCTGAGACGTCGAGGCGAATTCTTCGCGAGAACCGGGTAAGAGAATAATATTTGTTGATCATGTCTCGTCAATTCCGGCAATCTTCCCCTAAGAGTCAGATTAGACATATAGAGTTAGTTACGCAACATAATTAATGATAGTCACATGACAGTTTAATTATTGGATATTATTGCTGTTGATAATGTATTTCGTAATGATTGCTATGGATTGCAATATGTGTTCCAAAACTAAAATGAACTCCAATAATGCAGTTATAATTGATCGTTTTATGATATGTGTGTAATACCCAAGATAGGCTACTACCGTAGTCAAATTGTTAGAATAAAAAAAAGTGTCGAAAGGTCAGCAATTTAGAGAGGAAACTAATGGAAGCTCACTTCAGATGAGCTATTTAATAGATGTCGGCATGTTTAGCCGCGCCATAGTTAAGCCTCAGACGAAGTTATCACAATTATCATTTTTCATGCTTTCTACTAGTCTCATGTTATGTTTAGCTATTAATAAATATTTTGTGTGTGTGTGTTACCTACCTCCTAGTACTTATTTGCAGTCCCGTGACATTTGTTAAGATAGTTAAGTTATGTCAGTAAATGAGGTAGAACTTCGCATTATAGTATTTCCCTTTAGATCACCTGTCTTCGCCGACAGAGATAGCCGTTTCAAGTAAGCTTCGTTCGCCGGGAATTCACCCCCCCCCCCATTCAAAGGGAGACGTAGTGGTCTATTTAGTAGATCCTAAGCTTACAGCTGCCTTTTCTACGAACTGCAATAATGTGAAGATTGCTGCTCGTGTGACAAAATCAGCACTAAAACCGAATTGTGTATTACCAATTCTTTCGTAAATTTTTTTTCATTTTTTTGTAAATCCTATCGTGGATAATTTTTAGCAAGATTTTGCTTGTATGATTAAGAAGGTTGAGCGTTCTATATTTTGTGCACCAGGTGGTTTTGGCTTTTTTGGGAATTGCAATAGTTATTGATTCGTTTAGTTACTCTGGGATTATACCAGATTTATAGATGATGTTGAAAATTTTAGCGAGTTCTTTTATTCCTGTGTCTCCACTAAACCTGACTAGTTCAATAGAGATTTCATCCGTTGCTGTTGCTTTTCCCTCCTTCATAGATCTTATTGCGTGCATAACCTCCTCTTCCATTATGTCTGGGCCCTCTGTTGCTTTACCAGATTTTATCTTGCTTCTTTGATACATTGTACAATTCCTGAATATATTCCTCCCAAATTCGTTTCCTCTCATCGAGGTTAGTTGTAATTTCCCCATTTTTGTTTTCAATACATTTGATTTTCGTTGGGGGGTACATGATATTTCACATTTTTCTGTGCATTTTTTTTTTAGCATTATGAGTCAATTATAATTGTTCAATTTCCTGGCACTTAGCAGCATACCATTTTTCCTTAGCCATGGTTAGTATATATTCAAAATTAATAATTAAATATAATAAGATAAATTAAATATATTGAATAAATTAAATATATTGAATAAATTAAAATATTTAATAAATTAAATATATTGAATAAATTAAATATATTGAATAAATTAAAATATTGAATAAATTAAAATATTGAATAAATTGAAAATATTGAGACAAATTGAAAATATTGAATAAATTGAAAATATTGAATAAATTGAAAATATTGAATAAATTAAATATATTGAATAAATTAAATATATTTTATTGGTGAAAAGAGATTGCTTCTTTTCCCAGTGATCTAACAGCTAACGTCAGGGCTTTTAAATAGGGCGCAGGACTACGTTCAATTTTCTATAAATTGCATACAAACCTAATGTGGTTTAAAATTACTTAGGCCATTGGTCTTAGCAGATGACTTTCTGTTCGGTCATGGGTGGGGGGGAATGTAAAAATACCAACAAATTTCTCACGAAAGAAAAAAATGTCTAAATTATTTGTTATGATCCTGGAAAAAGTAAGCCTGCTCATTATAAACGGAGTTTTCACGTACCTGGAAAACTTTGGAGAACCTGGAAGTGTCAGGGAATTTGAAATCGCCCCTAAAAATCAGGAAAAACGGAATTTTTTGGTCAAAACTGGAAAAATTAGGGAAAATCTTTCTAAATTTTGTTCCGAATAGCTAAATTTTACGCGAACATGAAAATATTTTCCCTGAAATAAATGGAAGTTCAGTTAAGTTTTTTTGCGACTGGTTAGGGAAAACTTGTGAAAATCAGGGAATTTTTTCCCACTAATTTGGAAGGGTCCAAGTATTACGTAAGCATCTTTGGGGAGAGAGGGCATTGCTGTTGTGCTTATTTTCCTGTTAGCCAATGTTAATTTTTGCTTAGGAGGGAGAGGGGTATAAAATGGCCAAAATATTGCTTATGTAATACTTGAACTCTCCCTGTACGGTTAGTGGGAACCCTGTATAAAGATTTAATGAGAAAATATATAGACATGGACGCAAACTGTAATTGGAATGAAAAACACAGGACTGAACGACTAGAATACTAAACTAATTATAATAAGTTAACAGACTGCATACTTTAGGCGTAACAGAATTGTTGTTAACAGTTAATTTCATATTCCGGTTAACAGTTAACGAATTTAGTATCCTGTTTAATAGTTAATGAACTTTTCATATTCTGGTTAACAGTTAACGAACCTCATTTTATAATTAGCAATCTTGAAACTACACTATCTTACAGGATGAGTTTCAGTGGCGCCGCGAAAATAAGTGCTGATCTAGATTTAAAACTGAAAGGCACGTCGTTTGCGCCCTTTGAAATAGTAACCTTATTCCGAGTTTGGGGCTTTTTCCCTGAATTGGCTCCTCTTCTCAACACCTTGTTTTCTGTCTTTTCGGATCGTTCAAGATGGTTTAGATATTGGGAAAACACGGCTTGTTGGAACATGCTAGGCATCGATGGTCTGCAACCAGTGGCTCAGCAAGTCAAAAATCATGGGGGGGCTGAAGTAGCTTTAAAAAAAAGCTCGTGTGATTCGATGTTATAGAGAACCATATGCCGTGATGTACAATGGAAAGGGCGTGAACCCCCTTCTCTACGCCACTGATTGCAATAACTCATCGAAGATTGAGTGGAACAGATATATTTTGCACAAGCTCAGAGACGTGAGTGGACCACGAAGTATATAAGAAATTTGGTGGAGAATTCCCCCTTTTTATATACACTATTGTTTGTTTGTTTGGATTTTTATGGTGCAAGAGCACTTGGGCAATACTGCGCCAATACATTATCGTAGTGAAGGGGTCGAATGTTATAAGGAAAATGGGTTTTAATTGTAAGGTCAATAAAAAACGTAAGTGTAAACTGGGGGGACAGTCCCCCCCCCCCTCCTTAGATCTTGAGACTAGTTGTGCCAGTGATAAAAAGTCATACACTCTGTGAGTTAATTACTTATTTCCACGAGAAAATTAAAAGAAAAATATAAAATTTATGTAGGGCTATAATTTTGAAATGGTAACGTGTCCGCCTAGGGCAGTGGTAGGAAACATTTTAAAGCTATTGTGCCAAAGCAATACTGCAATCAATAAATCCGCGTGCCAGAGTATAATAGATTAGTTAGTTAAAAGATTAAAAATTAATAATTAGTAAAATAAGAAGACAAATTAATAATTAGTAAAATAAGAAGACAAATTAATAATTAGCAATTTAAGAAGGTACAAATTGATAATTAATCGGTGTAGAGAATTGAAAACTCTAGTTAGGCAAGGGAATCTTTACAATGAGTTCTATTTTAAAATCACTCCTCATGCCATAGGTTGCCGAACCCTGACCTAGGGCATTGGCGTACGCAGGGGGGGGGTGTTGACGGGGTTGTAACCCTCCACCGAAATGAAATTTTTGTATATTTAACATGAAATACGTGAGTTGTATCTCTGTAACCCCCCATTGAGTCTATAACCCCCTTACGAACTTTATGCGTGCATATATGGCGTAGGCATCACTAACACAGGTTCGATTTCACAACGGTGCCCCCCAAAAAATGGTTTAAAAGAAAAATAGACTAAAGTTGATATTTAAATTTATTACACACACACACACATGTTCCACTTGACATTGAATCTGTTATTGCTTTGTTTTGTCTGTCTGTTACCAATAGGAAGGTCAATCAATAAGCGCTGCCTTAGATATTGTCATTGACTACACGCGTTGTTCACGCATGAACGTTCAGAGAATAAGTTAGTCAACTCCCCACCTTTCGGCAAGTTGGAATTCAGTTACTTGTAGTTTACTTTCAAATTCTAACTTGCCAACTTGTGGCAGTTTGGAAGTTGACGAGTTGGGGTTTACTTCCACTTTCCTTGGCTCCAATTCGCCAATGATTGTGCTTCGTAAAGATTTCCCATGATGAGTTTTACGGAATAGCTACATTTTAATGAGTAGTATTGTGTATATACTGAATTACTTATATTTTCAGCCCTGCGGTGGCGCAGTGTGGTAACGCGTTCTCCTATTGCGCGGCTAATCCGGGTTCGACTCCCAGCAGTGCAAAAAGAACGCTTACTCAGAGATCTCATAAAGATCGCACTGCTCACTGTAGTCCGGGGTTTGGTTCCCCAGGCCTTAAGAGGTTCGGATTCCTCGGAAAACAGTAGGTCCCGGCGCAGCAAAACAATAAGGGGTTCAGTATCCATTAAAACCCGCTAAACAACAGTTTACCTACTAACTACTCACTTTAGTCCAGTAGTTTGTTCCCTGGACCTTAAGAGGTTCTGATTTCTCGAAAAAATTCTGTGTAAATTTCGGTCTAGTATGAATCTTGATGTCCTTGCCCGGTTAATAATAATAATAAACCTTAATAATCATAAACAAACATGGAGCTAAAATATCCTCTAAAATCTAAGGCTGATTGGTTGAAAGAAGATTGATTGATTGAATGAATGAACGTGGAAAGTTTGGAAATAGAACTAGCTGACCGTCAGATACGTAAACTCTGAAAGTTCGATTTCGTTTCGCATCCAGAAATTGCACTTTGAATAAGAACGATAATTTATCTCAATAGCGTCACTAACTAACGATCATTTCTGTTCAACGACGACATGCTGCGATTCTCGCCAATACATTGTACAATAATCCATTCTGAATAACGTCGTGTTCTGATTAACGGCGCTTTTCCTTTGTCCCATGAATTTTTTTAAAAGGAGAGGTTACTGTATTCTGAAACGGGATTTAGGTTGGAACCAGTGGCGCCCATGTGAGTAATTCTAAGGGGTGGGGGGAGAGGCTGAAGAAAATCATTACCTCCTTCAAAGCTGCCAAACATTTAATAAATGTAAGAGATACTAAAACACTACAAAGATAATGGATACTGCTTAGTGCGTAAGGAGTTAAAAAGTATCTTATTTTAAAGTGTGACTGTAAAACCTTGGAAAGTAAATGCACAGCAGGATTGTGCAAATTGAATTTTCAAACAATGGTTGAGAGAGGTTCGAGCCCCCCTACCCCCTATATGGGCGCCCCTGACTGGAACGCGGTGCCAACCCACAACGCCTTTAAGGACTAACCTTATTGTGAACTGTTTAGCAAAAATACTAAAACCATGAAATTTAGTATTTTTTATAATTCTTTTGATTAACATACAAAGCCTGGAAATAGTACTAAATGGTCTTGTGCACAACTGCCTCAATTCGTTTGACGCAGAATAACCGTGGTGTCCTTGCGCCTACCTAAATCCACAACATTGAATCTCTTGTGCTTCAGCTTGTAAATGAATAGATACGTTTTTTAAAATGCCTCATGGTTTACTCAGAGAGTCGGGAAGCAGTTAAATGTGGATATTGCCGAATAACTCAGCAACTACGAGATAAGATAAAGAAGGAGATTATCAGACATTTGTTCAAGATTGTCTTCTTCGAAAACTGACTTTGATGAGCTAGAAATAACGAAGCATTCAATTTGGAAAATCACTCATTCTCGGCGGCGGCGCGGCGGCCCATCCATTAGGCGAACATAGGTATCAGCTCGAGGCGCAAAAATTTTAATGGTGCACTTCGACAAAATATGAATTTTTGTTGAATTGTTAGACGGGGCTCACTCCCATTTGAGGCGCAGATTTTAAATCTTGGCTGGGACACACATGAATCTCGCCTCGAGCGCACAAAATCCTTGCGCCGGTATTCTGTGTTTAGCTGACAGCAGCCA
>QLNU02014802.1:164306395-164325892 GCA_006491805.2 Dysdera silvatica | reverse complement strand
AAAAAAGGTCTGATATCTGTTCGAATGCAATTTGTGGAAAACATTTTTGTTATATACGAATTTTATAAACACCGGAATTCTTCAGTTTTCAAAAAGGTCCTCATTCTTTAAGTTATTAAAATTATTATTGAATTAAAAATAAAATGAAATTTATATATTAGGGAAAATGATACTGACGAAATTTATGAATGCCACATGACACTTATCCCATGATGTTCGCTTTGTAAGAAACAAATTATCATTTTCTAATCAACGCTTTCGTTTGCTAATAATTTTCTCGAATTAATTACATATACAATAATTTAATATATTAAATATTATTACCATATCCACAATAATTTCATTAATCAAAGAGCTTTTAATGAAAAATTGAATGGAAAGGCTTTGGGAATTTATTATGCATTATTAAATTACGTAAAGTCGTGTGATAGTTTGAAGGTATTTAAGATTCTAATCTTTTATATAAATAATTAGGGAAAAAATATAAATTTAAAATATTTATCTAAATGTTTTTTTTCCTATTTAATAACCTGTGTCATTTAGCTAAACGTTTATATCTACCAAAGTGAGATTTGATACAAAAATTTAAATTTTTTTCACGATTTTGGAGTATAAAAATATTTTTAATTTTACTTAGATTTGTTATTTAAATTAATATTTAATATGCAAATAAATTGCTTTGATGCACTGCAAATCAAATATATTTCATTACCATGTCTATTATTTATTCATCGATTGCCTGAGATGAAGTTTTGAATATTAGATCTAAAACTGCTTTGCTAATAATTTTTACAGATATTAATTTTTAGGGATGTTAATTCTTAGAGATAAAGTAACGTACCTTTTTTTAAGTAAATCATGTCAGCTATCTGAAATTCCTTCGGGAAAAAATATACTTCAGCTAATATTAGAACGTTGGACTTGATTTTACGTAAATATTTTGGAAAAAAAACCCTGCAAATTTCTATATGCAAATTAACGTGAAATATATTTTTGCTAAACATAGTGTAAAATATTGTTTTACAAGAACACATTTTCTTTAAAGTACAATAATTTTATTTTAAATTTTTAATTGCGTATTTCACCCATAAAAATAATTTCCCCGAATAAAAATAAATGTAAAATTATTATGGAAGCTACTTAGCAGTAACTTATTAAAAAATATATAATAGCAATAATATAAAACAATTATTAAATGAGAAATTAGGATAGAGTTAATCAAAATCGATTTATTAGAAAATGAAACTAATATGTTAAATGTATTATGCGCGCGTTTCGGAAAAACGCTGCTATCCTTCTTCTGGAATCTCACATTTTGTTTAGTGCAGAATGACCCTTGCTCTTCTTACGACATAAAAATTCAACCAGCCTTTATCTAGAATTTCATGGGATGAATTCCCAAGTGCATGCATGTATTTTACACTGAATTTTAATCTGCGTTCCAGTTTTCCGAAACAGGGCTCAGGACAGAATTTTCTAGCCCCTTTGACAGATATAATAAATTATGTTCGTTTAATAATAAACCATCGTTTAATAAAAAACCATGTTTGTTAAGTTATTAAAGTTCCACGCCGCCCCCCTCAAGATTTCTCTGACCCCCTTCTCCCCTGGCCTGCTGCGAAATGTATAAAACTGAATTGGAAGCTAAAGGGCTCACGTGAATATCATGAAAATTCTAAAATAGGATTTTATAAGTTAAAAATTTTCATTAATTTTTTAACCAATCTTTATTTTATTAATGACAGATGATATTTGTTCTTTCTTGGGATTTTAATGTTATATCCGATATATACTTTACTGCTTAAAAAAGTATTTATAAAAAGTTCAGTTTCTTCTCCATT
Source organism: Dysdera silvatica (assembly GCA_006491805.2). Lineage (NCBI taxonomy): Eukaryota > Metazoa > Arthropoda > Arachnida > Araneae > Dysderidae > Dysdera > Dysdera silvatica. Next base: position 164,324,051 of record QLNU02014802.1, on the reverse strand, counting down.
AGATATTAGACATCAGAGTACACACGTCATTTATAATGTACTGTTAAAAATATATTAAAAATATTTATATGTAATCCCCAAATTTAAGCAATATCATTCTGCGTTTATACTTCCATTTAATTATGCAATTATTAAAAGTCTTATGTGTACACTACCTCTCGCCCCTTCCCAAATCTTTTCCGCAAATTACATTACAGTATTAATGAAGTGCATCTCATGATCTCTCGTTGATTGGTTAAACGAGATTACCTTTAGACAACTCATAGCTTAAGAATGTTGACGATATTATAAAACATTTAAAAATTCTTCGTTTGAAATACTTTGCCATTTAAAATCGTCTTAACAATTTATTTTTAACGTTCAATTTCGTTAGCGGTTATCCATAATAGAACTCCGAGAAGAAGGGAAATAAATGAAGATAAATAGAAGTTCCACAGTCGTGAAAATAAACAAACGATTTCATATTTAACATTCGTTGAGAGATTTACGATTAGCCCCAATAACTTAGCATTCACCATCTCTTTTCAAGGAGCAAGAAGCAGAAGACTTGATGAAAAAAAAATGTTTTCGAAGTAATGAATATATAATCGTGTATAGCATCGATGACTCGCTGCAAAACATCGATATAGGGAGTTTTTAATTTTCATTCTTGTTTTTCCGGATTGAATAGTTTCGTTCTGATATTTAGTGTAAGTGACCCTGCAGTTTTTTAAAACTCGTATTAGATATTTTTACGAATTTTAGAGATCACTTGTTGAGAAATTGATTAACAAACCATGAATAGGCAAAGGATAAGATATATTTTCTAAGGATAATCACTTGTGAAGAAATGTTTGATAAGGAGAAAAAAACAACTCTTTTGATTTGTATATGCATATTTCTTTGGCTACTTATTTATCTTTAAAACTAAAGATATATTGTTGACTTACATGATTTTTCTCCGATTATGACTTGATATTTATGGATTTCTCCATATACTAATGCTGGTATTTTAGATTAGATACATCCATTAACTGAAACTAAGCTGTGTGATTTGGTTTAAACGGTATGAATATTTTGTGACACCACTAGTTGATGTGTCCAAAGTCCATTTTTGATGCTAAATTTAAGTGAAACAAGACATACATACTCACCAATATCCAGTTCTAAAATAACACGCTTTGAACAGCCACGTCAGAAGTACATACGTTCAGAAGAGGCCTGATATGCCCCATGTCAACAGGCGTGACTTACCAATGGTGGCGCCATTTATTCACTACCAAGCGATATATCTTTGCTGTGCTCTGCGGAAAATAGCCACACTGGGTTATTCTTCCTGGGATGGTCACTCTGGCTGACCACCGTTCGTTCCTCTGGTGTCCACCTCCTTCATCGTAAACCTCGTGGAGGAGTACTTTGGCCACTTGCCCACCAATGTCCACTGTCTTCCCCAACGATCAAATCCTGAGTGTCTATTGGCCGCAAAGACGGCGAGTTTTTCTTGCAGCTTCTAGCTCGGAAAAAAGGGAAAAAAGAATAAAAAAAAAAGAAAAAAGAAATCAGATGGAAAAAAATAAAATAACAAGGTCAGCCGGATGTTATTGTCGATGCTGTTGGAACAACCCGAGTTAGCCCATAGAGTGGGCCCCCAACTAAATACAACAGATTTTTTTTCCCTCCAATCCCGGAAAAATCTGCCTACTAGTTTATTTTTTTTCCCCATTTTTTTTATCCGTTGTGGTGGTACTATTATATGATTAAAAAAATCCCTCTCTTTCCCCCTACAACGTTTCTTTTCCGCTTCCTGGTTACGTTTAGTTCCCTTTCCCCCTAAATTCAAGGGCGTTCAAGGGCAACGTGTATTCAAATGAATTTAATATTAAGTTGTATTCGGCTTAAAAAAAGATTTAATGGTAATTAATTTTCGTTTTAAAAAAAATACCTCTTCTTACGAAATGACTTCACAAATATATAGCCTGTATGCGTATGCAATAATTATCCTTGTTTTATTTTAAGAAGAATGTATTTTATCATTTTTCAATTGTCCTTGATATGAATATGATGCTAAACATTATGTAATAGTCGTACATTATATAACGCAATGAGTATAATATTTTTATTGCATGCCACATTATTACATATTGCGCATGTTTTAGATTACAATTACACGAATGAATTATAATATATTTGATATTTTTAAATTCTTATCAAAAGCATTAATCCATGATCCAGGCAGCTTAAATGAAGTTGTTTTCTTATTTATATATACAGATCAAGAATCATCATCATTATATCATTAACACTGGATGTATCGCCAAGCTTCTTTTACACGCGTCCGAGACATTTCATTCCTACTCAATCATTTTTTATTTCATCATTTTATATCATTCAATCATTTTTTTAATTCCACCTATCTATGTCAACGAGGGTGTCTCTTTTGATCATGTTTTACTATTCAGTTGTCCATCTTTAATTAGTTCTCTTTCCAACGTGACTTGAGTTTATTGCTATTTACATTTGTTTTTTCCCTTTAACAAAGATGTTCCAAATTCTTATTTGTCTCGCATTTACTTGTTGTTTTTTTTCAAACTTTTGCAGTTATTAAAAAAAAGCATGTCCAACTCTACCGTATTTGGCGCAGTATGACCTTTGTTGTCTTTGCGCCGCAGAAATTCAGCCAACCAGTATTAAGATGGCGAGTGAGCCGAAAATACGCTTATTTAGTTTGTTTAAATAGTAATGTTTAATATTTGTTATATGTGAAAATAGCAAGGCTGTTTATTTGCAGTTAACAAATTCATAATATCAATTCAACCAAAAATGCCCGTTGAAATTCGAATTTTAAATTCAACAGATTTTGTATGAATTTTAAATTCAACAGACTCTGCATGGATTTTAAATTCAACAGACTTTGTATGAATTTTAAATTCAACAGACTCTGCATGGATTTTAAATTCAACAGACTCTGCATGGATTTTAAATTCAACAGACTCTGCATGGATTTTAAATTCAACAGACTCTGCATGAATTTTAAATTCAACAGACTCTGCATAAATTTTAAATTCAACAGACTCTGCATAAATTTTAAATTCAACAGACTCTGCATAAATTTTAAATTTTAAATTCAACAGACTCTGCATGAATTTTAAATTCAACAGACTCTGCATGAATTTTAAATTCAACAGACTCTGCATGAATTTTAAATTCAACAGACTCTGCATCAACAGACTCTGCATAAATTTTAAATTCAACAGACTCTGCATAAATTTTAAATTCAACAGGCTCTGCATAAATTTTAAATTCAACAGGCTCTGCATAAATTTTAAATTCAACAGGCTCTATATGAATTTTAAATTCAACAGACTCTATGAATTTTAAATTCAACAGACTCTATGAATTTTAAATTCAACAGACTCTATGTATTTTAAATTCAACAGGATTCTATATGTATTTTAAATTCAACACTCTATATGAATTTTAAATTCAACAGACTCTATATGAATCTTTGATTGATAAAAGGGACTGTCGAAATATGTTCTTGTTTAAAAAACAAAACGAAACACAGTAACATTTGCAATTTTCAAACACTCTATAACAAAAAAAAAATTAAGACGCACCAAGAAGTAGTTGTCCGATTGCGATAAAAATTGGTGGATGTGAAGAACATACATAGAAAAAGAAATCATTAAAATTTCAGAACAATTGAATGATTTATTGCAGAGTTTGACCGTTACAAAGGGAGGAAGTCAATAAGGCGTTGGTCCACCTCTGGCCTGGATGCAAGCTGTCACCCGGCGTGGCATAGACTGATAAAGATCCCGGATGGTGTCCTGCGGAATTTCTTGCCAAATTGTCTCCAACTGTCGGGCTAAATCGTCAACATTCCGGGATGGTTGCAATCGCCTTCCCATAGCGTCCCAAATGTGCTCTATGGGAGAGAGATCAGGAGACCTAGCTTGCCAAGGAAGTGTTGGGCAAGCTTGAAGACAATTCATAGCAACACGTGCCGTGTGCGGCCGGGCATTGTCTTGTTGAAACGTAAGTCCAGGGTGTCGCAAAAGGAACGGTAACACAACCGGTCGTAGAATGTCGTCTACGTACCGCTGTGCTGTAAGTGTGCCAGAAATGACCACCAAAGGGGTCCGGCTATCAAAGGAGATGGCACCCCCTGACCATAACGCCCTGTTGTGGGCATGTGTGGCGTGCGATAGTAAGGGCAGGATCCCCACGCTGCCCTGGACGTCTCCAGACACGTCTGCGGTTGTCGTCAAGTCCCCAGTCAGCGCAGTTCCAAGTTGATCGAGCCCGGCACCACTGTAATCGGACTTGACGGTGTAAAGGCGTGAGAAGTAAGCGGCGTAACGGTCGGCGCGAGCGTAAATTCCGCTCTCTCAGTCGTCTGCAGAGGGTCATGTTGGACACATGTGTGCGGGCCACACGTTGGATAGTTGATAACGACGAATCCGGTGCTGTGACAGCTGCTCTGACAATCGCTCTGTCTTCCCGTTCTGTTGTGGCCCTAGGTCGACCGCTGCCGTCCCGACATCTGCCGTTGTTGACCCACTCTTGCCAGCACCGTCCAATCGCCGCATCGCTTCGACCCACATGTCCAGCGATTCTTCGATTCGTCCAACCAGCCTCTTTCAATCCGATAGCACGACCTCTTTCAAACTCTGACATATGCTCGTAATGAGCACGAATCTTTCGGCGAGGCATTGTTACAGTCGACGTAAGATATCCGCAGTCAAAATGCAACAGAAATTTTGACCACATATTGAGAATCGCTCCTTATATACACCTGCTGAATGCGCAGTTCCGATGCACTGGAGTTCCCGCTATTCATTCATTGGACACCAAATTTTAATCATTTGCATGTTCGGTCAAAATGTCTTTGCATACGAAATTTCATTACAATCGGACAACTCCTTCTTGGTGCATCGATTTTTTTGTTATAGAGTGTATTTAAATGATAAGAAATTACATAACACTATCCACAGTCACAGTAAACATTTAAGTGCGCTTCCCTGGAAATATTTCAAATCTTATTAGGAAGAACAATTACAAAAAGGTATTATAAAACAGTAAACTTGACTTGGGTCTCTTTCAACAATCGCCCATTCATATATTATGTGAAGCATCATCTATCAACTAATCACTATGTACCTCTAAATACGCAAGAATGACCAATACCATGTTGTGAGTGATCAATATCATGTTGTAAATGAAAAATGTAACGTTGTCGTTATTGATCATATCCTTGAAGCGTCAACCATATGGTCCGTAGAGTTATTTGCATCCTTCTTGACTCTTTCGGTGAAATATACAGATTGTTTCATGAACAGAGAACATTGTAATTTGAAGATTGGGGGGTATACAAGGTTACTGGCATAGCCAATTCCATACATCGCAAGTTATGATAGCTATGTGGCTTTCCATCACACCATACCACCACCTTCACGCGCAGTTTATATACCCAAATATTTGCGTATAACCTAGTTTTTCTGTAGACTCGTTAATGCGGTTTCAAAGGTCTGAACTTTTTATTATTTTTATAGTTCAACCTATTCTTTTACAGTCTAATTTCATTATTCTTAATAAAAGCACAAATTTAGGGGGGGGGGAATCCGATTACAAATGAAAACATTGGACTGTTGATCATGTTTGTATGTTGACATGTTAATATATAGAAGCTTCGTTTATATTGTCAATATCATGCCGTTGAATTTGATCTATATATATTAAAGTAGGCACGTGTCTGTAAGTAAACTATTTCATTTCCTGACTTTATTATTCAAAGATTTGTTTATATATCGGGGTTCTCAAACTGAGGGGTTGGATCTTAGGAGAGATAGTAGGCATTTTTCTCATGTACGATATTATTAATTTTAACGCGAGCTAAATTGTGACTGATATATTTGAGAACCACTGCTGTGGGTCATTTGGGACGAATGTCTTAACTTCAACCACGATACATAGAACAGCCAAGCATACTGAAAGCCTAACCCAAAGCTTTTAGCTCTTCTTGTGTTTGAACTGATCATTCATGACACTAGCTTTATAGTTGGATGTCTACAGTGTTCAGTTTCAATAGTTTTTGCAATCTATTTTATTTTCAACTAATCTTCCCAATTTTTTAAATCATTTCAATTCATCTTTTTTAATGAATCAATTTTTATTTTTTTTTCACTGCAGGATATTTACCCGATGATCATCACACACACATAATATTCAGTTAACCACTTTTCAGAATATTTTCCATTTTGGAATACGTAAGTCGAGACGTATAACCTATACGTATAACCCATCATACACTGTATATGGATGATTCATTATACATAATAAGTCAGATTATGTATTTTATATAAATGCGATTACTTTTACCGCTCATAATGTATAAAGCCATGCATAAGAAAAGGGGTTTAGGCGTTAATTTCCCACTCTTAATTTTAACAATATCATTAATTGAGAAACACAAATCCTTACGAAAGAAAATAGTTTCTATCAAGTCACCTCCCCTTTTTGAAATCCTGTGTACAGGCCTGTCCATATGATAAGACAATATGTAATAGATATATAATGAATGAATATATAATGGATAATCTGCAGTGTAGCGCCTGCAGACCATCAATTGCGGGATTAATATTTTTTTTTCCTCCATACATGTCTGTCACAAGAACAGGCCTAGAATTATATGGGCCCGCTGGGCACGAGTCCTCCAAAAAAAAAAAAAAAAAATTAAATCGCCATTTTGCATATATTGCAATGTATAAATGCATATAATATGTCCTTGGGCCCCCAATAATTTTGAAAATCCTAAATCCTACGTTGCTGGTCACAAGCATTAACGCACGCATAAAGTTCAGAAAGGTGGGGGGAGGGGTTATAGAGCTACAACTCCATATATTTATATGTATATATACAAAATTGCACCGCTATGAGGAGGGATGTTATGATCCACATCAGCAACTCACTGGGTACGCCACTGGTTATAAGCTGTTTACTTCTGTGGCATTTTTACCCTTTCTGTGGTTTCATTTAACCATTCCCCTGGTGCTGTTTTACTATACTAGTTTACTATTGTTGACTAGTTCATTGCAATTTTAAATTTATAGGTTAGTAATTATATGTTCACACACCTACATTTACAGTCTCCCAGAATACTTTCTTCCAATTTCTGTTTGCTATCTCAAATGTGCCTTTTTTCGTCCTTCAGCTGTTTTTTTTAGTCGATGTATACTCACCTAACTTGTATTGGTGTATACTCACCTTGTCTTGATGTATACATACCTAACGATGTATATTTATCTGTGGACAGGGCATGGGTCTCAAAAAGGAAGTGTGAAAGCTATATAACAGACGGGGGGAAAAGAAAGGCCACAGTGGTTAGAGTCATTGCTTTCAAGCTTACTGGCCAAGGTTCGGTTTTCGCTAAGTGGTTCAGTGGCTCTATGCAAAATGCATCGCGGTTAAGAGGTTGCGTTAAGTTTTTGGTTCTATCTTGGACTACTCGTATAGAAACAACAAGCGCTAAAACTTGGTTAACACTGGGATTAAAATAAACGCAATGGAATTAAATTTGGGGGTGTGTGGCATGGTATTGTCTTACTGATGAACACAACCATGGGCGCCCATACGAGTATTTCTAGGGGGGGGCGCTGAGAAAAGTTAACGAGTACTTGTGGGGGGCTGAAAAACTTACCTCCTTCTCAAAGCTGTCAAGAATTTTTGTGAATGTACAAGATACCAAAACGCTACAAAAATAATTGATACTGCTTGACAATTAGTAATGAGCTAAAAAGTACCTTATTTTAAAATGTGACTGTAAAACTTTTGAAAGTAAATGCATAGCAGAATCGGGCAAATAAAATTTTTGAGGGGGGGGTCGAGCCCCTCTGCCCCCATATGGGCGCCCATGAGCACAACTGGAACAATATGTCCGTAAATTTATCAGTTTATGAAAACAAATTTTGGAAATACGTACTCTGTGAACATTTTTTGAGCACCAGAGTATACCTAAGTGCCTCAAGAATTCGAGAATAAACCTTTCATTGGCATTCTTAATCACTGTTTCGAAATTACACTACTATAAAAATATCAGCATTGTGTATGCGAGTTGTACTTGTTTGCGTGCGGAACAGGAGATGTTGTGGAAAAAGAATAAATCTCGGTAGAGCATTAATACAGCGCTGATGAAAATGTGTTTGCAGACATTAAACAGTTGAGTAAACATTGTCTGTTTCGATGAATTAAAAATAGTATATATTTTATTTCCACATTCGAATGATCTAAATTTCACACTCATTTGTTAAGGAAGTCATTTTCAGTGACATGGCGAGGTAGTAGGCTCTCCTTGGCATAGCTCGGTAATAGAAGATTCGCACTTCCAAATTCAAGTGCATTTCATGGAGCTTGGCTTCAAGACAGACGTCTTGCAGAGTCCCTATGAAAATGATTGAGGAATTGGTACATGATTTTTTCTTTTCTAATTAAACATTTAGTTTTAACCAGGATTCATATATATTACTCAAGATTAGACTGAATGCTAGACAATGTCTAGTCCCAATTGCCTAACAGTGGGACATAAACAGATCAATAGACACAAACATCTAATATCTAGAGCAAAATTACTACGGCTTACATATCAATGAAGTTGTTTCTTCCTTACTTATTTAAGTCGTTAGAAGCACGAATATATTCTCCATCGAATATATTGCTCCTTAAATTGAAACAACGCCTCGCGTGTATTAAATTCTATACAAGCGAAAGATCGTACTTCTTGGTATTGTCTTTTTCACTAATCGCATATTTTAAACAAGACAAGTAATATAGATAATTAATATGTCAATCAAAACAATTCCATTTTTATAATAGTTTATGTTCCAAGACTGAGTTGTGGGTTGTCTAGAACGCTTCAAAAGAATATCGTGTCAGTTTTTTTTTAATATTTATGTATGCAATTCGACGGATTTCCGGTGTGTTACACTCTTATTCGAAAGAACTATTCGTAGGTGACCGAAATGCCCTGGTTTAGGGATGTATTTTCTTATTTTTCCGGAAAATTGGGAATATATGGCATATTTTCTAATCTTTTTAAATGTTCTTTGTGACCTTCGTGAAGAAATACACTTAGATCAATCACCTACTCCATTACCCTATGAACGCATCAGTTTCGTCGTGGGTATGGTACCGGGAGGTAAGGAATCGCAGGGGTACACAACCTCCCTCTGTAATATCCTTTTGTTAGCTCCAGATGTTTTATACCAATATTGGAAATTAATAAATAAATAAATAAATAAATAAATAAATAAAAATTAAAAAAAAATAAGATGGGTTCTACAAATAATCGGAATATCTGAAACTATGGGTGTACTGCGAATAATAGAATTATTAAAAAAGAGCCTTGTATTCTGAAATAACCGAACGTGACTAAAAATATACGTTATTGTGTAAATTTTTATTAATAATATATGAAATAACAATAATGTGGAAAATATATGTAAAATGAGCCCCATGTTTGTAAAATCTTACACCTGTATGAATTAATTAAATATTCGTAGTGAGACAAAAGAGATGATGTACTTCAGCGTTGTAACTACCAGAAAATGAATTAAAAAGGTAAAAAAAAAAAAGTTTCCTCAATACAGATTTTTAAATCTTAAATAGCGATTGGTTGACATGTGTTTTTTTTTTCTCTTCCCTGAATTGGCTAATGGATTTGAATACATGAAACGCAGGAGCTTGCTTCTAAAAATTCATTTTTTCAATCAATATTTGTATATGAAAAAATTCACTAATAAATAAATGTCACGTTATTTTCTGCACCGGTAAATTATAAAAATTTTGCATATACATAGTTTTTTTTCCAAAACTTTTCACTGCTGTTTTTAAAGGTAGTAGTAACTGCAAATCGTATTTTTTTTCCCTTGCAAAATAAATGCAATTGTTATTAAAAAAAAAAATTTTTTTTTTGAGGAATTCTGCATTCAATCAAAGAGCATTCATGTCTAAGAAAGACAATCGAAAACTTCGTAAAAAGGTATCGCAATGAGAGACAAAATATCTTTTTTTTCCTCTAAGTATAGATTGCATTATTGTAAATACAATTTTTATAAGAACCAAACGAAGCCTTACGCGAAAAGATGCCGTAGATCGGCGGCATGTCTTCCCGGAATCTTGCCGGTTTCCTTTGAACGTCCTCGGCAATATCCGCTTCGGATCGTGGTGGCGTAACGCTCGGCGGCTGGGGATGCTGGTGAGCGGGATGCACTTGCCGCCATTTGCATGACGATCTTATCTGTCAATCACCGGGAGAGAAAGATAGAGAAGAGGAGGAGCGAAAGGTGACCAGAAAGACAGAGTGAGCGAAATAATAATGATAGACGGATGGAAATAAAAGGGCGGACCTCGCACCTCGCTCACATGCTAATGAGCTTGCGGAGGTGTGCGGGCGTAAGGAATAAGGAACATCAAAATGAGGGAGGGGGACAATCCTCTTCCCCCCGCTGAGCCAATCGCCGATCTTTCGCCCTCGCATTTCCATTTGACGGGCCAGCTCATTTGAATATGATAACGAGGTCGTGCGTCATCGCCGCGCGAGCCAATCGCGGAACACCATAGCGTCGTGGCGAACGAAATGTGGGGGGGAAGGGAGAAGAATCTTATTCCCCTCTCCTTCCGTGCGCCACGCGACATGAGAGGGGGGGAGGTGATGGAAAAATTTCGTCAGCATTCTTGCAGCAGTAAGGTGCTCTCTTTTGAATGTGCTCGTTTTATGTGTTACAGGACAGAAGCTAGTATATCAGGAACTCAACGCGTGTGTGTGTGTGTATACGCTTTCTCCGAATACACTGTACAGTGTGCTGGATTTGTTTTAAAACCTTTGTTTACATCGTGTTTCGGTTTCTTACACTTACTTGCTTTGACATACCGCAACTTGTGTGTCGGCTGTGTGGTGCTAATTTTGAGGAAAACGTAGTCGGATTTTTTATTTTTCTTGGCGAACAGCTAATGGTAATTCGTTAATTTTTTTTTTATTTAGAAACAATTTTTATTTTTGTATATATATACCATAACTTTTTTATAATTACGGGGAGGGGATGCAATTTTGACAATTAATTGGCAAACTCAATAGAATACAAACCAGGTGGATATAAAGCAATACAGAAAGGTATTGGCTTCTTTCTTTACGAAACTCAAAATATCGTACGATATGGCGTTCGCGTGTATTTTAAAGGAAGGCCGTCTAGAGTTAAGCAGAAACGTTCACCCCGCGGGAATAAGACCGCTTCACCCGAAGCGAAGAAAAAAGTAAGGGCAGGACGGTTTTTTCTCGCCCTTGCCCTCGTTCCCAAGTCTGGGGCTTTTCTCGTCTGGGGCTGCTGATGACATGTGATTTCCTTTCCCGCGTTCCGATTTAATCCCTGATGGGTACCCCCCCTCCCCAGTGTCGTTTTCCGTTCTTTCCCACTAACTTTCTGACCAACTTCTCGAACTCGTTCTGTGTTTTCCACATTTTCCTAGAATTCCGCTTTTTTTTTTTTTATCATCACTTGCCGTTTGCAAGTTGTTTACTCTTTATGATCTAGGGAGGTAAACAGAGCAGCCCTTTCGCCGAAACGCTGTTTACTTATTTTATGAGAGTTTTACAGTAAACAGTTTATGTACTCATAAACGATGAGTCTAACGAAGCAGTGACGACAACAGCTGGCGTTAATAAAGCACCTTTGGTGTAATCATAATCATAAGTAGAGGTGAACTGAGGTCACTAACGGGTTGTAACACTTCAAGGGGATATGTGTGTGTGCAATTTCTTTTAATTTTTAATATATATATATATTTTCAACCAAAGTTGGTTTGCGATGGTGCAGTAGTAACGTTAGCGTATGGTTGACCCGGATTCAACTTCCAACTATGCCAAACAACAACGAACGCTTACCCACTACCTGTTCACTGTAGTCCACACTAGGCCTTAAGAGACTTAAATTCCAGCGGAAGTTTCTAGGTTCTTGCCTAGCTGACCCTTGTGCCTTAAAACTCAAACAAACCTTTCAACCATAATAATCTAACGACTTTAAGTTTCGCTAAAATCTTAGTGATATAAGAAAAACGTTTCTGAAGTTTTTTGGATACGTGAAAACGCAACTTACGGAGCGTTCAAATATTACGTCAGCACTTTCGTGGGGAGGATTGCTGTCAGCCAATGTTAATTTTTGCTTACCAGGGGAGGGGTATAAAATGGCCAAAATATTGCTTACGTAATACTTGAACACTCTGTTAATGGGAACTCGTGAATTGAAAATGATTATGGAGTTGCATTTGATTCTTTTGCTTGCCAGATTAACAAGTATAATCTTTCATCAGCAAGTGTTACTCTTCTCATATCGTTTTCTGTGACAAGAAGCAGGTAAATTGCATCTCCTAGAACCATAGTTCATCATGAAAAAGGTACACTTTCACTTTACCTTGACTTTTGTAATTGATGAATATAAATTTTTTGCTTAAAACATTGAAACCAGTTTGAGTTAGTAATAGAGAAGTTAAGTGTTTATTTTTAAATATATGGATCTTGGTAAGAAAACATGTTTCGTTACTCGCGCGCTAAGCAAGAAGAAGATCAAATAACAATCTTTTTTTACTCTAACTAAGATGTATGTCAGTTACATTTGACAGAAAATGACGAGCCCGTTATGGAGAGAGAGGGAGAATTAGTCAAAAAAGGCTTCTGCGTTTAAATGGCTGTAACATTTCCTTTAGGAGTCGGACCATTCAGACGAATGTGCATTTGTTTTTTATGCTGAATCGTATCCCGGGGTTTGGTTCCTCAAGCGAAATGGGGCCCGGATTTTCCGGGAAAACCGTCGGTCTTGGCCCAGCTGGATTTACCTTTCTTTGCGAGATGAGATAAATAAATATGCAATTTTTAATTAGTCTCCTTAGATAGTAACACGGGCAGAGGACACATATGAGAATACAATATTTTCGGTTTCGCTAGAGATGCCACCTAAGTATGGAGTTAATATTATATGTAAAAGAAGAAAAAAGTTCATATTAGTGATGGGTGAATTTGGAAAAATACAAGAGTAAAAAATAATACCGTCAAGTTGTACGCCGCTAGGAATAGGTGACATCACAAATTAATTTGCCGTCCAGTGCGTTAAAGGACTACCATCTAACTAATAGTATTAAAGAATTACATTTGAATCGTTATTAAAGACTATTCTAGTAAGTTTAAAATTTGACTTAATCATCTTAATTCCTAATTAAAATAAAATTTGAAATATAGAAGTTAAAGGACATTATTGTTAAATTAAAAGAGTCGACATGTTGCGACGGGTTGGGTTTATCGCAGGAAGAACTAAATATCCTAAAATTTCAATTGGACCCTCTAAGATTTAAGAAACATCCTCAAACTAGGTAAATTACGAATACAGGTTAGAGGGATGTGTAAAGAAATTATTCAAAATTGGCATATGCAGAAGGCACTGGAAAGACCTTCATTCAATAGTAGATAGACAAGGGTGGCTGGATATCATAGGCATAGAGTTATGTGGGATCTAGGGGTCCGAACTCTCCCAATAATCTGAAATAAATTGCGATTTTACATATACTGTAATGTATAAATGTACATAAAATGTGCTTGCATCCCTCCTCCCAATAATTTTGAGAACACTACTGTGATGTTAAATATAATGATGATAGATAACATATCACAGTGACAGATTTGGAAAATTGCTGTTACTAGGCATAAACTACAGTGAATGCCATAAGTATTCGTACACCTGCAGTGTGTTCTATTTAAGAAGCTGCTGTATAATAACTATTAGATGTACGTAGACAGGACAAACGCCATCATGATTGCCATGAAAATATAATTTATTTTCAACTAAAAAACTTAAAACTATGTATATAATACTGCAAATTACAATAAATTAGCATCAAAATTATTCACAGTTCACGTGTCAAAAGCATTCGTACATGCAAAAGTCTGTCCTAAAATGATAGAACTGCAATGTTGTTTGTGCACCCGAAGCAATCTGCGGGAAATGCACCGATTTCATTTAAAAGCCAATGAACAATAAACCCGTTTACTATCATTTCTGCAGAAAGTATGCGAAAATGAGTCGTAGAAATAAAGAAACAAGTGTGGCGGAATGAAAGCTTGTAATGAGGCTCCATAACCAGTGTAAATCTTTACGAGAGATTGCATAGCTCGTCGGCAGACCTCGTTCTATAGTCCAGTCCATAATTGACCGTCATTGTCAAAGAAATACGATTCAAAATATGCCGCGAAGTGGAAATCCACAAAAACTGACTGAAAAGCACAAACGTTTAATTGTTAGATTAATTAAGAAAAATCCAAAATTAAGTGCTCCAAAGATAAGAAAAGAGCTGCTGAATCAAGGTGTATCACTCTAAGAAAGCACGGTGCGCCGCGTTTTCAAAAATGCAGGGTACAATGGACGTGTAGCTCGTAAAAAGTTTTTCGTGTCAAAGGTAAACAGAAAGAAGCTTTTGCAATTCGCAAAAAAACATGTTGATAAAGGTCCTGACTTTTGGAAGAGTTACATTCTCGGATGAGAGCAAATTTAATATATTTGGATCAGCTAGCAGGCAAATGGTATGGCGTAAAAAGAACACCGAGCTTCAACCGACGAACCTGTGTCCAATGGTCAAACACGGAAGTGGAAGTTTGGGGCTGTATGAGTGCAGAGGGAGTGGGAAAATTGCATATTATCGAAGGAATCATGGACCACAGAATGTATATTAACATTCTGAAGAAAAATTTGGGTCCTAGTGCTGCTCAAATGGGTCTTCAAAATAACTTTATCTTTCAGCAAGATAACGACCCGAAACATACTGCGTATAATACAAAGCTGTGGCTCCTTTACAATACTCCAAAACAGCTAAATACCCCTCCACAATCACCTGACATTAACGCTATAGAACATCTATGGAGCATTCTGGACTCGCGGATGAGAAAACGACGCATATCAAATAAAAATGATTTGAAAATTGCGCTTCTCGAGGAATGGGCATTGATGTCACCAAAAACTTAGTGGATTCGTTGCCAAAACGCATGAAAGCTGTGATTAAAGCCAAAGGGAACCCAACGAAATATTAAGAATGAATTATTATTTTATTAATGAATTTTCTGACCAAAAAACAATTAGTGTACGAATATTTTTGACACATGAGCTATGCGTAAGTTTGTTCATTTTTTATTGTTATTTGCAGTGCATGTGTATTTTTTTTTTTACTTTTTTTATGAAGTAAATACAAAAATTTATATTAATTGTGGTGACATTTGTCCCATATCTCTACATCTAATAATTATTATACAGCAGTTTCTTAAATAGAACACACTGCAGGTGTACGAATACTTATGGCATTCACTGTATATTGATACCCTTTTCTTCCATGCTTTTAAAAAAATCTCCCATGTCGCACTCATAACTTTTAATATAAATAAATTTATATAACTGTAATATATGCATATAACTTTTAATAGAAAATGATTTTTCACGGTATTATTCATTTGGACTATTATATATATTTTTTAACTTTATTTCGGATAGATCATGAACGTATATATATAATGTATGTCTTCATTCGAAACTAATTTTATAAATTTTGCGTATATGTAGGGTTCTTGTTCACCCAGGCATCATCATCATTTGAAGTCCGACAATGCCCATGCTGCTCGAATTTAACTAATAATTTTAACTTATAATTTTTTGGCCCCCTCAATTGAGGCCCTTCGAGATCTATAGACAGAATTAGAGGGTGTGCTAAATAAATCAAAAAGCATTTGAAACCTGCTATTGTGCAAGTTTATATTATCCCATTCATGAACCATTAACATGGGCACATTAATTCTGTATACCAACTGATACCTATATTAATCCTGTATCATATATTTGAGTTACAGACCACCTTTTTTAATTTTGTCGGGTTTGAAAATTTTAGTTTTGAGCTCTTTGCTGCCACCTGTATCATGTGCCATTCCTAGGCACACGTTTTATGTGCCTATTAGGAAATATGGACCTAGTACATCCTGTACTTCATATTTGGATAGTGCGGTAAGCACAGTTCCTTCAATTTGTTTGTACTTTATATCCATATCGAGTCCTCTTGATTCGAAACAAACTTGCATGCAGCTAACTTTCAGTTCTTTAACCTAAGTAATAACTGTCACTTTCACCCTCAAAACTGTTATTTTATAGCATGGTCACGATAGTTAATTCCATGCCTTCCATGGATGTTAATTCCATGCCTTCCATGGATGTTAATTCCATACCTGAAGACCAGCGCCTTGGCTGGTCGAAATGCTATTGTGTTTTTGTTTTTTTTTACTGTTATACTCAAGAAATATGTTGAAAATTAAATTTTTATTTTTAATTCCTATATAACATATTTTATAGTCGTGTATAAGATGTTTAATATCAGACGAATATATTCCTATAAATGTCGAATAAAAACTATATATAAATTATATATAATTTTAACCCTCACATTCAGCTCTCTCAAAGAAATGAACGATATGTGTTTTATAAGAAAATAGAATGAATTATAGATGTAGTCCTAATTTTTTCTCTTTTTAATAAGCTTAGAATAAAAATAAAACTACATACTTTTAGAATGCAGGTAAACGGTCAAATTAGAAAGTTATACTTTTTTTGGTGCATGTGCGGTGGGCAGAGAGAGATTAGTTTTGGCCATGCACTTGCGTTGAAATCGCATATTTAAGAAGCGCGATGACATACACCTATACATTCTGTCGTTGTGTGTATATTTTCGTATAAGCTAAAAATAGTAAAAAATCCTGTATGTTTATAAACACGTCCTTATAGTACTTAGATACTCACAACATTCTACCTTCACCTGATAAAGGGAGCAGTGGCCTTCCGAAACCTTGCGCTCTTAAATACTTACATCAATGTTGAAATAAGAGTTGTCACAGAGTCTCCTTGTGAAAACCTGTGTTACTTTCTTGTCTCTTACATGAAAAGGAAAACTTAATGCTGTTCAGTGCATATTTAACAATAATAAATTTGCTTCAAAGTTATTACAATTTAACAATACGAAAATCATACTCCCATCGCCAAAATCATACACTGCTATCGCTGTATCATCTCTCAATACTGTAATAATTCAAAATTTACTGCTTTGAGAAAACTGAGTTCAAAGTTTGACTGCCACTGAATGCATATACCGAAATGTGTCTTCCAAAATATGTGATAAAATTGCATTTGGAGACTTTGTATTATTGCATTGAGTACCTTGTCTTGAATCCAGTAATGTGTATATTTCAAAACCATCCAATTTTAATTTGTTATAATCATTAAGACAGCGAGATCAGTTTCAACTGAAGCATAATGATTGCCAAGCATGTTGAGGTTAAGCAACAAAAGAGGTTACTGACCTGGAGTTTGAGAATTCCGGATTTGAAACGACAAAAGAATCTATAAAATTTTAAATCCTTCAAAATCAAAATAAGATCCCAAACAAATTATATCCCAGAGACCACCACATGTTATCGGCATGGCCGTTTCTACAATTAGGCCAGAGC
Source organism: Dysdera silvatica (assembly GCA_006491805.2). NCBI lineage: Eukaryota > Metazoa > Arthropoda > Arachnida > Araneae > Dysderidae > Dysdera > Dysdera silvatica. The sequence goes on along the minus strand of QLNU02014802.1, from coordinate 164,306,503 downwards.
AGGCGACCGCCTAGAGAGGTCAAATGGCGTGAAATAATTTATAATCAAACAAAAAACTGGGCAAATGAGGCAAAATAAAAACATCAAATTGTTTTCAAAAGTATACAG
>QLNU02014802.1:164275659-164291720 GCA_006491805.2 Dysdera silvatica | reverse complement strand
ACTTCTCAAGTTGTTTGATTACGATGGAAAGTCAGTACAGCTAACTGCGCATAACTTCGAATGTGTAATCAGTTGAGTATTACATTTACCGTTACTTTTTTGAAAAAAGTGATTTCGTAGCAACTTAAATTATTAATAACTTCTCATTGGCAAATAAAAAATTGCCAATGTTATTCTTCAAAAATTAGTCTGAATCTATTTTGTGTAGAAATAAATGCAATACAATTTTTATGGTGCGGTTCTTTGAAATCATTAACACGCTCAAAGAATTGCACCATAAAAATTGTATTGCATTTATTTCTATTGATCAGTGCAGTGTGTCGCTATTAAACTATCTATTTTGTGTATTTAAAACCAATCGGTGAGATCGCTATCAGGTGCTTTCCTTGTCAGCGAAAAGTCTGACGATTCAAATCTATTAATATCTGAACCAAATATTCAGCATGGACCTACTTGCTGATTGACAAATATTCGTTCAATCAGACGGTCTGTAAATATGTTTGTGTTATTTTTTGTTCGCGAATGACTAGCTAAGTTAGTTGCGAACGGTGTACATGAGTCGCGAACAGAATAACTTATAGAACTACAAACATATCGTATAAAAGGTGGATGAACGCCATTTTGTAAGACCGACTTGCCTCTCTTTCATTTGAAAGATGAACCAAAATGACTGATTCGTTCCAAAAATGATTCGTCCAAAATGACCGATTGAAAATGACTGAATCAAAATGACCGATTCGTTCGTGAATGATACACAACTTTTAATAACTTCGGATCCGCAGATTTGCGCATGAAAAGCTGTGAAGGTTATGTTTCAAACATTGGTCTGAACCTATTTTGAAAATTTCAAGTAAATCGGTGGGATTGCTATGGGGTACTTTCCTTGTTAGTATTGTAAACTTCGACATAAGAGTTGAAACAATACGTGTGGAATATACAGTATATAATTCAAAATAGCTTACGTGAGCAAGTCATTTCTAGCAATGAAATCAAACCGATCCATTTAACATCAATGGATAAATTTCTTAAGAATGAATTTTGTATTAAATTCCTGTAGGGCAATACCAAAATTTATAGTTACCGGGATGGATTGATTTAACGATCATTGGGGTTCATTAGTATTACATTGTCTCCTTTATTAATAATTTCACAAAAAAAATTATTTTTTTTCATAAAACGTGCTGTATGCAGAAGAGTTTTCATAAAAATCTGTTGTGAATACATTTCTAACGGCAAAGAGAAATTTAAATTCTCGATTGAAAAATCAACAAAGGTCAATTTCAATTGCCGATTGAACAACCTACAAAGAACATTGTCATGTAAAATTTTTTGCAAAACAAAATTCTACAAATTTATTTTGAGAAAAAAAACTAAAAATATTTCCTGAGAGGGCTGTGCCCCCACTCCAATCACCGCCCCTCAAATTTCCAGATGATATATAAGGAAAAACTAAATGCAGAAATTGTCTTTAAAACATTTTTACCAAAGTTTCTTTGGTTGCTGAACAATCAACTAAATTGGAGGACGAAAACCTGTCCTTCCAAACACTGAAAAGAACACATAAAAGAGCAAATTGATGAGAGAGATTCCTCCCTCATGTTGATGAAATCCTTTTCTACTAATTCATAATTTCTGAATCATGTCAATTGAAAGAACATTCTGAAAGAAAAATCTTCTCGAAAATAGTCGCCTTAGGTTATTTTTTGTAAACACATACTAGTTTATGACAGTAATAATTATATAATAATGTATTATATAATAATGATTTCACAATTGTCTTTTCTCCTAAGGCAAAATTGAATTAACCGTGGGGAAAGATTCCCTTCTTCCTCGTCTTTAATTACCGAAATATTCTTTAAACATCTAAAAATATCTTTATATATTATATAATACTAATCTAATAATCTTTAATAGTCTTTAACCTTCTTTAGTTAATGAAACCAATAGTTGATAATTTTTAACAAACACAACAATTGAATTTTCTTAAGAGAAGAAATCCGAGGTAGAAAAAATCCTACTCTATTAACTACTATCTATAGTATAAGCATTATTTACTCCAACACTTTATCTTACTTAAAGTTTACTATTCAAAATTCAATTTACCAGTAATTCTAACTATAAATAAATCAATGCATTTTCTTTATTAAGGGAAGTTTAAAATATTCTGATGCTCTTTTTCTATTACGGAAAGGAATGCGCAAAGCTGTAAGGACGCGTTCCTTTATTCGCTTTTATATTTTAATGACTTTGAAATATCGTGGTTAATTCACTTTCATCACTCGAAGAGAAAGTCTGGCTACGAGAAAAGGCTTTTTAATCATTTTCAGTTTTAACCTAGCAATCAGAATCTACGTCTGTGTCTAAGTGCATTCGTATTATGAAACTGATCAGTTATTCACCACTATGTACGCTGAGTTAAATAAATATCATCTTAACTTCAATTTAAGTGGAAAATATTTCCTTCCGCTTCTTCTCTCATTGGTCACTGACATTTGCAAGACAGGCAGGGCCAGATTATGGCAAGGGTTCAATGGGCCGGGCCCAAACAAAAATTACAATTTTATTAAACGTGATAAAAGAGTAAATTAATATAAAAAAAAAGTTTTTTTCTCCAGATTTACAATCCGAAACGAATTCACCGAAATCATAACCGATATCTAATTATAACTACTATAACCACAGCTTTGAGAATTGGATAATAAAAGAGCAGAGTTTTCAAAAACACAAAATTGGTGCGCCAATGTCATACATTATTTGCTACTTACACCAAAACTTTTACAACTTCAGCTCTGCAAGTTCATTCTTGGACATCCGACATTGACGTGAAAGTGGGATCAAAAAGCATATTTTTACCTCCATTTTTAAATGGAAATAAGGGTGCGTACGTTTTTCAGATATATATCCAATACGTACATCAGGGGGGCCCCCAAACGCAAGTTGATCCGGGGCCCTTAAATATTCATAATCGGCCCATGAGCATAGTTTACAAGAGCTTTTATTTCGTTCACTTTTCAGAACAGAGACTACGTCGCCATTTGTTGTTATGGACTTGCAGGCGATTTTTATTACCAGACATGAATAGAAATATTCCCTTTCCTGAATTTTGAAAGAGTTTAATTTCTGAAAATTTTTGAATCTTCGTGAATAGTTTCACATTTAAAAATACACGGCATGGTCGACATTTTATACACAGGTATTACTTAGACGTTCTAAGTTTTGAGCTTTTCGATGTGTGCATGGATACAATTCTCAGAATATTTTCACTATAAGGTAGTATTTATCCATGAAAAACTCTTAGAAAGGTAAAAGGAAAAATTCCAGCAGGACATTTCGCGGCCCTGTATAATTGATGCCGGGCCCTGAGGTTAAGAAGACTAGAACCCGCCTAGGGCCCTGCGCAAAATTTTACACGTGAAAATATATATTTATATATAAAACGTTCTTAGCGGGATGTTTACTATTAAAGTGAACTATTAATTGTGTAATTTTTTTAAACTTGAGCATGTCTATATAAGTTTATGAAGACAAAGATTATGGAGAAAATAAATCGTAACTGTTAAGAGATTGAATTAATATTAAATGCATATTTCATAGGTGCAATGAAATTTCAGAAAACTTCCAGGGCGTGCTAGGGAACCGCAACGCACAGCAAACCTTAACTATAAAGAACTATGGTAAACATTGGAGCAATAGCCGCCTATATGGGGGCAGAGGACCCCCCCCGCTGTTCAAAAATTTGATTTGCCCGATTTTGTTATGAATTATTTTCAAAAATTTTAGGTACTTTTTTAAATTAAGATACTTTTTAGCTTATTACTAATTGTCAAACAGTATCAATGAGTGCTGTAACATTTTAGTATCATGTATATTCACTAAAATGTTTGACGATAATTGATCAAGAGGTAATACTTGTTCTCAGCCCCCCCTCCCCAGAAGTACTCATATGGACGCCACTGATTGGAGCAATACGCTATCTATGAAGGGCATTTTTTTCCTTCTTCAGTGAAATAACCGAGTTAGTTCCATTTTCAGTGCTTTATTATATCTGATACAAACCTTTAGTTAAATATATTCTGAATTTTTTATACAATATTTACCTTTTATCATCTTTTCAATATCGTATGGGGGATGGTTATTTATAGCTGCCTGAATTTTATTAATTATTTCCCTGTTATTTTTTATGTTGGACATGGATGAGGCATTACTACTTTTATGTTAGTTAAAGAAATTGTTTGTTTGTTTTCTTCCATTGTTGTTGCAAGTCCCAAGTACTTTTTAATTACTCAGAGGAACCATTGACTTTCGGGATTCGCTGTCTTCCACCTTCCTCCGTTTTCCATTCAACGGATAGAAGAACACTGTCCAGAAAAACCGTGCGCAAGGATTGGGATTTGGGAGTTAAGTCCCTATTTAAATGAAATTTCTCAACAGAATTTTTTTTCCTATCAAAACATCACTCTTTACCATCACTCAATGATGATTGAATCATTATGGAACAACAATGATTGAATCATTATCGAACAACAATGATTCAATCATTATCGAACAACAATGATTCAATCATTATCGAACAACAATGATTCAATCATTATCGAACATCAATGATTCAATCATTATCGAACATCAATGATTCAATCATTATCGAACAACAACGATTCAATCATTATCGAACAACAATGATTCAATCATTATTAAACAACAATGATTCAATCATTGTGGCTCAATATTAACAATTTTAATTACATATTATGCTTGAGCATAGAACTCTGTCGTAAATTCAGAAATCACATTGAATCCATTATCATTGGAAAAACTTCAAGATTAAAAAGATATTATTAATATATCGACTAATAGTTGAATGTATTTTTTAGAAAAACGTATTCGGTGTGCGTGTGTGCAAATATATATTCCGAGAGACCACCGAAGAAGTAGAAAACGTCATTTTTATTGCTTTATATTTCTTTTGATTGTTAATATTTCTTACGTTGTAAGCAACTAGTGTAATATATAAGAAATGGATTTAATAAAATACATTTATTAAAAATGGTACACTTATGGTAATGTAAAAATATTAGTGGGGCCACGTGGAGTGTAGAAGGGAGTGCCAGAACGGAAAAAGTTGACAGCCACTGGTTTAAATAATTAAATATTTAACTGCGATTACGTGTATTTTATATTTTATATCTTCTACCCGCAATGTGTCATGCATCAAAGTATTGCAGTTCTGTTAGGGTGGTTCTCACTTTATGACTATATGCTAGCTTCATTATTTGCTGTGTCTTACGTAAGTGTGGTACAGATCCCCTCTTCCCCGATGTCAGAAAAAGTAAGCAAATCTTAACCCCCTCCCCCAATGCTTACGTAGTACCAGAACGGTACCTAAATGGCAATTACACAGTTTATGTTATTTGTTTGCATATATTTTGAACATTCGAAGGCCGTTTTATATTATTCTATGTAACAGCCTTTTGTCATTATTCATGTTATAGCGACGAACAACAACAGTGATATATTCATGTTAAACGATATTAGAATGATTTTCTTGCATTGAGAAAATGTTAAAACTCTAGCACTGAGAACTGCTAGAATTTTAACAACCTGGTGGCTGAGCTGCAAACAAATTTGTAACGACCAGGATACATAAAAAAAAAAATGCTAATTGGTTCTTATTTTCAAAAACATTTTAGGGACTGGTTAGGTTACGAGTAGTGACACCATTAACTTAAAAAAGAATTGTGTTTGTTTTTAAACTTGCGTGTTATAAAAATTTCGGCTTTAAAAAGATAGCTTTCATAAACACACTGTATGTATCTTAGTTAAATATTTGTTGAAACTATAGAAATTTAAGGACGCCACAAACCACTTATGAAATGGATAAAACGGGAAGGCTGCAACTTCATATATTCATACGCATATATTAAATATTACACAAAAATACATTGCAACCGGGGCCATGGCCCCACCCCCCTGCATTCGCCAGTGCTGGTCGTTTCGGGAAGATCAGGCAATCAAAAGGAATAGGCGTGGCGTGCAATTAGCAATGCTATGAAAGAAAGGAAAGTTCCTACTAAAAGTGGGCGCATATTTAAAATAGCAAATAGGTGTGTATGATATGAGTAAGAGAGCGTTCAAGTATTATGCAAGCAATATTTTGGCCACTTTATACATCCCCTCCCAGTAAACAAAAATTAACATTGGCTAACATAGGAAAATAAGCACAACAGCAACTCCCCTCCCTCCCTCAAAAGGTGCTTACGTATTACTTGAACGTTCCCTTAGTTTAATTAAAAGGGACCAAATGTCCCATTTTCGGCGGGACAGTCTTACTTTAGGCAAGTGTGACCCGCTTTCCCTAAAGTTTCTCATGGGACGCATAAATGTCCCGTCCTGAAATGTCGTCTGTTTGATTTGCTAAGCAGTTTAATAACTAAAAAACAGATTTAAACTTTTAAACACCTTCGAGAAAATTCCATAAACCATTCCATAAACATTAGCAAAATATATATATTATCACTGTCAGCAATAGCGTAACAATTAAACCCTCATGGGGGGGCTCAAGTGCCTTTAAAGAAAATTTTGTGACGCGGCCTATGAGAAAATAATGTGTTTTTAAATGCAACGGGGGGCTTGAGCTCCCTGACCCCCACTCTCTGCCACTGATTGCCAGAAAACAAGTTGAATGAATTTTCTGCAATGATCAACATGCGGAGAGCGATGGAGACCCAACTTTGGGTCAACATTTTACATTAAAATTTATCCCAAAAATTTACTTTGACATACCTGTTGTCAAGACTTTAAGGACCCCAAATCTTTTGAAAAAAAATAAGTTTGAATACCAAGTACAATTATCAAAAGTACGTGGTAAAATTGAACGCTTTGAGTGCAAAATGAACATCTGAAAGTAACCATGTCTATTGCTCCTTCAATTACAACTCCCTTCTCCTCCGTCCCCCATCTCTCTCGTAAAAACTGTCCCACTTTCTGGCAAAATATATGTCGCGTTATTTAAGGTAAATAAGATCACATTCATTCATTCCTAAAAAATAAACAATGCATTTTTTATATTATTCATATTTTTCTGAGTTGATCGTTGTTACAGCATTTCATATTGACACGGCCGCCTCAATTGGATACTCATGTTTTGCACAGTGGTTTTTTTTTTTCGCTGAAATTATATTTTGTCATCTCTATTTTTTTCACCGTTTCTGTGTAAAAATACAAGTTTCCTCTTAAGCCAAAATTTTAGTTTTCTTCCCCCACAGTATTGATCGACCATTTGACCTTCAATGATCATCCTCCCTCCCCCTGGGTTACATATTCGCCCACTCATTTTCTTCCCCTCTGTGCTTCCACACGTGCAAGTCAATGCCAAAAAAGAAAAAAAAATGATGCCAACTGCGCCCCAGACCTTGGATGCGCAAACGGAAGTATTACAGCTAAATAAGTGTAAAAACGGGAGGAATTTTAAAATCACACTACAACGAGAAGCAGAAACGAGGAACTTAAAAAAACAAATAAGAAACGTAAAAGTTAACGTTATTTCTAAATATGTAAATTTTATTTTTAATAAAGTAGGAATAAGAAAGAAATCACGTTACTAGGAAGTATTCATCAAAATGCATTTTTTTTTTTTTAACTCCAGCCTCAGTCGATGAGTAGTACATATCCGTATGTCGCCAAGATAGAGATATTTACGCCAAAGTTGGCGAAAATTTAAAAAAAAAATCTCAGTCAGCCCCTGGGTAGAGGAACAGATGACGTCAACTTGCTTCACACCTCTGCCTCTGCACAAGGGGACCAGGAATAAAATATATTAAAAAAAATTACCGTCCCCCACCCCGACGAACCGTGGGTGGGTGGGGATGCGGTAGCTAGGGGGTGGGTTTTCTAGTGAAGATGGAAATGTGGGGATTGCAACAGAGGGAGACATGCTGTATTTCACCAGCCCCCACCCCCTATCTCCTACTAGCCCCGTTGACCCTGACCCTGCACTGCAAAAACATAGAACCCGTCCAAAATCCCCAAATGGGGGTGGTTGTCAGCTTGGTGATGAGAAAAACAAATCCCAAATTCAAAGAAGTCTGCATTTTTCTGCCATTTTCTTCGATCTACACCTATAAATATCCAGAACATCACTCACGATTAATTCACATTTCGTCGACCAATAAAATACTTCTACATCAACTGGAAATTTAAAATTTAAATGTGTTATTCAATTAAATAAATACACATATAATCGCCCACATATAAAGCGCAGAGTTACTATATATATGAGCTCGTTGGGCCCGAGCCCCACCCAATAATGTGATCTAAATTGGAATTTTATATATATTATAATGTACAAATGTACATAAAACGTGTTTGGGGTGCCAGTAATTTTGAAAACTCTACATTTATGCCCATATCGAAGCATGTCATCCACGAATCGATGTCTAAAATCCATTTTGAATTACAGTATGGTGTTAGATAAAGTTAATTAATTAACAGGTGTTAAACTAGCAACATATTAATGACATCATACAATAATTTCTGCCACCCACGTATAGATTATAGCTCAAACTAGAGCTTTATTCGTTTTGGAGAAAAAGAGACGCTTTCCCCATCCTGGATTCGAACCAGGGTCCCTCCGTTTAGCCCGGAGTGTCTTAGACCGCTAGACGAATGAGGACGGGAAACAGCGCTCTCTTTCTCCGTATGTAAAGATGCAAAAATCTCGCCCCGGAGGCTTTCTTGTGTTGACCATATTTGGCAATTGTGTTATCCCTGCGGAGGGTAATAATACCTTAACATCTTAATGACATAGTAACGTCAAATTAATAACTTTTCCAAGCTTTCATTAATCGGCGTCTATAACGTAAATCATCCCATGAACTGTCAAGCTCAATTGAGGTATGCACTTACTCTATTATATATATAGTAAGTGTAGAAATAATATTCAAAAATATTTTCCATTATATAACTACCACCATTTTTTTTTTTTGACGGCCCACAGATTACCGCAATACAGTGTCAGACACCAAGGTCGTGTACAAGATGGGTGTTGGGGGTTAACCCCCCCCCCCTTTTCAGTAAAAATGTGTCATTGTACAGAGAAACGATTATTTGTATTTCTTGCATGTTCACTTCATAACACTGGCGTATTCAGGGAGTTTTCATGCCGTTGTAACCCCCATCGCAATAAAATTTTGTATATTTAACATAGGAATATATGAGTTGTAGCTCTGTAACCCACATCGAGCCCATAACACCCTTATTTAACTTTTTGCGTACGCCTATGCTTCATGAAGTTCTACGATAGATGCTTCTGGAAGGAAATTGAAGACCCTTTGTGACATTTAAGCCAGCGGTTGCCAACCTTTCGGACCTCATGAACCACTAAATTCATAATTTTAAATCCCGCAGACCACATTTCGTGAATTTAGTGCAATATAAAGGTGGAAATTGTCATTCAGAATATGAGAATCACTTAGAATATTATTTTTGTTTTATTATTAATAAAACATTAAAAATGCAAATAATGTCCAGATTTTGCTGCGGACCACCGATTAGCGACCGCTGATTTAAACAACTACGCGATTTAGGACGTAAATCCAAAAGGAAGTAGATTCGAATTCAGATTGAGTGTATGGATAATTCTTTTAGAGATAAATAAAGTCTAACTGGAATCAAAATACTTGGGAAAGTGTTAGGTATTCGTTTTGCCCTACCCAAGCAAGTATTTGAAGGAAACCCAACCCCTGAAGTACAAAAACGGTGATTGTAATAGACTGACAATTACTATTCGTTCACGAAAAGAAGTCCAATGGTACAGTCGAAAATAACGGGAGGTGACGTTACAAACGGCCTATTCTATTACAGTAGAGGAGGACTCCAATTTCAGAACTTGATTTTGGCGCCGACAAACGTTCACCAAAAAACAGTTCTGAAATTGGAGTCGGCCTCCTCTGCTGTAATGAACTAACCCGTTTGTGACGTCACCTCCTGTTATTTCTAACTATTCCATCAGACTTCTTTTCGTGAACGAACAGGACAGGATTGGTTTCGTACTTACGACCTATACTTTTAACCCATAGTATCTTGACCGCCCAGTACAAAAAATCCAATTCCATGCTAAAATATGATAAATGTATCCTTGTTTTTAAAAAATACAAAATTTTGAAAATAGTACACAAACAATTTTACATTTTTTGGAAACCACTTATGGTATACATCTGTGTGTGCTCAAGGGTTTAAACTACGGTCGCTTTTTTCTCAAAATGCGACGAATTAATCTAAAATGCGAGAAAGAAAATTGTGTCCGTCACAAAATAGCAACAGTTGTTTATATACCATCAACCAACTTTGTTTCTTTTTTTTTTTAAGAACTTTGGTTTATGTTTTCTTGGTCTTTTTAAACCTTAAAGTATGTTTCTTACAGTAATTCCCTCTGCTTCCTATATATTTTTGGACATGCAATGACAAATATTCATCAAATACCCACGTGCATACATCATATTCAATCACCGTTCGTTGGTTATCTCTTTGTCACAGTAATAAATGCTGACTGATGATTGTAGTAGGGCATTGGAACTGGAATAACGTTGAGGACGTATACACTCATACTGTGCATTATTAGTTGTTTTTCATAAATATGTTAGTGTTTACTAAAATAATTAGTCCTTTATATTTCAAAGCATTGTTAATGTAAATAATTTTATTGACGTGAATTTTCGAGCGAAAGATACTAATAGTTTTTAGCATTTTGCTGCAAGTTGTTTTTTTTCCTTCCTATTTTAGCATTTTTGCGACAGCACTTTTTGAGCCAGCTTAAACCCTGATGTGCATACCACCAGCGGTGGGGTGCTGATGGGGATTGTAACCCCTCATTGCAATGAAATTTTGTATATTTAACATAGGAATATGTGAGTTTTAGCTCTGTAACCCCCATTGAGCTTGTAACCTTATTATAAACTTTTTTCGTACACCTATGTACTACATACATTTATACCATACACATAATTCATTGGCGTATTCAGGAGAGGTTGATGGAAGTTGTACGTCTCGTTGCGATGGTTTTGTATATATACATATAGAGTTGTAGCTCTATAGTCCTCCATTCTAAGTCTGAAACTCATTTATGAAATTCTCAATGTACGTCATTGATCTCATAATAATAAGGCGCTATTTCTGATTCTTCAACAATTTTAGATTCCGCATATTTGCCCAGTAGCCAGAACGCATGTAAAGACTATGCACGAAAATTCCAGAACGTGTACAAAACATTCTTTTATTAGAATTTATTTGCCAATTTCTGGTAAAATCTCTGTTGATCTTTAATTAGCTATTCAGATACAGGGCGTTTCATACCCTCTGAGGCATGTGAAGGTTTTAGCTGAAAACTATGACGGATACAGCAAAGTTTCATATCACTAGGCTATATAAAGAATCACTTCTTAAGTCTTCTACTGAAGAATCACTTCAAGTCTTCTACTGAAGAATCACTTCAAGTTCTACTGAAGAATCACTTCAAGTCTCTACTGAAGAATCACTCAAGTCTCTTACTGAAGAATCACTTCAAGTCTTCTACTGAAGAATCACTTCAAGTCTCTACTGAAGAACTTCAAGTCTTCTACTGAAGAATCACTTCAAGTCTTCTACTGAAGAATCACTTCAAGTCTTCTACTGAAGAATCAACTAGATGACAGCACTTGAAGGACTCTGCATAAGCATAAATGAGTAGTACACATTTGTCAACAGAAAGTAGCGTTTACGGGTACACAAAAAATGTCCTATGTGTTAGAATTCGCCAAATGTGAATACCAATACCTTGTGAGAGTATAGTGGAAATTTCATGCACAGTACTAACACAAAGCACCTACAGAAAGGACAATTCATGCCTGGTACAAAAATCGACGTGCGTGGTACATCGCCGACATTGATCTTGGCATGTTAAGACGAGTATGGCAAGAACTTGATTTTGCAATTGAAGCATGCCGCGTTACCAAGGGTGCACGTATTAAACCCCTGTAAAACGGGCACCTAACTCGAAGTGATTCTTTAAATAATGACACGAAACTTTTTGATGTATTCGTCATAACTTTTTATAATAGCCTTCCCAAACCCCGGAAGGAATTATGAAGTACCCTGTACATGACATTTATTTTTCTTTTATCCTATTAATGCTCTAGCCATATTGTATATACTTTGGCAATTGCAAGTAAAAGTTGACAATTATCACACCTTCACGTTTTCATGAATGTGAAATAGATCACTTCTCTCTAAAGCCCTGTTTATTATCGATGTGTTAAACCGTTCAAAGACCGACTCACTTAGCGGGTCTGTTCGTTGATGACAGATGAGAATAATCATTCATTCCTGATTTGAGTAAGCACCTGTATCGTCGTCTACTATCTTCAACTAAGCATTTATTTTTCATTCAATTGTATTTAGAACTTTCTAGTTTCATTACGTATGCAAAGGTTTGACTAAATCAACATTCATATAACCTTATACACATACAAAAGTTATCTGTTAATTTTAAATATTTATAAAATCAAAAATTGTGGCGTGACAATATTTTTAAACCTGATCTTCGACTAGGATTCATCGCACCCTTTAAACTTTAAAATTTGCATACATTGTTGATAATTGCGTAGGATTTGAATGACGAGGAAACAGGTATCTTTCTTCAAAATAAATAGATAAACGGCAGTGATAAACAATTCTGTTGGCACAACCAAAGCATCAAATACCAATGGCAATAATAAATAAGGATAATGTTATCTAAAAAAATCCTTATTTAATTCATAGCTCCTTTAAGTTTTTTGCTTTCTCATCACCTCGTTGTATTGTACGACTAGATTATTTTATGGAAGTAGATGATGGAAATTTTTCAGTTTTATATTATGCTAGAAACATAATAAGAAAACAATTTTTGAAAACGTTTTACCTTTTTCATTAATTCGTGCGAATTCAAGAAGTGCGCCGTGAAAGGATATTAAAACAAACATAATCGCTTTAAAACATTTCACAATTAAAAATTATAGTTCTCCTAACTGTGCTTAGGAGTGTTGTTTACGTCGTCATTCATCATAGCTATTTTTCCCTTTTCCATCATCATTTTTCCCTCTCAGTTTTTATTTTTCCCTTTTTATGTCCATGCCCTCCGAAAAATTAGCATTTCTTTATAAATTAAAACCGTAAAATGGTTGCATGAATTAAGAACCTCCCAAATAAATGGGATATTCTGTGGGCAGTTGAATAAATGATTAAAACTTCATTTATCTGCTTACCCTCAGAAATTTGAAGATGGATTTACGAAATAATAGGAATGTGAAATATCAAATTAATTGAAAATAGTAATCAGCAATTATGCATGACATGCTGTCGGCTCTACCTTTATAGTCTTCCAAATATTGTTGAGAAATTAAATTTGATGCGGCCATTTTCTTTCATCATCATTGAGCAAGGCTCTAAAAACGTTTTAATTTACTATCACATGCGCAACATATCTGGATAATTAATTTAGTTTTCCACGTCTATTAATTCTGTTTCTAGAGAGGAAACGTTTTCCTCAATTAGACGTACACCCGTTTTGTAAGTAGCAATCGTTCCTGAAGACAGTAATGTTGGTTTATTAGACGACAAAACATATTTGATATAAAATTTATTAATTTTCTTTCTTTTTTTTTTTTTATCCAAAGGTATTCATTTTGTCTCAACAAATAAGAAACGGTTTGTGCTAAATGAATATATACATATATAAGTTTCTTCGTCGGCCCTTGGCGGAAACAGGCTTTGGGACGGGCAGAGCGCCATGTTCCCAAGCCTCTTTTTACATCACTTCTTAATGTGCCATGTCTAGAAACTTCCTGACAATGTGACACGTGTTTAGGATTGTGGCTTTTTGTATTTCAATGTAGGTGTTTGGGTCAATGTTGAGTATCTCCAAATTCGTCGCAAGCGTTTTTGGTACTATCCCTGTTGCTGAGATGACCAACGGGATGATGAGGATCTTTTCCATACCCCATATATCTCGTACTTCATGTCTGAGATCTTGGTACTTGGTGATTTTCGTTGTGTAGGTTGTCTGTATGTTATTGGTGTTGGGTACTGCTATGTCGATTAAGTACGTGGTCTTATTCGATTTATCGACGAGGGTTATGTCAGGACGGTTATGTGGGACTGTCTTGTCTGTTATGATTGCTCTATCCCAGTAAAGCTTGTGTGTTTCGTTCTCATGCACGGTCTCTGGCTCATATTTGTAGTACGGGCATTTTTCTGTCAGAAAGCCAGCATTCGCTGCCAATTTCTGGTGGACTATTTTCGCTACTTGATCGTGTCTATGTTTGTAGTCTGACTGCGCAAGGATCTTGCATCCTGCCATCACGTGTTGGATTGTCTCCGATGCCGCATGACAGTGTCTGCATTTGTCGCTTTCTATGTCTTTTCTCTGGATGAATTTCTGATTGTTCCTTGTTGCGATCACTTGGTCTTGGATGGCTAGCATGAATCCTTCTGTCTCTGGCTGGAGAGTGCCTTTGGCCAGCCAAGAATTTGATGCCTTTTTGTCAACGTGTGGTTGTTGCAGGTCATTGTAGTGCCTGCCATGTAATGGTTTTCCGGCCCAAGTTCTCAGTTTCTGTTCGTTGGCTGTTTCGAGGACACGCTCTTCGGTACTACACAGGTTTAGTGGCGTGTAATTTGCATCTGCTTGTATTATGGCTTGGATGAGTGGCGATCGGGGACTCTTCAACTGGAAGTATTGCCTCATGCTCTGGATCTGCTTGTCATGTAAGTCTTTGAGGTCCGCTTGTCCGCGTCCTCCTTCTTCCCGGGGTAGTGTTTGCCGTTCAATTGCCGTTGCAGGGTGTAGTTGTCCGGCTCTTCTCTGGATGGTTCTCATTTTCCGCTGGAGTTGTTCTAGTTCAGTGTTGGACCATTTGATGATCCCGAAGGAGTAGGTGAGCACTGGTACCGCATATGCGTTAATGGCTTGCGTGGTGTTCTTCCCGCTCAGTTTCGTCTTCACAATGCTTCTAAGTCTTTCTTGGAATGCTTGCGTGAGCTGGACTTTGACTTTCTTGTGCTCCTGCTGCCGTTTTTGCATTATCCCTAGGTATTTGTAGGTTTCGCCCTCGTCCAAGGTCTTCAGTAGTCTCCCGTCTTCGAGTTCGATGCCTGGTAAATCTTCTTTGCTATTCTTCTGTATTTTGCACTTATCGAGGCCGAATTCCATTCCTATGTCCTTGGAGAATGTCTCTGTTATACTGATGAGTTGTCGGAGTTGGGTGATTGTTGGCGCGTATAGCTTGATGTCATCTACGTACATGAGGTGGGAGACTTTATGTAGGTTTCTCTTGTCTTTCTTCAGCATGTATCCGTATTTACTTGTGTTCAGCATCCTTGACAAGGGGTTTAACGCCAAGCAGAACCACTGGGGGCTTAGTGCGTCTCCTTGAAAGATTCCGCGGCGGATGGGGATCTCGGCCGTTTCTATTTTACTGTCTGGCGTGTTTAGCTGTAACCGGGTTCTCCATTGTTTCATGCTGCTCTGTAGGAATCGGATGATTGAGGGATGCACTTTGTATATGCTGAGTATTTCAAGGAGCCACGAGTGCGGAACAGAGTCGAAAGCCTTCTTGTAGTCTATGTATGCGGTGTTGAGTTTTCGCTTTTGTTTTCTTGCTTGTTCCAGGATAACTGAGTCGATGGTAAGCTGCTCTTTACATCCCAGAGTCCCTTTCTGGCATCCCTTTTGTTCTTCCGTCATTAAGTTGTTGCTTTCGCTGTGCCGGCTTATTTTTTCAGAGATGCACCCCGTGAGTATCTTGTACAGGGTGTTAAGGCACGTAATGGGTCGGTATTTCGCTGGGTTACTGGTATCCTGGTCCTTCGGTAGGAGGTAAGTTATTCCCTTGCAGAGGAATTCAGGCATTTTGCTGGGGTCTTCAATTATCGCCGTAAGTTCCTTGGCTAATGGGCCATGGGCGCTGGTAAATTTCTTGTACCAGAAGTTGTGTATGCCGTCAATACCGGGTGCTTTCCAGTTGTGCGTACGTTGGATTACCTGCTGGAGTTCC
>QLNU02014802.1:164254054-164265968 GCA_006491805.2 Dysdera silvatica | reverse complement strand
GATCGATACAAGCCACATGTCAACATGTTACAAAATAATTTAATAATTAAAAGAAGACCTTGGAAAAGTTCAGCCAATATAAAACTTTTCTCTAGCGTAAGGTTTCATTTCACAAAGCCCATGATGGATGGATGTTTGGATGTTTTATGGCGCAAGAGCATCTGGGCTATACTGCGCCAATAAAAGCCCATGAGTTTTTAAAGGTCACAAAAGGGAAAAGGCTTCTGTAGACCAAATAATGGACAGAGGACAAGCAAAAGTAAGTTTTCACAATAGGGAAATTTTTTAACATATTACTAAAGCGATGATTTTTTGTGGAAGACGAGGTCTGGCCACTGTAGAATTATATAAACAAAATCTACTACTATTTTTAATTATTTGAGTATCTTGCACTGTAGAATTACCAGTAATTTAACAATGATAAGTGAAGTAAAAAAAATAAAGTTGATCTGGCCCCTGGCCATTTTTATTCCTTTGGGAATATTTTGGGTGCGCCACTGGTAAAAACCATTAAAAATGGAAACCTTTAGCTTGACCAGCAAAAACCTTTAAATTTGAATGTATGTGATTCTATGAAGCAGTTGCGGGACCGCAAAATACAATTGTTAAATGTTAAACAGGATGCGTCGTACATTAGACTGACGCTAGTGAGACTTTCTACAGTAAATACACAGAAACTTTTAATACTTGATGGTAGATGGCGCTACTATATGCATACACTTTCGACTTATTTTTAAATTTATTTCTTAGTTCATATTTTAGAAAATATTTATTTTAATCAAAAAATAATTTAATATTCAATCCAGCCATATTTTCCTCTCTAATAAAAGAATCTCATTCAGGGCCGAATTATCGCATGGGCAAACAAGACAAATGTTTAGTTCTAGGGCCAGGGGCGGACACAGACTTTCATTTGGGATGAGGGTCAAGGATAGAATTTGCCACGGTTTTGGAATAACACCCTTTATTTATTATATATAATCTGCATAATCGATAGCTTAAAGCCATTTACAATGACGTCTAAGTTATAAATAACATAAAATGAAATATTAATAAATTATTAAGCTATATTTAAAACAAATCTAGGTTTCAAAATGACATTTTAAACTTTTCACGCAGTTGTCAAAAAATACAAAATTTGGGGGCCCAGGGCGTGTGCGTAGCTACATGACATCGCACAATTGTCAAAACTGTCTAGATTGCGCCCCCTAAACGCGGACATATTTTCCCTGTAAGTTATTTCAGTCGGTTTTACGCCCTACGCGGTTTTTTCTGCATTTTTCTTCGCAGTTTCTATGCAGTTTCTTTTACTCAGTTCTGATGGGTTCGTTGAAAAAATAACAATGTCATCAGCAAACCGCAAATGATTTAAATATTCACCATTTATTTTTATTCCCCTGTTATTCCAATTTATCTGCTGAAAAATCATCTGTAAAGCTGAAGTAAAAAGTTTTGGAGAAATGGTATCTCCCTGCCTCACACCTTTACCAATTTTGATAGCTTCGGTATCTTTATGTAACCGAAATTTTGCACTTGCATTTTTATACACACGTTTCACCATGTCAATGTACACATCCTCGATGTCTGTTGATCTTAAAGAGTTGATGACTGCTGATGTTTTAATAGAGTCAAAGGCCTTCTCATAGTCAATAAATGCCACACACAATGGAAGTTCATATTCATGTGTTCTTTCAATTAATTCTCTTAATACTTGAATATGGTCCACTGTACTGAATCCACTTCGAAATCCAGCTTGTTCTCTTGGTTGAGCTGCATCTAATTTTTTCTGCAGGCGATGTGTTAGCACTTTTGTGAAGATTTTATAAATAGCAGGTAACAAGCTAATTGGTCGGTAATTTTTCAAATCCTCTTTATCACCTTTTTTATGCAAAAGAATTACTGTTGCAGAATCCCATTGGTTTGGTATGTTACCGCTGTTAAGACATTTGGTAAAGAATTTTGCAAGTATGTCTTCTACATATTCTCCAGCTTCTTTTAGGATATCTAATGTAATACCATCATCACCAGGGGCTCTTCCTTTCTTCATATTTTTTATTGCAAATGAAACTTCTTCTTTTAAGATTTTAGGAGCTGTTCCTTCGACTATCTCAGAGTCTTCGTTTAATCCACTGTTACTTTCGTATAGATTTTTGTAGAATTCTTCAACTCTTCTAAGTATTTCTTCCCTATTTCTTGTTACGGTGCCATCCTCTCCTTTTAATGCAATGATGTGTTTCTTCCCAACAGATAAACTTCCTTTAACAACCCTAAGGCTCTTGTTATTTTCAATGGCTTTCCTTACTAGCTCACAGTTGAATTTTCTTATGTCTTCTTTCATGCTTTTGCGCAGAGTTTTACAAAGTTCTATGTACTCAATCCTGGAACTGGTATTTCGATTGTCCACCTTCATATCTCTTCGCCTTTTCATGAGCTGTTTCGTCTTCTCAGATAATTTGCTATTGTGCTTTTTACAGGTTACACCACCAATTTCCCCAGCAGTTTCAACTATTGTCTTAACAATGTTTTCATTTGCTTCTGAGATATCACTTTCATCAATAAGTCCTTCCAGTGCAGAAAAGCGATTTTTTAATTCCAACTTGAATGCCTCGGTATTTACTTTCAGTTTCATTAGATCCACCCTCTTACTTACTTGTTTCCTAATGAGCTTCTGTCGTTCTAATTTAGTATTTAAGTGCACTTTACATCTCACCATTCGATGATCACTTCCAGTATTAAATCTGTTCAGTACACTGCAATCTTCAATAATTGATTTCTTGTTTGCCAGGATATAGTCAATTTCACTAGTTCCCCCATTTGGGTGTTTCCATGTCCATTTTCTTTGCGGTTTCTTCTTAAAAAATGAATTCATGATGCTAAGATTTTCAGCTTCTGCAAATTCGATGAGTTGATCGCCACGTTCATTCCTTTCCCCATATCCGTATTTACCAACCGATGTCTCTCCTTGTTCCTGTTGTCCAATTCTTGCATTGAAATCCCCCATGATGAGCTTGATATGTTGTTTCCCTTTGGTGTGTAACTCTTTGATTTCTTCATAAAATTCTTCAACCTCTTCGTCGGTATGGCTTGATGTTGGTGCATATACCTGTACTATTTGAAGTTGGTATCGCTGGGTTAGTTGAACAACGAGCCTCGCTGCTCGATCTGACGTGCTTTCGACTTCAAGAAGGTAGTCTTTAATTCTTTTGTTGATTAAGAAGCCAACACCACTTGTTCTTCCAGTTTCCGTTCCTCTATAATAAAACAAATGTCCACTTTTAAGTTCCACCAACTCTTCACCTTTTCTTCTAACTTCACTGAGTCCTACAATGTCCCATTTGATCTTGTCAAGTTCTTCTTCCAATTCCTGAAGTTTTGCTTCAGAAGCAAGGGATCGTCCATTATACATACATATATAGCTGTAAAATGCACTTAAATACTAAACTAGAAAGGCAGAAGCTCATTAGGAAACAAGTATGTAAGAGGGTGGATTTAAAGAAATTAAAAGAAAATACCGAGGCATTCAAGTTGGAATTAAAAAATCGCTTTTCTGCACTGGAAGGACTTATTGAAGAAGTTGACATCTCAGAAGCAAATGAAAACATTGTTAAGACAATAATTGAAACTGCTGGGGAAATTGGTGGTGTAATATGTAAAAAGCAGAATAGCAAATTATCTGAGAAGACGAAACAACTCATGAAAAGGCGAAGACTTATGAAGGTGGACAATCAAAATACCAGTTCCAGGATTGAGTACATAGAACTTTGCAAAACTCTGCGCAAAAGCATGAAAGAAGACATAAGAAAATTCAACTGTGAGCTAGTAAAGGAAGCCATTGAAAATAACAAGAGCCTTAGGGTTGTTAAAGGGAGTTTGTCTATTGGGAAGAAACACATCATTGCATTAAAAGGAGAGGATGGCACTGTAACAAGAAATAGGGAAGAAATACTTAGAAGAGTTGAAGAATTCTACAGAAAGCTATATGAAAGTAACAGTGGATTAAACGAAGACTCTGAGATAGTCGAAGGAACAGCTCCTAAAATCTTAAAAGAAGAAGTTTCATTTGCAATAAAAAATATGAAGAAAGGAAGAGCCCCTGGTGATGATGGCATTACATTAGATATCTTAAAAGAAGCTGGAGAACATGTAGAAGACATACTTGCAAAATTCTTTACCAAATGTCTTAACAGCAGTAACATACCAAACCAATGGGATTCTGCAACAGTAATTCTTTTGCATAAAAAAGGTGATAAAGAGGATTTGAAAAATTACCGACCAATTAGCTTGTTACCTGCTATTTATAAAATCTTCACAAAAGTGCTAACACATCGCCTACAGAAAAAATTAGATGCAGCTCAACCAAGAGAACAAGCTGGATTTTGAAGTGGATTCAGTACAGTGGACCATATTCAAGTATTAAGAGAATTAATTGAAAGAACACATGAATATGAACTTCCATTGTGTGTTGCATTTATTGACTATGAGAAGGCCTTTGACTCTATAAAAACATCAGCAGTCATCAACTCTTTAAGATCAACAGACATTGAGGATGTGTACATTGACATGGTGAAACGTGTGTATAAAAATGCAAGTGCAAAATTTCGGTTACATAAAGATACCAAAACTATCAAACTTGGCAAAGGGGTGAGGCAGGGAGATACCATTTCTCCAAAACTTTTTACTTCAGCTTTACAGATGATTTTTCAGCAGATAAATTGGAATAACAAGGGAATAAAAATAAATGGTGAATATTTAAATCATTTGCGGTTTGCTGATGACATTGTTATTTTTTCAACGAACCCATCAGAACTCCAAGACATGGTACAGGAGCTCTCAACTAGAAGTAAAGAAGTTGGACTCAAGATGAACCTACAAAAAACTAAAATCATGTTCAATAATTTCGTAGAGAAAACAAAAATACAAGTTGACAACATTGAGCTAGAAATTGCTGATTCATATATTTACCTTGGCCAGCTGATTTCAATGGATGGCAACATTATGAAAGAACTCAACAGACGTATTAAACTTGGCTGGAGTGCATTTGGAAGAAACAGTTTTATCCTGAAGGGGAAATTGCCTTTGTGTCTAAAAAGAAAGGTCTTCAACCAGTGTGTATTGCCAGTCCTCTCTTATGGATCAGAGACATGGAGTCTAACAGTTGGAGCAATACGAAAGTTACAGACAACGCAAAGGAGCATGGAGAGGTGCATGCTTGGAATAACTAGGAGAGATCGAAAAAGAAACACTTGGGTGAGAGAGCAAACTAGAGTAGAGGACATCATTGTTAAAGTAAAAGGGCTGAAATGGCGATGGGCTGGGCATATTGCAAGAAGAACTGATCAACGATGGACAACAGAAATTCTGAACTGGATTCCAAGAGACCACCGAAGACCTAGAAAACGTCCTCAAACTAGATGGGTGGATGAAATAAGAAAAGAGGTTGGGGTGACGTGGAAACGAATGGCCCAGGATAGACTTGTGTGGAAAGCATTTGGAGAGACCTTCATCCAGCAGTGGATAGATAATGGTTGAATATGATGATGATGATATATATATACATAAAGATACCAAAATTGTATTATAATTGTGGCATGTAGTGCGTATGTATAAGGTTTTCCTCGCCCATTCTTGGCGGAAACAGGCTTTGGGACGGGCAGAGCGCCATGTTCCCAAGCCTCTTTTTACATCACTTCTTAATGTGCCATGTCTAGAAACTTCCTGACAATGTGACACGTGTTTAGGATTGTGGCTTTTTGTATTTCAATGTAGGTGTTTGGGTCAATGTTGAGTATCTCCAAATTCGTCGCAAGCGTTTTTGGTACTATCCCTGTTGCTGAGATGACTAACGGGATGATGAAGATCTTTTCCATACCCCATATATCTCGTACTTCATGTCTGAGATCTTGGTACTTGGTGATTTTCGTTGTGTAGGTTGTCTGTATGTTATTGGTGTTGGGTACTGCTATGTCGATTAAGTACGTGGTCTTATTCGATTTATCGACGAGGGTTATGTCAGGACGGTTATGTGGGACTGTCTTGTCTGTTATGATTGCTCTATCCCAGTAAAGCTTGTGTGTTTCGTTCTCATGCACGGTCTCTGGCTCATATTTGTAGTACGGGCATTTTTCTGTCAGAAAGCCAGCATTCGCTGCCAATTTCTGGTGGACTATTTTCGCTACTTGATCGTGTCTATGTTTGTAGTCTGACTGCGCAAGGATCTTGCATCCTGCCATCACGTGTTGGATTGTCTCCGATGCCGCATGACAGTGTCTGCATTTGTCGCTTTCTATATCTTTTCTCTGGATGAATTTCTGATTGTTCCTTGTTGCGATCACTTGGTCTTGGATGGCTAGCATGAATCCTTCTGTCTCTGGCTGGAGAGTGCCTTTGGCCAGCCAAGAATTTGATGCCTTTTTGTCAACGTGTGGTTGTTGCAGGTCATTGTAGTGCCTGCCATGTAATGGTTTTCATCTATCTATCTATCTATCTATCTATCTATCTATCTATCTATCTATCTATCTATCTATCTATCTATCTATCTATCTATCTATCTATCTATCTATCTGTCTGTCTGTCTGTCCGCTTGTCCGCGTCTGTCCGTCCTCGTCCGTCCGTCGGTCGGTCGGTCGGTCGGTTTGTCTGTATTTGATATTTAAAATATATATATACATATATATTTGCAATAAAAAGTATGAAGAAAGGAAGATCCCCTGGCGATGATGGCATTACATTAGATATCTTAAAAGAAGCTGGAGAACATGTAGAAGACATACTCGCAAAATTCTTTACCAAATGCCTCAACAGTGGTAACATACCAAACCAATGGGATTCTGCAACAGTAATTCTTTTGCATAAAAAAGGTGATAAAGAGGATTTAAAAAATTACCGACCAATTAGCTTGTTACCTGCTATTTATAAAATCTTCACAAAAGTTCTAACACATCGCCTGCAGAAAAAATTAGATGCAGCTCAACCAAGAGAACAAGCTGGATTTCGAAGTGGATTCAGTACAGTGGACCATATTCAAGTATTAAGAGAATTAATTGAAAGAACACATGAATATGAACTTCCATTGTGTGTTGCATTTATTGACTATGAGAAGGCCTTTGACTCTATAAAAACATCAGCAGTCATCAACTCTTTAAGATCAACAGACATTGAGGATGTGTACATTGACATGGTGAAACGTGTGTATAAAAATGCAAGTGCAAAATTTCGGTTACATAAAGATACCAAAACTATCAAACTTGGCAAAGGGGTGAGGCAGGGAGATACCATTTCTCCAAAACTTTTTACTTCTGCTTTACAGATGATTTTTCAGCTGATAAATTGGAATAACAAGGGAATAAAAATAAATGGTGAATATTTAAATCATCTGCGGTTTGCTGATGACATTGTTATTTTTTCAACGGACCCATTAGAACTCCAAGACATGGTACAGGAGCTC
The DNA here is from genome assembly GCA_006491805.2 of Dysdera silvatica. Lineage (NCBI taxonomy): Eukaryota > Metazoa > Arthropoda > Arachnida > Araneae > Dysderidae > Dysdera > Dysdera silvatica. The sequence continues at coordinate 164,258,524 of QLNU02014802.1, read as the reverse complement.
TCAACTAGAAGTAAAGAAGTTGGACTCAAGATGAACCTACAAAAAACTAAGATCATGTTCAATAATTTTGTAGAGGAAACAAAAATACAAGTTGACAACATTGAGCTAGAAATTGCTGATTCATATATTTACCTTGGCCAGCTGATTTCAATGGATGGCAACATTATGAAAGAACTCAACAGACGTATTAAACTTGGCTGGAGTGCATTTGGAAGAAACAGTTTTATCCTGAAGGGGAAATTGCCTTTGTGTCTAAAAAGAAAGGTCTTCAACCAGTGTGTATTGCCAGTCCTCTCTTATGGATCAGAGACATGGAGTCTTAAGAAGCTGGAGCAATACGAATTACATAAACAACGCAAAGGAGCATGGAGAGGCATGCTTGAATAACTAGGAGAGATCGAAAAGAACACTGGGTGAGGTGCTAAACTGGCAGAGGACATCATTGTTAAAGTAAAAGGACTGAAATGGCGATGGGCTGGGCATATTGCAAGAAGAACTGATCAACGATGGACAACAGAAATTCTGAACTGGATTCCAAGAGACCACCGAAGACCTAGAAAACGTCCTCAAACTAGATGGGTGGATGAAATAAGAAAACAGGTTGGGGTGACGTGGAAGCGAATTGCTCAGGATAGACTTGTGTGGAAAGCATTTGGAGAGACCTTCATCCAGCAGTGGATAGATAATGGTTGAATATGATGATGATGATATATATATATATATGTATATATATATTATATTTTATGAGATATATACATATATATTTTATGTATATATATACATATATATATATATGTATATATATATATATAAAATATATATTTTTATATATATATGGTTATATTATATAATTTATTATTGCAGAAAACAAATAATTAATGCTTATAAAAGAAAACTATTTCTCAATATTCAATGCAAAAATAAATAAAATAAAACAGCGTATGTTTTGGAACATGCATTTTCAAAATTCGAAATATATATATTTTGGTCTCTTAATTAGTACATTCACATATTTATTCGACAACTTATAAAATCCCCAGATTTTTTATAAAATCTCATATCAACAGATAACCACGGAGTAAGTGTAATTAATAAAAAAAACTAAATAATTGTTATATTATAAGCAAAAACCGGGTCTAGTAAACAGAAATTTTCGTGTTTATATTGCCAAACGTCTGAAAATTAGGCAGTAACACAAATCCCTTTGTCGTCTGTTATTAATGCGTTTCGCTGTGTAAGTGGTTGTCCAAGATGTAACTTCACAATTTACGAGGCCCGCACAGAAACTTGAAGAAACTCTTGATCTTTGCTACCACCATATGTTACATCCAGTACAACACACTGCAAACGGGAAGAGAAAAAAAACACGATTTCAAGACCTAGTTGCAGTGAATACAGACGTGAAAGCGAGTTCGAGAAGCAGAAAAGAAAAATTTCGACTATAAATTATCCACAGTCCAAACAAGTGTTACCAAATTAAGGCAAGGTTACCAAAACAGAGGCTCATAAATCCTCTCCCGGAGGATACCACCAAGATGGAGGAAAAAACCATTGAAATCACTCGAGGTAAACACAATTACACAGCGTTAACACCTAATGATGCCCAGCCAGTAACAACAGTAAGTATTAATTTAAGAAAGATCCTGTTCTGAGCGAGTTTCATGTGTCCTTATTTAAAAAAATAAAAGTCGCAAAGACACGCGAAATTTTACTCTCTTCATTATCTCGAGGAGGAGGCGCCATTTTGTTTTCCTTCCCAATTTGAAGAGTCTTGTTCCACGGGAAAGTGAATTTGTAATACAATACCGATCTAAGGAAGCGCCCATTAATTCTGTTTTCTTATCTTTTTAAACATGTCTCCTAATTTCAATTCCTTCGTTGGATAATTGCGCGAGATATTTTATGTCCATCTATTCACGAAACGTAAACAACTAATACATACCAAGCAACAACCACTGCGCACCACATTAATGCACTGCAGATCGTGATCAAAAAAGTCTGGGGAGAGTTGTGCAGAAAAAATTTTATAGACCATCTTTTCCACTAAGGAAGCAGATTTCGCACCTTGTTGTCTCTCATTAGCGCAAACCAAATCTTTGCAAAAGCTTAGTGGAGGCATTAAAAAAAAAGCGGTTTCGTAACCGCTATCCAAAGAATGGCAACAGGTTACCCAAACACAAAGGAACACGTTCTCAAAACTAAGGCCAATAGCTTAGGATAAAGGCGAGCATTTTACACTTTAAGACGGCAGAGGTGAGGGGGGTTTTACAACCAGAACGTTAAGTACGGGATGTTTTTCGCCGAGTCTAAGAACTTTTACAAGAGCTGTGATTTGTGAAGTTCTGAGGAGGGGGCGCGGGTCAAAAAGGTGACGAACTGGATATTTCTAGAGAGAGATCTTTCTCTCTCTCTCTCTTTTTCTCTCCTCCCCATTCTCCCCTGGTTTATGGAAAGGTCCCTTGACTTCTCGCCCAGAGAGTCGCAAATCAACAACCTTGGACGTTTGCTGGACATCACAGCACGCGTGAGGAAGAGGATTATGGGAGAGAAGTTAAGTCGATACTTTCCTCCGAGGCGCTAAAGTTTGCAGATCCCACACCAAAACTCCAGCTCATTACTGGGGCCCCACACACACAACCATAAAACTGTAAGAAGGAAAATTATAAAACCAAGCCGTAAGTTTAAGCCTCAAGTACTGTTTTCGCTCGTTTGTTCACACCTTGGAATAATGGTACAAAATCGAATAAAAATATATCGATCCCATCGAAGAATCATTAGCCGATGCTTGGCGGTACTTTCGTGCCAGAAACGGAAGAGGAGAGAAAAAACAGTTATAAGGGAAACGAAGAATATTAACTTGAAAAAAAAATACACTTCTTCTTCTTCGCCAAGACCTAATTTCATCGGAATCTCGCTAGAGTTAACTAATTCGCATATCCGTAATTTCTCCATTGCCGCCTTCTAGTTTGCTTGTACAATCTTTTCTGGAAATAAAGCAACTTATTTTCCAAAAGCATATTATTGCCAGTAAAAAAGAAAATTGCTCGTAATGATTTTAAAAGGCGTAATTACAAAATTTGAATCAACTAATTTTTACTTAAAAACAGTTGAAAGAATATATTTAAATTTATGTAATGCGCCCTAGATATATATTTACGTAATTTAGTTAAATAGCAATAAATGTGAGTGCGATTAGTTTCAACCTCATCACATTAACACACACACACAATACACTAATAATTCTATTATAGGTATTATGAAAAAAATAAATTGGGGAAAGAAATAAAAGAATAAATAGCCTTTTACGATGAAATAAGGGCAACCTTTAGAAGTTTTGTTACCCTAGGCTATGCACGTGAGGGGGGCAGTTTGGGGGTTAACCCCCCTATTTGAACAATTTCATTAGTAATAAAGTTAAATTTCTTAAGAGAGAATAAATTTTCTATCTTCCCTCTTCCCAACAAAGCACATATTTTCATTAAAAAAAAAGCTTTTCTAAATTACGGGCACAGATCTGTTTATATCATCTTGTAACAGTAATAAAATTGTATAAATACACTATTATTCATGCAATATAAAGTCCTTAATACTGCAATTATTAATGACTTTAATCATTAAATATTATAATAATTACAAATTACAATAAAAATAATTAATAATTGTTAATGATTATAATTATATAAATTACTGTAAGTATGAAAATATTATTTATAAAGTGCGATGTAGTAGTGCAACTAAAACCATTTAAAACCTATGTAGTATATTTGATTCATAGTGGACTTCATTATATGCAAATGAATTGTCACTCGGTGGCACTGGCATATGCAGGGGGGGGGGTTGATGGAGGTAGTAACCCCCCCTATTTCGATGGAATTTTGTACACATGCGTGAGTGCAAGGTTAAGCTGTAATTTCAATTTCTGTTCTTTCATAAGGAATTTGATTTTACAGCCAATGAAGTGGATCAAATGAGGGCTTATCACGACCCTCCCTTGTGTACGGCATTGCAATAAAATTGCAAAGTGAATTATATAAAAAAGGGGGTACAGATAGAATGACATTTGTTTATCTTATTGCTTTACGCGTAACAAAATGACGCGATCACAAATGGAAATTGATTAGTTGTATTTTATGGCGCAAGGACAGAAAAGGTCATTTTGCGCAAGAAATGGAAATTAGTCAGGGCCATAGTCAAAAGGCTAAGTCCCCTCCTGGAAATGTGATAACTCTTCCTCTGAAAAATATTTTTTTCGCAACGTAATTTTGTATAATATTGTACACGTCAATGCCAATTGTCCTTTGACACGATATATGTACAAAACAACGTAAAGAGGGTAAAAAATTATTTTATTATATATGTAGGGTTACCAATTGCGGTTTCTGCAAGACTATACTCATATAGGCGCCCATGCTTACATATACATTAGCCTGGCTTTCGGCTGTTCCATTGGACAGCCATCATCAGATGCAG
>QLNU02014802.1:164224005-164253954 GCA_006491805.2 Dysdera silvatica | reverse complement strand
AAATTACTTGGACCTAATTTGTTCTCGATGTTATGATATTTTAATACTTTTTTATTAGTTGTATTAATTATAAATATTAATAAAATGTTTATTTAACTATTTTAATTCTGCTCCTATTTGAAAATACACAGTATAGCAGTGTTTCTTAAACTTCAGTTACTTACCACTTTAAGCATTCCTTTATTTAACGCGGACTCCCCCTCCCCCACCTTTAAAAAATATATTGCCTGAAATTGAGGCTGCCAACTATGATTAATAATATGTATTAAGCCCTATTTAGCCACCTTCATACTGATCCCCCCCCCCAACCTCCCCCAAGGAAAGACGTGACCAAAGTAGCCCTCGATTTATGTTATTTATTCGAAGGCTTATATAAGTATATAAGAGCTTTATTTAGAGAGGGAGAGATGTATTCATTCATTGAAATATAATTTGTAGTTAATCTTAGCTCGTTTTGTGGTAAATTTTTTAAGCTTTTTGGGTTTTTTACTTTAAAAAAGCACTAGCTTTTGGCAGAAAATCTCTAAAATATCCGACCATGTTCTTAAAATATGGGTTATTTGCTAAACCCACATGAAACGAAATATTTAGGGTAACGCTATTTGGGAAAGAGAGTGTGAGTTGCGATCTTATTTCGTCAAATTTACAATGAAAATGACATCAGTAATTTAATAAAATAATAATAAGCAATGTAGACAGCACGGGTGTATTCAGAGGATTCAAATCTTTCACAAAATGCCGTAAAGTAACGTTTATAACAAGTAATATTTATGAGAAATTCCTTAAATCTCACCCAGACCTAATAATAATTGTGAAATTTGGGAAAAGGGTACTTTGATAATTAGGGAAATTGTTAAGACGAGCTTGGCTGATAATCATGAAATTTTTGAAGTAGGCGCCGAATTATAAAACCTTCAAAAAGCATGCGAATGAATTTTCGGAAGCTTTGAGATAAGGTACGTTAATCACCATGCTTACCTATTCCATGATCCAAGAGCATGTACCACCTTCCCTTTCCTCGTTATTCCTATCTTCGAGCTAGAGATGTGACATCGGCACTTCTGTCGTTTCCTGTTTGCATCGCTGGGTGTCAAATCAAGGCTAACCTTATCCTTAAGGGTCTTCGCGTCTATCGTTAGCCTTGGCCTTTCTGCCCCTCCCTTGGTGGTTTCCACTTTCTTACGCTTTGTAGCAGATGGTTTTCTTCTTAGAATATGCCTCCCCTCCAATCCAAATCGTCGTTCTCTGATCTGTTTTGGTACTACCTGGTGAACGCCTGGTATCCTCTGGTGATTGCATAGAACATTTAAAAGGGTACAAATTGTATTCACGGTCGCACCTTATCTGGCGCAGAATGACCCTTGTTGTCCTTGCGCCATAAAAATACAACCAACCATTTAAAAGGGTGTACGAATACTTAAATGCGTGGGAAACACTGGAATTGTGCTGCAGCGTTTTTAGATTTATTTTTTTTTAACTTTCAATACTTTTTCAGTAGTTTTGAAACACATGTTCGTAAAACTTAATGCGACCTATTTAGAAAAGTCTCCTTTTTTTATGTGTCTATCTTAACAACGCAAACCAACTACAAAAGCGACGAAGATGAATGAGTAAATAACAACAGAAACTTTCGCTGCGATATAGTAACCTATAGTTAACGTAGTTGTATATTAGGTTGCCTAGTGAGAAACTTTATACCCATGTTTCAGGCACGTAGCTAGATATTTGTTACAGGGGAGGGGGTTCAGAAAGCTACAGGGGGCCAAAATTCGTTAACGTTTGATATATTGTTAACATATTACTCTTATATTTAATAATTATTAAATATCTTAGATTAATACATTTGAGATTAATGAATAATTTAACGTAAATTTTGCATTGAAAACGTATAGAGGTACATTCAAATTTTGATTTCCCTTGTTCTTATTATAGGGTTCATGAAAATTCAAACCTCTGTCGTGATGTACGTACGCAAAACATACCATAGAAATTTATTTTGAATATGTTTTTAACTTAAAAGAACAATTTCTATTGTCATGTATAATTTTATGTAAAATAAAATATTTAAAATAAAATTCCAATATGATTGATTTTAGAAAACAATTTTCCTGGGGGAACAGCTCATCCCCCACTAGTCTCAACGGGGCTACGACTCTGCCATGTTTATGAAGCTTTTCTATTGAAAATAAAACGTATTTCCCACAAACAGATGCTTGCGTTTCCCACAAAGTGACGCAACAACAAAATGAAATTTACATGCAAAAGGTTAAACCTATTTTACAAGTGTTTAACCTTTTGTATGTAAATTTCCTCCCTGGTACCCTGTATTTTATTTCTGTAGACAAAATTAAAAATTGTTGAATTATGTCACTTTCCTTACGGGGGGAGGGGGGGGAGATAAATACAAGGTTGAAGACAAATTTCTTTGATTTTCAGTGCCGTACCATGTCATAGGACCTTTTCTTCCTTCATGGTGGTACTTTGGGTTTGAACCCACGGCTGCGGCACGCCTACCTTTTTTTTTCTACCCGCCGTGGTCCGAAGTTCGGATCCCATGTCATCAGAGGTTTTGATTTCTCGGAAACTTATGTCCCACCACAGCATGATCCCTTTGCAGTTCTTGCACTGTAAAGCACATACATTAAATTTCTAATTCACAATTGTCAGGGGACCAGTCGTGAATTAAGCAGTGCCGAAACGCCCCGTCCTTGGCGCTATTGTTGGACGGAGGGACAGAATGAGGAAAAAAAACGGTGCTGAAAACAATACAGAGCGGTGCACTGTAGTGCAGCGTTCCCCGCAGCACTACAGCCCTGATAGTTCTCTCTTCTCCAGTGTTAAGCTTCCAATATCTTCAGTTTCAGAGAGCATAGAGCTGAGTTCGTATCCTCAGACAGCTTGGTCTTATGAACATGTATCGCTGTGCCGAGGTCCCTCGTTGAACCGCCAATTCCGTCCCACATAACTAACCCGGTTTAACGTCTTGAGACGTATAGCTACAAACCGGAAGTTCACGATTCAATATTAAAAGGATTTTCAGTTCACTTGTCACCGTAATAAACCATTGTTTTCAAGCAAATGCTCATCCCGTTGCCTTTGGTGTGTTTGCCGAGGACGCACTGTTCATTCGCATTTATACACTGTAATTCAACCCCACAAAGCATTCGAACTGCACTGGGAAAATTCATTACAATTCGATCTCCGGGGAATTCAAATCACACTCAGAAAATTCATTATATCTCGGGAGAATGCAATTCTTGATAGAAAATTTCAATTACCGAATTAAAAAAAAAAACTTAATAGGCCTCGAGAGAGAGAGAGAGAGAGTCTCTTGTCAAGGCACCCGAGCCTTCCGTCTCTCAAATCGATTTCATATTTTTTTCAATCGTGAAAAGAGTAGTTAATGGGCTTTGCATTGCAATCGGTAACTATAAAATACTTATTGAAATTGCTTTTTATTTTTCAAAGTTACATTGTACAATGATCTGTTAGTTAATGTAATAGTATGGTCGTTAATTATTATAATAGTATGTCTATTAGTTAATGTAATATTTTGCCTGTCAGTTAACAGTTTTAATAAATACACGAACGACTCCACGGTCAAATAAGGACACATAGAGTAAGTCTCTTTAACAAATACTTTTTAATAATATTAAACAAAATCGAAGAATGCAATGTTCATCCATATTTAGTTTTCAAGGTTTTTTTTTTATATTTCGTGTATCCATTCCATTTACGTGGGGTGGGGGTGGGGGCGTTATTGACTAACGAAGTCTGAGGGTTGTGAGAATTCCATATGAGCCGAAGACATCGATTTGAAAGAGCATATCTTGCGTATTTTATGTGTGTGTGTGTGTCTTGTATTTTCCTTTCCTCATTAAGATTTTTTTTAATGCGTTTTCTGCAGGGGAAGTGTACGGAGTTGTTTCTCAATTTTTTGTGTGTGCACTGTAATCCACTTTATTCTCTTCACCGTAAGCTGCTGAACACATCCGATATACCCGTTTATGCATTTAAATTTCAGGGGCAAGTATCTTCTCTGGAACAGGTCTGTTTGTCAGTGCAGCTCCCGCCAATCGATTCATTTTTAGACCAATTATTTGAAGCCCGTCTGCTTCGAATAATCAATTATTCGTCATTATTAGGAAAGTCGGGGAGGTAGCGGTATCGGAGACGAAGAAAACTAAATTCATTAACATACATATCCATTAGCATATAGATTCGACGAGCACGTTATACAGGATTGGCCATTACGAAGCGCAGAGGGCAGAATTGTTCGCTATAACATACGCCAAACCTTGAATTATCTGTTCGTGGTTAACACATTGGAGGGAAAATTAACCGTATTTGCTTCGTCGAGGCATTTCCTCCTCTTCTTCTCGGCGCGGGGTAATTTGTTCGCTGCCACACCTTGTGATCCCCGGCAATTAAATGTAATGAACAGCATTGGAAGCAGGCGTTTTTTGGCGTGTCGACCATTCACGCCCCTAACACTCGCCGATCGTGGCCGAATTTTCAACGGAGGTGGTGGAGGGTCAGACCCGGATGTCGGCAATGTGTGTACCACATAAGTTTAATTGTAAAACAACGAATTGTCCCTCGTTAATATTTGTCATTACAAAATAAGGGAACGGCAAGATCTGGCTGGCTGAAATGGTGCTCGCGATATCTCGTGTGTTGGCTGAAATGGTGCTGGCGATATCTCTTATGGTGGCTGAAATTTCACGGACAGTGTCGTAATGGTTCCCTGTTATTTGGATGTTTGTTTTTAATTAATAATAAATACTAGATTTTTTTAACCGGTTTGTGAAGAATAGTTGTAATGTATTTTTTCGATATCTTATTGCTCTTTGGGTAAAATTTTAAATTTTGTCCTTCACAGCTCCACGGCTGTAGCTGGGGGTGACGTGGAAGACCCACGCCAGAGTCGCAGGCGAGGAAGAGTGTAAAATCGGCTGAAATAAATCCCAGGGGAGAATATATCTAAGTAAGCTAAGAGGGCGTAATCTGGACGGTTCTGCCAGAGACGTAATCTGGACAGTTCTGCCAGGGGCGCAAAATCACTTAGCTACGGTGTTGAAGGTATGTGCTGTTGTGCCAATCTCTGAGAACCAGGGCCACTTTAACGCATTCAGGGCCCCTTTTTACATTAACTTCTAAATTTCAAGGTTTTTGCAAAATAAAAACATAAAATAAACAACCTTTGCCAATTTGGGGCCCTGTTTGAATCGGAATTCAGCCATTAGACGATACTGTTCAGTGTTGTTCATGCTCACGTGTGTTTAGTGATGCCATTTTTGAGGCTATTACCCTCTCAAGCGAGCAACGATATCCCTTCAGATAGGGTTACGAACCAATCCTTTTTATAAGGAATATTGAAAGCGAACGAAAGGACATTTTTAAAAGCAATCCAACGGAAATTAAGATGCGTTGCTTATGAATTTTCGCAGAAACTATCGATTTTTTCAGTGAAAGTTAATGGGGATTTTTTTTCTTTGCTCTTGGCGGTTCTCCGCTAAGGTCGGACGGAAAAACCAGTAAACGGGAGATAAGGTCGGTTAACCCGATTTCAATTAGCCTCTCCCGTTGCAATTACCATTAATTAATAGCCCCCAAACGGCCGCTGCCAAGGCCTACATCTCCTTCTGGCCGCTTTCTCGTAGACACGTTACGACACATCGAATCCGTCGTTAAGCTCGTAAACGAATCGCTTAATTGACGATCCTGAAAGAATGGCTTTCTCTATCACAGCGACCATCGCGTTTCCCTGCTTCTCGGATACCTGTATCCACGACAAATTAATCCCGAATCCAATGGCTCCATTTTGGAAGTAGCGTCCATGTTTTTTGATGAGTTTCATCAATGTAGAGTTTTGAAATTTAATGAAGGGTGGGGGGCAAGAACATATTACGTATATATATGTGTGTGTGTGTAAAATTGCGTTTTGGGGGATAGCATATAATTTTGCATGTATGATAGGGTTTAATCATTGACGCTTATGGAGGTAAGGGCTCTTTCTTGAAAATAGAAAATTATAATGCTATGTGTCGAATTGAGTTAGAATATAGTTCCCGTCCAATTAAAACTGTATAATCCCGTCTGGAAGTTACGGTTAGTTACGATGACGGTTTTAATTGAATGTCTTTCCAATATCGTATATAAAATCAATATTCAATAAATTTATATATCGATTAAGACGTAGTTTTCCATTTGTGAGTCAGAAAACTGTTTTTTGAATTCCGGTTAAAAAACTATTTTTTTTTAACAATTACGTTTGTTTAGCTTATCGGATTCTTAGTGAAGCAAGGGTTGTGTGTCTTAGCGTAGCGGAATTTTGGCCCATCCAATCCAGAGGCAGGAATGACAAACGATTGGTAACAAGAAAGAGTGTATTTTAGAGGTCCAGCGTCTGCTTTTCTTTTTTTTTTATTTGTTGGTATCTGGCAACAGAATCAAAGTTTTGTCGTCCGAAACCGCGTAACCCATAATTTCCACGTCTGCATGTTTCCCATCGTGCAATTAGCGGGCGAAAAATTATTTCTGTCTTTTTCACGCGTATTTACCTCTCCTCCCCCCCCTCCCCTCTATTTTCATCTTGACCTCGTCTCTTTTTCTTCCCACCTTTCTTTGTTTTGCGATCGTTTGGTCGCGTCTCCTCATGCTCCTTAACTCCCTAACTGATTACCGTGAACCTGGCAACAGCCATAACAAGAAAACCGTTATTGTTTTTGAATATACGTAATTTTTTACGTGAGTGACGTCACATGATTCCATGACGTGACCTATCTCAGTGGCAAATCATCCATCCATTCTTAGTGAGCATTGTCATTGTTATTGCCCTGCCATGTAGACGCTTTACATTTTCCGTTTGGGCGGACATCTCTCTGAATACGAAGTCCTTTCTTGCGCGCGAGATGCGCAAGAAAATACTTAAAGGTATGGGGACGCGTCTCCATCTTTGGGATCGATATCTGAAAGTACAGCCAGTTATCCGTAACTTATTTTTCTGAAATGCTCGTTGTTACGAGTTCTTTCCACCAGCATCGGGTGAATGTGCCATTTTATTTTGTTTTGGTTTCTGCTTTTTTAAAGACGATTTTTTTTAGGCTCTTTATATCAGGGGGAATCGCTTTAAATAGGGTATCAAACGTTTGGTTTCTACGGGAGAACGTTTTTCCATCTCTCCTGTAATTGCATCATTTAGACTCGTTTCACGTACAGTGTGGGCTGGAAGTCGTTTGTGGTTCCAAAGAGGCCGAGAACGTTTAAAACTCCGCATAACCACGGAGCACAAAAGAGAACATCGAAATGTGAATGGGAAAAGGGTGGATTCATGAAGAGAACTGCATCATACTTGGATGCTTTTAACGCGGTGAAATTAAATTGCCGAAATATTAATAAAAAGATGTTTTACGCAACTAGAACTAACGACAAAAATAAAGTATTTAAAAACACAGAAATAAAGTATTTAAAAACACAGAAATAAAGTATTTAAAAACACAGAAATAAAGTATTTAAAAACACAGAAATAAAGTATTTAAAAACACAGAAATAAAGTATTTAAAAACACAGAAATAAAGTATTTAAAAACGCTGAAATAAAGTATTTAAAAACGCAGAAATAAAGTATTTCAAAACGCAGAAATAAAGTATTTAAAAACGCAGAAATAAAGTATTTAAAAACGCAGAAATAAAGTATTTAAAAACGCAGAAATAAAGTATTTCAAAACGCAGAAATAAAGTATTTCAAAACGCAGAAATAAAGTATTTCAAAACGCAGAAATAAAGTATTTCAAAACACAGAAATAAAGTATTTAAAAATGCAAAATAAAGTATATTTAAAAACACAAAAATAAAGTATATTTAAAAACACAAAAATAAGGTAAAGATGCGGAATAGGACGAAGAGCTTCTTCCATATGGCCATAGGCTCTGCTGTTGTGTAGTGATAACGCGTTCACTTGGCGTGCGATTATCCGGGATTCGACGCCTAACTGTACTAAAAAAAGACGCTTACTGGCTAATTACTCACTGTTGTCCGGGAGTTGGTTCCCTAGGCCTTAAGAGGTTCGGGTTCCCAGGAAAACCGTAGGTTCCGGCACAACAGGACCTTTGATCTCCTTGCGCCTTAAATTCACACTGTTTTAACTAGCGTGGTTAGAGAGGTAGAGTGCAGCGTAAACCACGGTTTCAAAGCAACTTGGAAATACTGGAATTGCCATTGAATTTGGAATTGTTCTTGAAGGTCAAGGAAAAAAGAAATATTTTGGTCAAACCCGGAAAAGTCAAAGAAAGCCTCTTTAACTTCTGTTTTGAATAGCTAAATCTCCCACAAACGTTAAGCCATATCCTTCACAATCGAAGTTCAACCGAAAGTTGCTTGTAAGTTTGTCAGTAAATTTTACCGGAAAATGCAAAGGAATTTTTCCAGAAAAGGTCAGGGGAAAAGGAGGGGAATTTTCCGGAAAAGGTCAGGTGAAAGTCAAGGAAATTTTCTGGAAAAGGTCAGGGAAAAGTCGAGGAATTTTACCCGAAAAGGTCAGAGGAAAGCCATGGCATTTTACTGTAAAGCGTCAGGGAAAAGCCAAGGAATTACCGGGAAAGTTCTGGGAAAAGTCAGGGAATATTTTCCTCCATTGTAAGTAGGAACCCTGATAGAAGTAGTTTAGAGATAACATGTTTGCTTACCGTGTAGCAAAATCCTGTTTTGATTTCTGATACGAGCGTTTGCCCTTCTTCTCTGCCACTCTGTGCTCTAGGGTTTTGTTCCTTAGGGCACAGAGGTGTTGTTGGTCTTTTGAAAAACTGTAGGCCCTAGTACAACATGGTTTGAGTTGTCCTTGCGTCACAATACAAACATTTATTTAGTGTGCCTTTAACAGCGGATAAATATGTGATCTTATATGCGTAACTGGCAGGGCCGGGGAAAGAATTTACGGACCCCTAGGCAGTTTAGAGGATCATGTGATTAACCAGACCATAGTTTAGCGTGGAATGTGATTCACCAGTTCGTATTTCAGCAGGTAAAGTGATTCACCAGTCCGTAGTTCAGCATGTAAAGTAATTCTCCAGCCTGTAGTTCATCATTAGTGATATAGTTCAGCATACAATATATTTGATCAATCTGTAGTTCAAGCATAACAGTCGAGCTTGTATTTAAGGTTTATAAAATTTAGATTTAACATTAAGAAAAAAGTATTTTTTCCTTTAAACTTTCAGCTGAAATCACAGATCATAGTCTCCGGAAACGAGCGTTTTTATATCCTGTATTTGGAAAACTGGAGGTTTATTATCCCACGGTGATGTAGCGGTAACGTATTCGTCTACCGTGCCGTTGATTGAGGTTTGATTCCTTCAGTGGAGGACGGAGGTCCAGATTCCCCGGAAAAATCTCAGTGATCGTGGCTCAATAACAACCAGAGCCGTAGCTAGGAGGCGGCGTGGAAGGCCAGCGCCAGGCCCTTAAAATAGCAAATTCACAGAGGAGAATATGTTCAGAGCTAGGAGCGCAATCTGGACGGTTCTCCCAGAGGCGCAAAATCATCTAGCTGCGATGCTGATGACAACGAAAATGACAAGTTGAATCCAGCGTTCATTGTGCTGCGTTCGATTGCCTATAAGCTAAATGTGTATTTGCGTGTGTGAGAAAGAGAGACAGAACGTAATTCAGAATTGGTTAAGCCATTTGTCCTGCTGAAATGATCTGTCGGATAGTCTCAAGACGTAGGAATTACAGGCGTGCCAATCAGAGCCGACGAGATGGGGGGGCAGAGGAGCTTCAGCCCGGGGGCGGATGAAGTCTACGGGCTCGCGCTGGCAAGGATCTATGCTGTGGGTGGCCCGGCCCTGGGGGCCCGCGTTGGCTGTCGGAGCCCCTGCTGGCAAGGACCTGTGCTGTGGGGTGGGGAGGCTTAGGGAAGGGGTCATGGGACCGGTCGAAGTGAGCCTGGGGGTTCGCGTTAATTCTCGGCGCCCCTGGTGCCAATTCGCTTGCTGAATGAAGCAGCGCATGATTTCGCCCAACTATATACTAACTCCTATAAATTGACTTTATTAACTTGGTCATTGACCGGCTTAGCACACCACTGGTAAGAATGTAAACATACAGATCATTTCAATTACTCAATCCAGTTGCTGTGGTGGCTCCGTGTGCGTGTGTGTGTGCGTGTGTGTGTCTATTCTTGCACTTCACTCCTTCGGCCACGACTCCTTGGGAGAAAGGTGCATGATCCCCCAGAGATAAGGCTAAGCTAAGAGTCCCGTCTTGTAACGTAAATATTACGTCTTATGACGAATCTGTGTGTAGAGAGATATTACTTCTTGTGACGTAAGAAAGTTCTCCCCACACAAACGAATCTGAGTCACCGTTCGAAGTGATATCTTTCCCAACGTTGAAAAGGTACGCATCACATTCCTGATAAAACCTAAATGGAGTTGGGACCTTATGGTTCCTTAGTGAAAACGCGATTGTCTAGAACGTCGGATGTCCGGGATTGAATCAAATTAATAGCAATGCTTGCGATTTTTTTACTGATTCAGCATCCGGGTTTTATTCTTAAGGGAGGGAAGTTCAGATTCAATGGAAAACTGTAGGTACCGTGCCCGTATCTCAAGGGAGGGGGATTTTAGGGACCGGCCTCCCCGAAACTAAATTTGCAATGGGACTTGTATGCTGTGTTTATAGCGATACATACTGTAAAAATTTTGGAACCCCCCCCCCCGAAATTAAATATTGGCTACGGACTTAGTAGACGCATATCCGTTATGGAGGGTGGACTGTTAATGTCTGTGCTCCGTTAATCAGAACCATATTAGGTCCATAGTAAAAATACAACTTATTTCTAAAAGCAAATAAAGATACGAAACTATATTAATTTTATCAGTATGAAAAAATAGCTTAAAAATGAAAAATTCTAGCTAAACACAACGCTAATTTATAGCTAAAGAAAAAAGGAATAATTTACACCCTTTCGAGTGTCTTGGACAACAAAAGCACCTGATTAGAAACATCAGCAATTCGTAAAATGGCAAATTTTAATTCAGGGTATAACTGATACTACGGTTTCAGACCCAGAACTGATGAGGATAATGATCATTAATGAGAACCGATGATCATGCTCTGGTTTTTGAAATTGACAGGAGGAAGGAAAAAGATGGAATGATATTTGCGAAAACTGTGCACAGCGTCTGTCGTTTTCTCCGTCAAGGAAACCTAGATTCTTGAATTAGAAAACAATGATTAAACTCCTTTCATTACAACACCACTGAAAAATTAGTTTTTACGATTTCATGACACAAAGGACGTGATGAGAAATTGAAGACAAAAGTGATGAAATGAGTAAAAAGTAGCTTAATCGCCCTCTCGTTTGCCAATTAAAAGAAACTGTCAATTTCAAACCAGAATCCATATATCATGGATTTAGAGAGTTCAGATTTTTTTTTTAGTACAAAAGCTGATTTACACTCTTTCATCACGTCTTCAATTTAAACACTGGACCATATTTAATGAATGTTGAACACCGGATGGTTGTATTTGTATCAAATACGTATATTCTTATTAGTGTCGCCCCTTACTTTTTCTAACTGGCCTTCTGTCTGTCTACTCGCGAGCTGGCAAGAAAAAAAAAGTAAAGTTGAAAAATTGACTAAACAGAAAAATGAAGGGGAAAGAGGAAAATTTGAGCCTAATTTAACTTTTCCGTGTTCGTAATTTTAATCCCAAAATTTACTTACCAGTGCTTAAATGAATCACATGTTCGGTATATGGTACAGTATTCCATACTTCTAAATAAGAAGAGCTGTATGCATGCAGACCTACTCAAATCATTGATATGAGTAAAAGAAATAGTAAACTACTGTATGACTATAAAATACTATAAACATCTACGTATTTCTGTCTTCCCTCAATTTTATCCACTAGTGCGTATTAAAACGGTGAATGCACATGTGTACTTACACATACACATATATGAGAGAGGATTTCCCCTGAAGAAGTCCTCTCCAAAATATGTTTTAAATACTTACTTTGAAAATTCTTTTGAAGGCTTTATATATTTTTCATCTTTACTAGTAAATATAATAATATATGTTTGATAAAAATTATAAAATTATGTATATATATGGAAAAAATTGTTTTTCATTGCCCATTCTTGGCGAAAACAGGCTTTGGGATGGGCAGAGAGCCATGTTCCCAAGCCTCTCACATCACTTCTTAATGTGCCATGTCTAGAAACTCCTGATAATGTGACACGTGTTTAGGATTGTGGCTTTTGGCAGCTCAATGTAGGTGTTGGGGTCCATGTTGAGTATTTCCAAATTCGTCGCCGGCGTCTTTGGTATTATCGCTGTTTCTGAGATGACTAACGGGATGACGAAGATCTTTTCCATACTCCATATGACTTGTACTTCATGTCTGGTACTTTGGTACTTGGTGATTTTCGTTGTGTAGGTTGTCTGTATGTTATTGGTGTTGAGTACTGCTATGTCGATTAGGTACGTGGTCTTATCCGATTTATTGACGAGAGTTATGTCAGGGCGGTTATGTGGGACTGTCTTGTCTGTTATGATCGCTCTATCTCAGTAAAGCTTTTGTGTTTTGTTCTCAAGCACCGTCTCTGACTCATATTTGTAGTATGGGCATTTCTCTGTCAGAAAGCCAACATTCGTTGCCAATTTCTGGTGGACTATTTTTGCCACTTGGTCGTGTCTATGTTTGTAGTCTGACTGCGTGAGGATCTTGCATCCTGCCATCACGTGTTGGATTGTTTCCGATGCCGCATGGCAGTGTCTGCATTTGTCGCTTTCTATGTCTTTTCTCTGGATGAATTTCTGATTGTTCCTTGTTGCGATCATTTGGTTTTGGATGGCCAGCATGAATCCTATCTCTGGCTGGAGAGTGAGTTTGGCCAGCTAAGCATTTGATGACTTTTTGTCAACGTGTGATTTTTGTAGGTCATTGTAGTGCCTGACATGTAATGGTTTTCCCGCTCAAGTTCTTAGTTTCTGCTCATTGGCTGCCTCCAGGACACGCTCTTCGGTATTACACAGGTTTAGTGGCGTGTAATTTGCATCTGCTAGTACTGTGGCTTGGATGAGTGGTGATCGGGGACTTTTGAATTGGAAGTATTGCCTCATGCTCTGGATTTGCTTACCATGTAGATCTTTGAGGTCCACTTTTCCTCGTCCTCCCTCCTCCCGGGGTAGTGTTTTCCGTTCAATTACCGTTGCAGGGTGTAATTCCGCGGCTCTTCTTTGGATGGTTCTCATTTTCGGCTGCAGCTGTTCTAGTTCAGTGTTGGTCCATTTGATGATCCCGAAGGAGTAGATGAGCACTGGTACCGCATATGCGTTAATTGCTTGCATGATGTTCTTGCCGCTCAATTTCGTCTTCACAATGCTTCTGAGTCGTTCTTGGAATACTTGCTTGAGCTGAGCCTTGATTTTCTTGTGATCCTGCTGCCGTGTTTGCATTACCCCTAGGTATTTGTAGGTTTGATTATATTCACTTAAAAAATGAAATAAAGTATTATTTATTTCTGATGAATTTGCTGCGAAACTAGTTTATGACTTACTAAAATTTATGAAAGAAAATCAACTTCAAGTTGTATTTTAAGAAATTCAGAAATCAGCAGAACTTGTCATGTCACTTCCAAGCTCAACCTCTACAGCTGAACTTTCTTTTTCGGCCCTGGAGAGAATTCATACATGTTATCGAGGAACGCAAGCACAAGAAAGGCTACTCCCAACATTCACGAAGAAGGTCCAACATTTTTTGGCGCCCAACTGTGGGGCACAGATTTAACAACCATATAACCTAATAATTCTTGAAGATTAAGCTGACAACACTAAAGACTCAAAGAAAGGGAATACGTTCTTCTTTTACGAAGTGTACGAACAAGCTTGAGATGGAACTTTTAAAGGAAGCACCGGATCAAAAATCACTTTCGATTTTAGAAAATCAAATGAAAGACAAGTTTGAACGCTTGGAAAAATGCCAAAATTAGATAACCGTAAAAATACTTTCCAAGAAAAATGCAGAAGAAGAATTTCTGTCAGCAGAGATAGGTATTTCGAATTAAAAGCTCTAATAGAAAATAAGATAACAACGCCAGTATGAGCTATTGAAACGATTGAAAGAAGAGTTATACAATAATTTTTGCCACCCACGTATTAATTAGCTCAAACTAGAGCTTATGTAATTTTGGAGAAAAAGAGACGCTTTCCCCATCCTGGATTCGAACCAGGGTCCCTCCGTTTAGCCCGGAGTGTCTTGGACCGCTAGACGAATGAGGACAGGAAACAACGCTCTCTTTCTCCGTATGTAAAGGTGTTAAGGTATTATTACCCTCCGCAGGGAAGAAGAGTCTTCACATTACCTAAGATTAAATTGAAGAAATTCTATAAAGATGCTAAAGCATTTTTAACTTTCGGGAGTCAATTTTCAAAAACTCATGAAAATGGATCAATTTCGGACGATGACAAATTTCAATATTTACTTCAAACTGTGGTTCCCAATTCAAAAGCAGTTGGAAGTTTTCCGGCAACAGCTGCGAATTATCCAAAGGCAATAGAACAGATACGTGAAAGATTCGGTAGAGAGGAATTTTTTTGTCCAAGTTTACTTGAGATTTACTGACCATGGTAACGAAGAATGCAGTTTCTGGACGTAAAAAACAGATCTGCCACAATTGTATGATGAGTTAGAGGGAAAGCTTCGATCTCTTGATAGACTTGGGAGAACTCGGGAAAATATGGCGATTTTCTTACACCGCTTGTCGAAACATGTCTCCCTGAAGAGCTGTTAATCGCGTGGAATGCCACAGAAAGTAGAGAGTAAACAATGGCGAGGAACGGTCTTTAAAAAATCTCATGGGTTTCTTGGAAAATCTCATGAGTTTCTTGGAAAATCTCATGAGTTTCTTGAAAAATGAAGCACAAGGCAAGGAGATGGTTGTGCTTGCCTGTACTGGTTTTGGAGCTAATCCTTTCTCAAAGAGAACAGAACTCGAATACAAACTTCAAAAAGATCCAACATCATTGGCCCTGGTAGGTACAAGCGAGAATCCAGGTAACAAGTTTCTGCCTGTCTCTTCTGTGATAAAAAACATTCTACTAGACACTACATTGCAACTAGAAACTTGCATATAGAAAGTAAAAGGAGGCTCTTAGTGAAAAAAGAGACTTGCTTTTCTTGTTTTCGTTCGGGGCACATTGCATTAATGTGAAAAGTAAAAAATGTTCAGTTATGTGCAAAGGGAATCATCATCTTTTAATGTGTCCCAGTGGTGCAGAAGATGGTAATAATGGAGAAAAGACGCGTGTTAGTAAAACAAGCAACTTGACGAATAGCTCGTTCACGGAAAATGTTTATCTCATGACATTAGCAGTTAAAATAAGAGCTAAAAACGGAGAACAAAAGGTGGGCTGTATTATAGACACAGGATCTCAGAATTTTTATGTAAGTAAAAGGGTGGTTCAGACATTGCGTCTGGAGCTTAAAAGAACGATAAAAATGGTGCATGGACTGTTCGGTGAGAGAGAGACCACCACTGAATCACATAATATTTACGACTTGTTGATAACTGATTTGAATGATTCTTACTCGTATGAGATAGAAGCTTTGTCTGAAAACCAAATCTGTGGCATTGTGCCGAAAGTGAGCAGTCCTATGACGCTCTTTGAATTAAGGAAAAAGATGAATTTTTTTGTCTGATCTAGAGTCTGATGACTGTGAAATAGACTTACTAGTAGGTGCCGATATAGCGGGAGTTTTGTTTACTAGTGAATCTATTCAATTTAGATTTGGTCCGTTTGGGTTAGAGACAAGTTTGGGATCTGTTTTGATAGGAAAATCCCAATCGTCAAAGGAAAGGAATTCTAATAATGATACTGTATTAAATGTTCTTTCTTCACATGTAAACAAACAACTTGTTCATTACGGAATTATGGGATCTCGAATCAATTTGTATTTTAGAACCTGTAAAGAATTTTAAGAAAAATACTGAACATTTAAAGTGTGATGGTGGAGGAGTTTAAGAATGAGGTGAAGATTGTGCCAAGTGGTCTATACTACCTTCATTTATCGTTGAAGACAGATACAAATGAATTACCCGATAATAAGGAGGTGTGAGCGCTCACTTAAGAGAGGAACTTTTCCTACGAAAATATCTAACTCTAGATAGTGGGAGGCACCGGCATGGTTAGCCGAAACTCTGGACAAACGGCCAACAGATGAATTAGTTTGCTTAAGTCCTAACGTTGATTTAGAAAGAAAAAGAGTCCGACTCTGTAATCTCAATTTACCGGAAGAGGATATACCCTGGTATGTGGTTAGATTCTCTAGTTATAAAAAAAATCATTAGAGTAATTGCTTGGATTTATCAATTCATAAGTAATTTGAAAACAGATAAATTTACCCGAAAGAAGGATAATTCATCAGTGCAAGAGATAGAATGTGCAGAAAACGCTCTCATTCGAATCCTGCAGGATCAGTTTTATCCAGATGTACACACAATACCTCACTTAAGCGTTTTTAAGGACGAAGTCGGCATCATGAAGGTAAAGACTAGGATCACCCAACGTATTGATAACCCTTCTTTCATATCGCTTGCTCTGTTACCTTCTGAATGTCTATTTACAAAGAGACTAATCGAACATTTTTATATGACAAACTGCCATGCTGGAGCTTATATTCTTCTTAGTATCTTTCGAGAGAAATTTTGAATTTTAAGAGGGAAAAGAACTGTAAGAAAAGTAATAAAAGGATGCATGCGATGCCAGCGATATGAAGCAAAATCATGTAGAGAAGATCCTGGACCATTGCCTTATGATAGAGTAAAAGAAGCAACAATTTTTGAAGTAGTAGGGGTCGATTTAGCGGGACCTCTATTCGTCAAAGGTGGAGATAAAGTTTGGATTGTACTATACACGTGTGCAATCTATAGAGCTATACATCTTGAGCTCGTTATCTCAGTGTCTACAGATTCTTTCCTCTTGTCCCTAAGGTGTTTCATCGCAAGAACAGGAAGGCCCCGGATAATCTATTCAGACAACGGTACTAATTTCAAAGGTACTAATAACGAATTGAATAACGTTGACTGGAGTAAGATAGCAAGCTATGCAGAAATGCAACGACTTATTTGAAAATTCAATCCTCCCTCAGCCGCCTGGTGGGGTTGTTGGTGGGAGAGGCTCGTTCGAGTGGTAAAAGAACTTCTCGGGTGAACCCTGGGAAGAGCAATAGTAACGATGGAGGAATTACAAACAATTTTATGTGACTGTGAGGCCACAATAAATTCACGTCCACTCACATATCTATCAGAAGACCCAGAAGACTTAATAGCAATCACCTCTGCAATGCTTTTAGTCGAGAATTCAGGTTCCGATGTTCCCGACATCTATTGTGTCGATGCAAATCATTGTCGCAGACGACTGAGATGCAGAGCCAAACTTCTAGAGGATTTACGAAAACGTTTTCATACGGAATATCTTGGACTGCTCATTCAGAAACATAATCAAAATTCTCAATCCACCTCCTTAAAGCTAGGTGAGATTGTACTGATTGGTGATGACGGACAAAAACGTTTAAAATGGCCATTAGAAAAAGTAAAAAGAGAAAGACGGAAAAATTCGAACAGTGAAGTTAAAAACACAACAGGGAGTTTTCACAAGGCCCATTCAACGAGTGTTTCCATTGGAAATACAATCTAATGATTTCCCCTATTTTCCTTTTCAGTTTAAAGAGAATAAAAATCTCCCAAGACAAGTCGAAATAGGGAGGTTCCTAAAAAGAAAAAATTTGATGAATACTAATGAATATTTTTGAGTAGTTGTACAGGAACTCAAACAGGTAGGAGGATGTTGAGCGGCATTTCTTTTACCCAGCCAGGAGAAAAAGTGTAACATTGTTTGGATAGTGCGCATGCGCGGCGTCATAATATTTAATATTTTCAGTGAACGAGATCTGGCGTTGCGAGAATGCTACTTCAATATTCGATTGAGATTTTAATTGAAACAGTTGTTATTAGTTTTCGTTTCTGCATTACCTTTTTCCTTTCGATTTTGGCTTCTTTTCGTTTAATTTGATATAGTAAAATATTATTTGTAAAGAAACGTTTCCTTTGTTTAATTCACAATAATAAGTGCTGTCCTCATCTACATCGAAGCAGATGATTATTAAAATACATCGAATTGATGTCTATAACAGTTAACATTTTTTGACGCCCAACATTCACGAAGAAAATCCAACAAGTTTACTGGCAATTGAAAAGACATTATTGCTGGAACTGAAAGGGAAACCTCTGTTTTGTGATGCTGTTCTAACGCGTTTTCTAAAAAAAAAAGAGAGAGAGAGAATGGAACTTGTGTATAAATAAACAACCAAACGAGGTAATTCAACCTTTCTTTAATAACCTAATCATACCACAAAATGCAAATTCTGTGCGTTTTTCAAATAAACGGCGTATGAAAAACTTAGCTGTTGGTTTATTTGAAATTGTATTGAGCATATTTTTTTTATCAACTTTATTTCGGGTGGTTAGTAAATGACAATAATATAACAAGAAGTGATATTTATGGTGGGACAAATATTGAAATATCATTGATAACATAATAAAATCATAGTGATAACTACCTGGGCAATAATGGGTTAAGACAAGGGTCTGACAGAGCCCACACTACCCGAGAGTAAGCTTTTATAAAGTAATAGCGTAAAGTAACATGTCAAATATAGTCACACACATTGAACAAATGTAATGAATGGGTACAAAGCTCCAACAGTGACACAGAGTAAATTTTCATGTAAGTACATGAACAAACATATTTGTGGAATTAAGCAGGAAAATTGAAGAGAAGATATAAAATTATTCTGCAATAAAAAATTTACGAGCATTATTTTTTAATTTTGAGCATGAAGTAATGAATTTTGTTGTTCGTGGAACAGAGTTCCATATTTTTGGACCAGCATATCCCAATTTTTTCCTAGCCAGACTGGTCCTCGTGTGGTGAAGTCTATAATTTTCTCTAGACGATGTTGGATAACGATGATGAGGTGAGTGAATGTCAATAAAGAAGGAATTGGTATCATACCTTATATTATTGAACATTAATAGAGAAAGCTTATAAGTCAATAATTTGTTTGTTAGCAAAATATTATACTTATGCATTATCTCAGTGGTAGAGAGTTGTGAGGTATGTCTAAGTTTTAATGTTAAAAAATGTATTTTGAAGTGTTTGAAGTCTACGAATGTTATTTTTTGTAGTGAATCCCCATATTAAATGACAGTAGAAAACGTGAGAAAAGAAAAAAGAATAATACATGTCAATGAGTTTATTAATTGGGAGGAAATAACTGATCCTACACATAATCATTATATTTCTGCCGACAACACAACAAATATTGTCTATGTGATGATTCCATTTTAGGCTATTTGATAGGTAGTGTAAAACCAAATTTAGTTTAATTGGACAGTTGTACGGGGGTCATTTTTGATATTTAAAGAATGTTAAGAATTGTTTTGTATATGTTTAGAATTTGTAAACAGAAGGCGTTTTGTTAGTATTTAATGTAAGATGGTTTTTAGTAAAAAATGAGGTAAAGTGCTTGATATCATTTTGAACTAGAGCAAAAAGTTCATTACAATCTTTATTTCCGTAAAAAAGGGTTGTATCATCAGCAAAACATATAATTTGCGATTGTGTTGGAGTAAAGAGCAAATCGCTGATGTAAAAAATGAATAATAAAGGTCCCAAAACGGAGTCCTGAGGGACTCCAAATAGAGGTCGCATGGTATT
The DNA here is from genome assembly GCA_006491805.2 of Dysdera silvatica. NCBI lineage: Eukaryota > Metazoa > Arthropoda > Arachnida > Araneae > Dysderidae > Dysdera > Dysdera silvatica. The sequence continues at coordinate 164,234,165 of QLNU02014802.1, read as the reverse complement.
CGAGCAGCAATTATTAATCTTAACGTATTGTATTCTGTTGGTCAGATAGTTTCTAAGCAAATCATTTTGGTTACAACTAATTCCAGAATTAAAGAGCTTTTGTATTAGTTTATCATGATTTATTGTGTCAAATGCCTTGAACAAGTCAAAAAATACTTCCGTAACAGTCTCCTTTTGATCTAAAGATATATAAATTAAGTTAATAGCTGTCCAAGAGCGTGTTCAGTTGATATATTTTTCCTGAAGCTGAATTGATTGTCATGAATTATATTGTTGGTCTCAAAAAATTTGCATAATCAATTGTGTAGTACTTTCTCAAATATTTTCGTAAAAAGAGAGGATTGAAATAGGTTGATAGTTGGAAATATCAGATTTATGACTTTTTTGAATATTAGGATAATTTGAGAAGTTTTAAAATTTACGGGCATATCGCCGTGGCGGAAGATAAGATTTAAAATATGGGTGAGAGTATTACATTGGCAACATATTTGATAGCGATGGGATGAATGTTATCAGGTCCTGGTCCTTTGATGATATTTAGACTCATAATAACATCATATATTTTATCATTATATGTTATTTCATGAAGATTTAATGAGCTTGAAATGTTATAGTTATGGTGGCTATAATTACATTGTTATTTGGACTAGCGTTAGATAATGAATAAGGGTAATTAACAAAGTAATCATTAAAGACGTCACAAATTTTCTTAGTATCTGTTAATGTACGGTTTGAGGTTATTTTAATTTCTGAATTACCACGCGATCTTTGTCTTCCCATTAATTCGTTGATTTTTGACCATGAGAGGATTCACAGAAATTGTACAGATAAGATATTTTGGTTAGTTTGATTTTTTTTTTTGTTTAGAGCATTGCGGAAAGTCTTGAAAAAATTATAGTTTTAAGTGGGTTTGTTTTTTTAAGAATTTGTAAAATAACCTGTTCCTTATTTTTATCTCTCTGAGGATGGTGTTTGTAATCCAGTGTTTTCTAATCCGCTTGCTACGTGAAATCCTTTTTAATGGTAGTGAGTTTTCATAGCGCTCTTTAAATTTGCCAATAAAATAACCGTAAGCCAAGGCAGCATTATTAGATGAAAGTATGTTTGTCCAATCTTCAGTAATCAATTTATTCTTGAATTCAATTAAATTATGTTCAGAGAAGTCTCTAATTTAAGAAATATATTTGGAATTTTTTTCAATTTTTTTGTGAAACTCTAAAAAAAGAAAAGAGAACTGTGAGATGATCACTTATATGATGTAATAAAATTCCACAATGTGGATCGCTTAGATCTGTAAGACAATGGTCGATGATGGTTTGGAAATAGTCTGTTGTTCTAATTGGGCTGTTAATAAACTCAAATCCAAATGAAAATATTTTTTCAAAGCATTGGAATCTGTATGATGATAAGATGCACTGCTGCTGGGTTTAGTATCAATATTTAGACCACCTAATATTATTATGTATTATATATGGGATGCAGCCTTAGAGAAAATAATGTGTTTTGATATCCAATGGGGGTCTTAAGCCCCTCTCTACCCACTTTCTCTATATTTACGTTTTATGACTATTTCAGAGAACTACTTTTGAAATTTAAAAACATGATTTCATATCATCAGTAACATCTATCATCAACGTCGTTATGATTAGCGACTATTTCTTTTAAACGGCGAAGCTTTGTAGTTCCAGCAAATGCTTCATAAATTTATGCACATTCCATTTACCGTCTTTTGCTGTCTAAAGACGTTTTTCTCCGGTCTCTTGACGGTTGTTAATAGGAGAAATTATTGTCTCTGTGGCGACAATATACGTACAATATGCACTTGGTAAAAACGGAATGTATACACGATGAACACATGGTATATGCATAATGAAAATACCTAAACTAAAAAGCCGTAAGAACAATAAATAGATGCGAATAGTAGAGAATTAACGTTCATTTTTCAAATACTCTGTTTTGCAATTTTTTTTCTCATTTCTGTTGTAGAGTCCTTCTTCTATCCTTCCCTTTCCAGTCACATCAAGCGCATCATTTGTTTGACATTTCCAAAAATTTCGAATCCTCGGATGTTACATAGTCCTCAGGGAAGATTATTAGCGACTTACTGTTACAAAAAATATTGCCTCTTTCAATGATTGTTGTGATCGAATTATGTTAATTTCCCCCCGAACAGAAAATAACAATAAAATGATGATTGTTTCATGCTTAATTTGAACAATGCAGACGGTGGAATGCACTCTTAGGCCTTCGCGAATAACCGTTGAAGATCAAAATGCAAAATTCCGATCCCCTGAACCGGAACTTTGACAATTACAAAGCTTTGAAATGCTTTTTGGGATCATTTGAACTGTTTTATGTCATTTACTCTTCCCTTTGGCGGAACGTGTTACCAGATATACGCCATATATCATATTTGGCAATAACAAGAAATTGGCGCCGTTATTCTTGAGGATATCTGTTGGCTCCAATTGTTCACGAATTTGTCACAAAAGATCGCCAAGCCAAAACATCGTGATCATGCAACATCAAGAAAGATGTAACAGTTAATTGATGCATGATGTAATAATGCCTTGAAGTTTTCATTACAAGGAATGTAATTTTCAATGTGTGCGCTTCTACATACGGCCATGTCACTGACGTATACAGGGGTGTTGATGAGGGATTGTACCCTCATTGCAATAAAATATTTTATACATATCTATAGAATTGTAGCTCTGTAATTCCTCTTATAATCCAATAACCTGCCTCCTTACGGGCGCTCTGCATACGCTAGTGGACCTTATATAGTGTAGTAAAAATACTGGACTTCAATGCTCAGCTTGCAGTAACACTAAGTCATTAGAAACTAATTAATGATAAAATCAAACAACAATGCCAATCAATAAACGTCCATTGGCGCAGTGATACCAATGATAATGGTATGGCGTGATTAGATGGTGAAACGTTCGAAAGAAAATAAATATTTCTGTGTTCGGTGGGACCTGAACCCACGACCTTCCACTTGCCGGGAATTTTCTGCGAAATAACTGGCAACAATATATATACGTTCGTAAAGAGATTATATATTGTCCTTCGTAGCTCAGTGGGTAGAGCCTCCGCCCGGCAAGTGGAAGGTCGTGGGTTCAGGTCCCACCGAAGGCAGAAATATTTATTTTCTTTCGAACGTTTCACCATCTAATCACGCCATACCATCGGCGTTGGTATCACTACGCCAATAAACGTTGATTGATTGACATTGTTGTTTGATTTAATCTGCGTAGTGTTCGATTTATATAAAATAATTAATGATAGTTATGATTAGTTAATGTAAAACAGTGATGTTTCTAATTAAAGTTATCCTAATTATATTAATAATAATTGTGAAAGAAAATACATGTTTAATGCGTTGACAAAAAAAAAAATAAATAAATCGGAAGTATGTGCCATACTTTGCATTCTAGAAAGTCTCAAGTTCCACTATTCACGAAAACTAAAATTTACTGTTTATAAAACAAAATAAAACGTAGTTTTATGTGGAGCCGAGACATGGACCTTGATTACTAAACATAGAGAACTGCTGAAAACATACGAAACAAACTTCTTTAAAAACTGCACGGAGTATTCAAAGAAAATAGAGAAGTAGAAAAAACGACAAAATATACCATCTAAGTGCAGATTTAGTGTTTGTGGTAGAAAGAATGAAAAGGAGACATAAATAGGTCATGTAAAGAAAGGGGAAGAATCTAGAGCAATTAAGAGAATTATGAGATCCAAACCAGAAAGGAGAAGAAAAGTTGGATGCTTCGGGAAAATGTGATTTCAATGGGTGGAAGACGACCTCCAAAAATTTGGAGTAAGAAAATAGCAAAGGAAAGTTTCAGGCAGAAGAGAGTAGGTGATATTCGTCTAGGAGTCTGTGGGCACCCACAATAGAAATGCTGCTTGTTCACTTTGCAGGCTTCCTTTGGTGTTGCCACTAAGAATTCTAGGAAACCAAAACTTAATTTCAGTTTCTGAAATTGGCAACATGCCAGACTTGTTTCCTTTTATATGTTTTACAAATGTGCATAATTTCACTTTGCGAATCTGCCAACATATATTGTACAATTATATTTTCACATTTTATACTTCGGAACGATATGTGTAATTGCGTTCTGAATTCTAAAATCAATCCAGGCTTTAAATTATCATCGGCGTATGCACACGTACCACGAAGGCTTCGCCAAACAAAGACGTATTAAATTTTTTAACTTCGTATTCGAATTCATTTATTCGTTGGCGAATTAAGAAATTAACCCAAACAGCTAAAGCTTTAATAAATATCATTTTCAGCAGGATAGAATTATTGTATTTCTTCAAAACTTATATCCTCAGGGTCCAAATCTTTCAGGGGCCCTAGCGTTAGGAAAAATACGAAAAAAAAAATTGGTCATAAATCCAAGGCCATAAAACCTTCCAGGACATGCAGAATCTTCCCAATCCCCTATATGACCTTTCACACCCTACTGAGAAGTAGAAGGTTACTTCTCCGACCACACTACTGGGCCTGTCTATGGCCTAGTGGTAGTGGATTCTTTTATTGTACGAATAATTTGGATTATCGATTAACTACGCACCGTGGTTCTGGGGATGGTTTTCCAGACCTTCAGGTAACGTTCAGATTCTTCGGAAAACTGTAGGTCACGGCGCAGTATTACCATTGCTGTCCTTGCGTCGTAAAACATACAAACATCTGCCAACAACTCGATGCGGCTTTGAACCTTTTGGAAACAGCCATTCAGATCGTTTTGTACCGCGTTTGAAATTATTCAGCGCAGTTTGCGCAGATTCTGTTGGCGAACTGGACTCAATGAAAACTGCAACACGGGAAGAAGAAAAAAAAAAATGCATCTAACAATTAAAAAACGTCGAATATAGGATTCAACACATAAGAATCGTGATAACCTAAGGCTGAAAATATATGGAATCAACGAAAGGCACAGCAAACAAACGAGAAATGCGATCGAAAATAATTGAAGGCAATCATGTAAACGTGGTTATTTTATTCTGATTTTGTTCATATGTATTGCTATACGATCGATATTGTAACACCTGTGCCAATTCGGATTTTATATCGGCGAGCAAAACTAAATCCCTACCTCAAAATGCAAATACAAAACTCCTACTGCGCAGAAGGAGGAAGTGTTACGCAGCGCAATTAGCATGCGTATTAACATAATTGAAGTTATTCCCCCCGGTGCTTTAAAATACGAGGTATATGCAACCAAAAGCGTCACGGAGGGTCATGGTGGTCAACGTCCTAATGAATGGTATTGTTAAGTATTTCGTATTGCGCAGTGCGATGAATAATGCAGACGTCGAGATCTATCGTATCATACAATACCGAATTGGGATTGCAGAATCTCAATTGATCGTGACGAGTGTTCTTAGCTCTGCGCGAAATGCGTTTTTTGGATTCCTGTCCATAGTAAATTATCTTAATAAAAGAGCGCATATGCAAACGAACGAGGTTCAACGAATGATGACGATTTCTAGGATATCGTCTCCGCCAGATTTGCTTCCTTTAAAGTACCAAATTGCCAGAAACAACCGATTATTTACCCGAACAGAATACGGCAGGCTTTCGACGCTAATTTCGGCGATTGTTTAAGCGCTACATGTGCATCGTCTGCACGTTAGCCGATGGAGAAATTCAGTCGCCGAAGCCGCCCAAATAGCGCTAGATCTACAGCAAAAAGCACCAGGTAGGCAGTCACTGCTCTTTTTTTACAATAATGTTATATCAACAGATATGGATCTCCATGCTGAGGCAGAATTCCCCAAGTTGGATTTGGCCGAAGGGCATCGCTCTCATTCCAGATTTCGTGACAAATTTCTCTCGTTCCGGACGAGCCGTTTGAGATCGTTTACTTACTTTATTTATTTGCTTTATTATTATTTTTTTATCTGACGTTCGTTGTCTGCCGAACAAAGGCTTTCCAGCCGAACAAAATAAATAAATAAAAGAAAAGATTAAAAAATAATAGAAAGACGAGCAAAGAAAGATGAACGGGGGTGGATGGGAAGAGGTGGGGTAAATGGAGGAAGAAAAAGACCCGCCAACAAAGAAAATCGTTTCCGAAAAACTGGTTATTCCTGATAATAATCGTTTGGCATTTTTTGGCGATGGTTAAAAAAAAAAAAAACTTCTGTGGCAAGAACCCCATATTGCACAAAATATCCAATTTCTTCAATACTTTCACGAAAATGCTTCATGAATATAACCTATCGCTCGTGCATATATGCACACATGTAATAAATATGTAGACATGTAATAAATATGTAGACATATGTACATATGCAATAAATATGTATACATATATGCACATACGTAATAAATATGTATACATATATGCACATACAAATATGTATACATATATGCACATACGTAATAAATATGTATATACATATATGCACATACGTAATAAATATGTATATACATATATGCACATACGTAATAAATATGTATACATATGTGCACATACGTAATAAATATGCATGAAGCATATATGTAATGATGATGATAATAATTAATGAGAGAAAAGGGAAACAGAAATTATTAAATAAACATTAATTGCATTATGTAGCCGTTAAGGTATTTTTTATATAATAAACTAATATTTAGGTGTGAAATTAATTTATTAATTATCGCTAAAACACACAGGATTAGGAAATGAAAAGTTTTGGTGTTTGATTTAATTCCTTTTTTTTTATTTTTTTTTTATTGCAGCTTGTATTTGAATCATTAAATTATTTTATCATTGGTAATACTTTTATAAATTAAATGCACGCTATAAATAATTTTTTTTAGGGAGCATGATATATGAAATTCCCTTATTCGAGGATATTCACAATGCATTAAATTGCGAAAAATAGTTCAGTGATTTCCTGGGTTATTTTAGCCTGTTTGTTCCAAAAAACTGGGACCTCCGGCCCCCTTCCCCCCAAATTTTGTACGTGAACTTTTTTAGAAAGTTTAAAATATCAGTTTGGAACCTAGTTTTTTGTAATTGTAACTTAGTAATTTATTAATATTAAATGTTTTCTTAATTATAACTTAGGCATCATTGAAAACGACTTTAAACTATTGATTATGCTTTATGCTATTATGATTATGCTATTGATTATTATTATTTATATATGTATATATATATAAAAACAACAGTTTACATTTATTACTTACTTATTGAATAATTATATTGCGAGTACGTAGGGAAGAGTCCCGAATAAATACTATGATTTGGGCCCCACTTTGGCTGGATCGGGCCCTGGCAATAACCAAGTCTGAAACAGAATGCTTTTCTAAATTTAAAAATAAACTTAATTTAAATAAAAATTATATCGACGCACACAGCATCATACATTAGTCTCGTTAATTCGAACCAATTAGGACCGAGACCTGTTCAGATTAAAAAAATGTCGGATTAAGCGAAATCCTTACTATAAGCTACAGTTATTTAATATTTGTGCGTTTTGGTGTGCCCATATGATAGACAACAGGCGACGGAAAATTTCCTTTTCCTTAATAGGGTGGCGCAGAATCATCCTTGCGCCATAAAAATTAATAGGAAATTTCAATTGCGCCAACTAACCTTAATAGGAAATTTCAATTAGTTGATAACGCACACGCCGCGCTGTTTGTTTGCATCTTGTTCATTAGCTACCGTTGAAAAAAAACATCCAACCGATGGAAAAAAAGTTCAGAGTAACAGGATTTACAGATTAAGAAGTCTCTGCTGTATTTATTATAAAGCGATTAGAAAAAAATAAAATCTGATATCTTATTATGCCTTACACGTCTTCATCAATTTCATATAATTTGCTTTTAGTTATCATTATAGCAAAATTGTATCCCTTTAACCTTCACTGTCAATTTTGTGTACGCCCTAGGTTGGCGCAGTGTGGTAACGCGTTCGCCTAGTGCGCCGTTAATCCGGGTTCGACTCCCAGCAGTGCAAAAAGAACGCTTACTCAGAGATCTCATAAAAGATCGCACTGCTCACTGTAGTCCGGGGTTTGGTTCCCTAGGCCTTAAGAGGTTCGGATTCCTCGGAAAACAGTAGGTCCCGGCGCAGCATGACCATTGTAGTCTTTGAGCCGTAAAACCAAAAAACAAACAAAGCAATTTTGTGTGCGTTAGATCGCCGAAGTGATGCAGCATTAAAGGCAGCGAAAACTTAAGAGGTGAAGAAATAAGCCATGTTATAAAAGTTACGTGCGTGGTACCACTTTCAACACTATACGAATGGGCCCTGCGGTGGCGCAGTGTGGTAACGCGTTCTCCTATTGCGCGGCTAATCCGGGTTCGACTCCCAGCAGTGCAAAAAGAACGCTTACTCAGAGATCTCATAAAGATCGCACTGCTCACTGTAGTCCGGGGTTTGGTTCCCTAGGCCTTAAGAGGTTCGGATGTTCAGATTCCTTGAGCTTTAAAAATTCAAACTAACTATACGTATGGGGGGCCTGGACTCAATTACCGTTGAGTTTTTTTTTATTTTTAGAAAGAGAAAAATACTATGAAATCTCTGTATTTATAGCGCCAGTCAAGGGACCTGAAAAAGCAACTTGTCATTATAGACGAAGTTGAACATAACACATTCTACGTCTGACGCAGTAACGGATCAAGGGCAGTGCGACCGGTGCCGTCTCACGGGCGCCAAGCCAGAGGTGGCTAACGGAAATTAAGAACTAACGAAATGGGGAAAGTAAAAACTACATCAAAATGGGTGAACTTACTTTGAATGTATAGAGGACAGTCCACATTCTTGAAACTCGTGTAAAGCTTCGTTTTTTTGTATTAAAATAATTTAATTTTCGGCTCATCAGGAAAAGTACTTGTGGTTTAGTTCAAGATCGTAGTCAAGATTTAATTTTTGGGGACCTGTCGTTCATATCCCCCAAATACGGCTATGGTTTAGTTGCATGTTAGTTGTTGTAAGAAGATTTTAATTATCGAGGCTTCCCCTTTTTGCAAAAAATTCAGTAGCCTATTGAGTAAATCTCTAGAGGGAAAAAGGGCGGTGGCAAATTTTGAACCGGCGCCATATGGTTTAAATTTGTCTCTGATCTGACAAAACTGTAAGAATATATCGTTATATAATAAACTTTGGACAATTTATGGCCCATGTTGCCCCCCCTAGTTAAAACGGCACTGGATCTGGGATAATCTCCGAGGGAGAAATTGATAATTTTAAGTATAATTCCGTGCTCACCTGAAGATGTCAGGTCTATTTCAGATGATATTGGGCAGTCCCATGACAGTTTTGTTTTTATATTTTCTACTGTACTTCGCGGGGCATTTTCATGGCTTTAAGAACATTTCTATAGAGAAAGCCAGAGGGATAAAGAAATTCTCTATTTTTTCTTCTTTTTTTAATAGTTTATCCGTATTGAAACATCTGTTCGTGATTGGCCTCTTCACACTTTGTCACTGATGATATAGGATTCTTATATGTTTTTGCCGAAAAGAGGGAAATATCCTTTACAGTACTGTTGCCTTCCCCCTGTCCCGTAACGCCACATTGACTTCTTTCGAAATAACTACCTGTTAGGGGGGGAAAGCCGAAGAAAAAGCTGTTTTCTGAATTCGTGGTTATATAATTCTTTATTTTTTAATGCGCGAAGGGGCACTCACCTGTAGCATTCGCAGGTAAGAAAGAAGAGAATATTTTTTTAACCCTTTCTTAAATACTTCATCTTTTGTCAAGAAAGAATTTGCAGTTTTTCCTGACTTCAATTTCCCCTCATCCTCCCCACTTTTTTTTTCCCTCGCGCCATTCTTTGTGGGGAAAAATTACTGTAGCACTCATACTTTGCACACTTTACTGTGAATAGTGTTTTTCCCCTTTCGCCACTTTCACCCTTCGTCTCCAGGTTGAGTGCCGGAAAAGTTCTTTAGGCTTTCTTTCCCCTCTCCCCTTTTTTCTTCACTCTTTGTGCCCCACGCGTGGCTTCCGATTATGGGGCCTCCATCGATTCTACTTCTTTTTTTTGGCATCAAATTATTATTCCTTTTTTTTTAATCTTTCGTCTCAGCTGAGAAATACAAACCATATCTTCATTTTGTGTTCACCAAGAAATTCCTAAAGGATTTGTAGAGGTCACTGATACACAGTGTATATATACACACTGGCGTACGCAGG
>QLNU02014802.1:164209772-164223905 GCA_006491805.2 Dysdera silvatica | reverse complement strand
CAGCTACTTCGCTTTCCACAGCGTTCCCATCTCTGCCAAATATCTGGCGAATGAGTCTTTAGGTTGTACGTCATCAGTTTTGACGCGTTTTTTTAATACATTTATTTCTTTTTTGGGTTAAATCTTTTAATTTAGAATAAGCAACAGGAATAAATATAATTGTTCGCTTGTAGATTTCTTTATTAATTCAAAGAATATACGGCAGATTAACTAGGATGAGATGGACCATTTACGTGACCATGGAACCATAACGTGTTTACAGGCAACCATGCTTATTTGGAATCGAGCGTAGGTAGATCTGAGTATATAGACATATGGGTTTAGCCATTGGATTACCAGGGGCATTGGAGTAGGCAGGGGGGTGTTGATGGGGTTATAACCCCCATTGCAATGAGATTTTGTATATTGAAAGTAGGAATATGTGTGTCGTAGCTCTATAACCACCCTTACGAACTTTCTGCGTATGCCTAGAGAGCGCATATAATATAAACGAGAACATATAATATGGTCATTAGTGTAAAATCTTTGAACAGAGAAACTGAAATATAGTTCTGCCATATCTCCACTACAATATTTCAAATATATGTCAATATAAGTATTTTTCGGAGTTGGGAAAAACGTCCCTCGTTATTTTTCTTCTTTGGGGGGGGGGGTCCATGCCTAAATAAGAGCTGGGGGATTTGCTGCTACATTTAACAGTGCTTTTGTTAAAGTTGTGGAATGAATGTATCGATTATAAATACTACCGATAATGTATTCTATCGATTGTAGTCGCAAGATAAAAAAAAACAAAACAAGAGTCGTGTCTTGTCAGCTTACAATTGGATCGAAGTTTTTCCAAAATTCTGTCTGATTGCCGTATTCCTACCTTTTTACATATCTAATAACTTCCTTTATATCACTTTCCTGTGTGTTTATCCTGGGAATTTATTTTCCTGTGCATCTATCCTAGGAATTTATTTTCCTGTGCAACTGTCATAGGAATTTTTGCCTGTGAATCTATCATGGGAATTTATTTTCCTGTGTACCTATCCTGGAAATTTTATATGAGGACTGGTAATGCTGTAAACGTAAGGTGCATGCATTAGTCTTCCTGGTTTTTCAAACTATTTGATCACACGCACTCACTCAATTGACTTTGAAGTCGATAGAGTTCGACTCGACTGTAAGGGTTTTTCAATTAGAATTTTGTCACGAAACATCTATTAGAATAACCATTTCTTTTTATTATCATTAGAATGCTGTTCAGTACTTTTCCAACTGTGCATAGCTCTGGTGGTAGGGAGAAAAAAAGTTTGGACCATCATTTTCAATTCTTTTACCATCCCGAACGTCGGTATGCACACTCCCTCTTATTTTCGCAATTAGATATTCGAATCTCGTTGTTAAAGGTGACCAAGAAACCAAGGGTCCTCTGCGTCTTGCTGGTTTCCCCTGCCTCTTGTCTCCTAGGGCTTAAACGTAGAGATTGTCATCTTTGTGTTGTAGCGACATCAAAGGTGACTCGTCTCCGACATTATCCAACAAATGTTATCCAGTCAGCTCACGTTCTTGAAACATAGAAGCTACGGTTCAAGTGTCTCGTGTTGCCCTTAGGCGGACGGATGGCTTTAATGCGCATTGGGGATCCACAATTGAGTGCTTGGAAGTTTTACAAGAAAGAAAAGTTTAACAAACTTTCTATTCCCTGCGTTTACTGGAGGTCGCAGTTGCAGACGTGGTGCTATGTCCTATTGGCAAAAAAGAAGTAAGCTCGATCAAGACCACATTGCACCACAATTAAACTTCCAAGCTTTCCCCTGCTCGCAAACTAAAGCTACTGATTTTCCTCTCTCTTTTTAAAGCTTAGAATTCGGTTTGCCGGGAACTGTTACGAAGCAATACAGTTTGACCTAGAGGATCTTGGTCTTTTGTGGTGTTGAGGAGGTGGACTCTCGTCTTCTGCAGATGTTCCTTGAACAATGATCTCGCTGCATGTACTTCATCTATGGACTCGAGTTTATGTCGTGTGGACAATATATTCAGACGTTGTGGACAGCACCCCCTACTGGAAATACCACCGGGTTATTTCATGTCATTCATTGTTTGACTCAGTTTCGCCATCTCCAGATTGCTATTGATATGTCCGGAGAAAATGAAAACTTGATTGGAAATTGACAGACGCTTGTTGTGATTTCCACCATACACAAAGCATGTCGATTTTCAATTGTATTTTATTATCCGATATTAAAGCAAAGGGCAATTTAGTCTCTATTATTATTCTTTTTAAACTTTCATTAAAAATGCGCAAAATCTTGTTTTCTTTCTACTGAAAAGCCACACACACACTTCCTTTGCAAAACCGACATTACGTCACCTTACTTTTGACTAATATAAGGAAAATTTTACGTTATTGACTGCATTAAAATTAAAAATCTTTAAGGGGGTCCGTCCCCCCAAAAATGACCAAACTTGAAAAAAAAAAATGCTTAAAAAAATATGAATCTTCTCGATCTAATAGGACCAAAATTTTGTTTCTAAGTCAAGCGGAACACCGTCATGTCGAAACTTTTACTAATGATATGTAATAATAAAAATAGGGCATTTTAAAGTTTAAGTTCAATTTACTTGGAATTTTATTTTTGAAATTCTTTAACTTCAAAATATTGAGGCTTTTAAGCCGTTCAACGTATTGCTTTGAAATTTCGCAGGTATATATATATATATAATACGTGCAGATGTAAACAAACTTTATGAACACAGTTTTGATATTTTAATTCAAATATACATTTTATTCTGTTTTATGTTTCTCACTATGAAATATTGTTAAAATATCAATTGAAAAATGTTTTCTATGGTACTATGAAAAAAAAATTAGTCGGATTTTTTTACTTCATTTTTAACAAGATAAAATGTTAAAAATAAAAAAAAATGTGGAAAACATAACGACAAGTCTAAAAAATGGTCAACGTCCCTTGCATAATATATCTTTTTTCTTAAGAAGTAAGTTAGCTACAAACTATTTTGTTGCATAATATCAGTAAAATATGCCCTATAAATGTACACTCAAACTTAAATCATAATTTTAATAAACAAAAAAATTCTGAAGAGAGACGAACCCCCTTAAAATGTTTGACGAATATTTAATACGTATATATTTATTTATAATTGCATGTTGAAGAATTTCTTCATAAATATATAACATTTTTCGTTCAATTCTTATAGGGGAGGCTTCAATCGTAAGATTCATATCGCTATTATCGTTATTATTATTAATATTTCTCTACTTATAGGCTATGCATGTCATTGAGAATATGAGTTTAGATAGATTCGAAACAAAAACATTATTCAGCGAAGACAAAACGATGCTCACAACATTATTATTATTATGCCTTTGGTAACAGGGAAATCCGGTGTGGAATTCTCATTCATGTAAAATTTTAGAAGCTTTAGAAGTTCCTGCCTATTTTTTTCAAATCTTCTATTTTATAGTTACGCATTTCTTAATTTGAAGTACCAGAAATACACCTTTTAATCCGAAGTACGTGTAATACATAATTTAATCTAAAGTACTAGTAATAAATACTTTATTTGAAGTACTAGTAATACATGCTTTAATCAAAAGTACTAGTAATATATACTTTAATTCTAAGTACTAATAATGCATACTTTAATTTGAAGTATCAGTAATATATAATTTAATTACACGTTTATCAAAATATTAAAAACTTTTCATATCTAATAAAAACGATCACTACTTTGGAGTTTGCTTCTTTATGGCATAATATATCAATCAGCAGCTAAATATAAGTTAACTTGATAGAAGTTAAGTTATATTTAGTTTGATGTAAGCAGAGGCGCCTTTGTGCAAAGTTGTATTTTAGCGCTCCCAAAAAATGGAATTTGCAAATTAAAGTTAAATTAATTAAAAAAAAATTATTTAATATACAATTACAATATATATATGTACGTATGTCTACCTATTGATGTCTTCTTAAAAAATTCTTTCAGTTTAATTATTTATGCATTTAATAATTTCCCTTAAAGCATTGTATAAAAAATTACTATTTGCCATCTTGAAATGACGCCCCCCCCCCCACAGCTTTAAGGCGTTTTCGTGCGGAGCACAACTTGCGCACCCGCACTTTGAATGTAAGTTAACTTGCCAGATGATTTTTATTTGAACAACTTTTGCTTGCTCTGTTGTGTCTCTTCATTTGCACCTAGGCAGCAGGGGTTTTGTCAGATTTACGGTCTTTTTTCCATTGCTGCCCAGGCAAATTGTTGAAGTCCTTTTTCTGCAATTATATATTTGTTTCCTGTATCTCTTCGTATGTTATTTTTTAAACAGATGTTATGGTAATAGCTACTATGAGAGATGTAATACTTCATGTTTTAGGAATATATATGTTTATAGCCATTTATTTTAAACTTAAACTCTTTGCTTAAAATTATATTTGAAAAGGAAAGGAAGAAGAAAGAAACATGGATTAAAATTCTTTAATTTGGTGATTGTATCCTATTTCAGTAATCACTTTGAATCTTCCGTGGTCTGGAGGTAACTCTTGATCCCTTTGCAGATGGACCATTGGGTAGTCCTGGGACGTAGTAAATGGGGACCCGTCCATCCCTTTCTGATTTACCCATTGAAAAGTCTTAATACCTAAAACTCTAGTGAAATAAAAAAAAAACTGAGGATCAATAAACACTTCTGTAAAAATCGGGTGCCTTCTACCATACTAGTAAACCTCCGGATGTAGGCTTACGTTAAGCAAAACTGAAAATAGAAGAGCAACTTTCGCGTTCATTGGATTAATGACATCATTCTTGCTGCTATCTACCTCGTATGTGCATTATTGGCTCGTACCCGTGACATTAAAACCATTTCTAAGTTTCACGATCTGTCTTGCGAGCCAGATATGAGGCCAATGATTGAAGAAACGTGACCAGAAAATTAGAGCCGGCCAAGCTTTTGTTGCACCGTGGACACACCTTATTTCTTCAATTCACTGACATTACCCCACAATTTTCACTTGGCACTATCTGATGATGTTGCACCATAGTATTACGACCGCCATATTACTATAAGATATGGTCCCTCAGATTGATATACGAAGATTTCAGACTCCGAGAGAGAACCATAAGCAACATTTTAGAAAGATTGTTTTTGCATGCTCGTTTATTAATTATATACATGAGAGATTCTGAAACAGGAAGTGTGAAAAACCTAGTTTGGTAATGATAAAATAAATCGCTTCTATTTTATCCTGAGGTTATGAAATATGGCGGACTTCGTGCGTTGGAATTTAGTTTCTCATGCGTTTTGGCCTTTAATGAGTAGAGTAGTCAGAAGAGATAGCGTTTTTATGGATTGGCTGAGTCCGTCATGAGAATCTTTGGAAAGTAAGTTGAACCAAGGCTACCCACTTAATTGCATTTTTAAGCTTCTCCACAATTTAAAACATTCATATCTAAAGATTAAATCGAAATGAACGCAAATGTATTTCTGTAAGCTGGCACGCAATTTGTATTAGTTTCGATTAATGTATTGCTGCGCAGTGCATCGTTCATTCATTTATATTCATATCTAATTTAAACTCCTTTTGGTATGAAATGAAAAGCTTAACCATTACACCACTTGACCGGCTTGTTTGTGTCAATAGCGTAGTGTGATTATTCTCCCAAGCATGCTCAGCAACCCATGATATGTGATGATATGATATTCGATGCGACTTTGTAGGGTCCTCCGATGTAAGGATACCGGTGTTACATCATGTGTCGGTGGTGATCACATGACTATGTAAACCAGTGTGCTAGTCACAAGAAGCGAACTAAGAAATCCCTGCAAGTATCAGTAACATATCCAGGTTTTCTAGATGGGACAAAGGTGATATTTTGACATGAATTTTCTTTACAAAAAATTGTGCATTTAAATGTATTTTCGTAGATATAATGTCCATTGCATAAAATCAGGAAAAACAAGAAGTATCCTCCATACTGTTAAGATATCGAAAACCACTTGATGAGCCACTGATTTAATATTTCATATGTATTGAATTGAATAGTCAGAATTTTAATATATAAAATCACTTGATGATCAAGTGGTAGTGTGTAGGGAGCAAGTGATGGTTTCCTTGTTCTTAAAAGACGCATTGCAACGAAAACGATGATGATCCCAAATATTTCTCCTTAAATTTTTGCTTTTGAATGTCTCCATACAGGTTCAGGATAAATTTTGTAAATTTCTATAGATCTAGCTTCGTAGTTCTAGAACTCGGGGCCACAGCCTTAGATATTTGACAGAGGTATCTTAGATTTCTGAGCCACAATTTAAGATATCTTAGATATCGACAGGATTGCAATTTCATTATGGGAAGTAGGGGATCGTTATCAACCATTGGCGGAATAATGCCATTGGTTCTCGGCTTTCATATTACTAAATGAAATTAAACACTATAAACCTCCTTCAGTCTTATCCAGTCTGAGGCAGCTTATGAATGCAAAGTCAAACAGAAAAGGGTTTACTAAGAATTAAAAATCGAAGGAAAGTATACGAAGATGGATGTTACCATACGTAAAGAGACATGACAAGTTCATCGGGAATTGATGACGAGGAATATTTTTAGAAGCTCGACCATCGTTGATTCCAGGGCCCTACAAGGTGATGAATATAACTCTGTAAGTGTCTCTCTCTCTTAAGTCGATGGCCATAGGCGACCACCTGTCCTCGCCTATTTTTTTAAAATCGCCCTTCTTAACATTTCGAAAAACATAGTCTGGTGTTTAAACGTTTCATTTTACTTCAAACTCCTGCCTGAAGTGGATCGATATTATTGTTAAAAAGACAGGAAGACAGAGGTTGTATTCGTGCGTGGCTAACTTTATCATCTTGAATAAGGGAAGCGGGGGTAATTGTGTCTGGGTCGAACCAATCTTCTGTTTTCTTGTCGGACATGTAATCTTCTTTTGGGGACTTCTAATGTGCTTATATTTAAAATCATGTTTTTCTGGTTTTGCCTTTTCATCCTTATTTCGATTAAATGAGCTTGTCGTGGAGGAGAAGGCAAAGGAGGGGATGATGCTGTATCAATCGCTCTCGAGGCCACGTTTCTTGATGATTAGCGAGCTCTGATTGAATTAGAACTGAAATCTTTCGTCCATGTCCCTTGACGTAGATTGCCTCTATCCCCTTTCGCCAATGCACGAACGGGGATATGATAAAAATTGCTATCACTGAAGTCATAATATCAGCAACGCATCTCACAATATGTCTCACATCTTGTATTATCTTCTCATTCACAAATCATGGTGCACAAGGGCCGTGCAATAGTGGAAGGGTAATTGGTGTCAAACCCCACATTTGAACAATATTATTATAAATTCCTCATGGAAGAAAAAATCCTATCAACCCCCCCTTTTTGAAATACTGCGCACAGGCCTAATATTGAACTATGTGTTGATAATGCGTCGACTTTTGTTATTTTTATTACAAAATTTCCCAGGGAAATACTCTAATTTCATGCAGCAGTGATGAAAAGATGTGTTGCAGTATCTAAGAAGGTTTTTGTAAATACTATAGTTAAAAATACTATGAAATATGAAAACTAGTTAGGTAATTTTTAGCAAATATTACGCATATACATTTGCGTATGACAAAAGATCATAAATACTAGCTACAATAAAAAGATTGGTTTTATTACAGAGCGATTGCGTGGAAGTGGTAAAAATTAGACAAGAAAAGCAGTAAAACAAAAAGAAAGAGAATAGAGCCAATGACAAATACTGAATACATGTAGAGTTTATGTTAGAGTGGAAAAAAAATGCGATTTTTGAAGAATTCTTCGAGCTATTTGAAATTTTTTTTTTTTTATTTTAAATTAAAAATTTGGGCGATATTTGCTATAAACTCTTAGTTTCAGCTATTCAAAGAATTTGAGAAACTCGTGAGATTTATGCCACGGTTTCATTTTTATAGTTTTCAATGAAAAATAGCGTCTCATGTGGTTAAACATACAACATTTTACCAAATAATTAAGCTATGCAAGTAAATTAAAACTGAGTGTTTTATGGTGATTAAAGCATTACTTTTAAGCCATGAGTTTACTATTATCATATAGAACGTTATCCCCCTTAATGTACACAGATGGTTTATAAGGGGGGTTCATAATCAAGGCCGTAGCCATGATTTAATTTCGGGGGGGAGACAAAAATTTTTACATCATGCTCTGATACAATCACAGCACGCCAGGCTGTAGCCAAATCCCATTGAAAATTTAGTTTCGTGGGGACACTAAGACCCCTCTGGATACTGGCATGTTGGGATGGTTCATAAGGGGGATTACAGAACTATGGGTCCATATATATATATACAAAATTGCATCGTATTGGGGGGGTTCTAACCCCCATTAACCCCTCCCCTCGTATGTCTCAGTAGATCTTCTCAATTTATCTTCATGATGTTCCAGCAGGTTATATGAAATTCCACTTAATGGCTGGATAAAGAGCTATTATTATTATAATTATTTTCTTTTTTTGGTTTGGGACTGTACTTTTTTTCACATTGAGATTACTAGTTATTCGGGGCTAGTTGGACAGTTATAAATAGCTTTGCTTCATTTTGAAAATACCATACTTGCGGACGAAAATGTCCGCTACTTGAGTGTCTGCAAGAGCAGTTCGTCGACGCTTCAATTAAAGAAACAAAGATGAAGCAGACCTACAGTCAAATACAAAGTGGACGCAGCGTTGCCCCCTTCTTAACGGACGTTACAAAATTGAATTATACTTGGCCCCCCCTGAAAGATTTTTTTATTTATTTATTCGAGACGTATTATTGCCCCAGAAGTTTCCAATTCCCAAAACCAGGAATATCTTTCTTGATTTTTTGTTTACCTCAAGGCCTCTATGAAGAGTTGGATGAGGCGGAGGTTTTCCATAGTGAACGACTATCGGAAATGGGGTACTTTGGCCGCCATTTCTTGATTTGCGATGCTTATTTCTTGCTTAATTCTAACGCAGCTTTGCCTTTAAATTAATCGCGATGATTTTTTTTCT
Source organism: Dysdera silvatica (assembly GCA_006491805.2). NCBI lineage: Eukaryota > Metazoa > Arthropoda > Arachnida > Araneae > Dysderidae > Dysdera > Dysdera silvatica. The sequence continues at coordinate 164,214,872 of QLNU02014802.1, read as the reverse complement.
AACCGCTCTAATTTTTATTTCGGTGGCAAACGCGAAATGAGTTTTTAATCCTGGGTTGCCCAGAGGCGGTTTTCGAGACGGTTTTTTCTTAATTCTAATTTTTGACCTGTAAAAATCTTTTAAATTCTATATATATAGCGGGGCTTTGTTATCGGGAATAAAGCCAACGAGCACTTCAAGAAATAATTAAGCCCACTTTTTTTTTTATAATTATGAGCATATATATATATATTGCCCCTGGGGGGGATTAATAAAGGAAGATAACGCAATTTTACTTTTACCAAGTTGTTATTATTATTATTTTGCGCTATGCTCTCAGCTTGTTAGGAGTCTATTAAGTAGCATGCTGTCAGGAAATTATGAGTAAATTTTGAGAATTGTTATTGCATCGCTAGATTCCCCATGGAGATTTCACAAGCACCCACTCTGGTTTATTTCAGTTTTTCTTTTTATTACTTTAACAAATTCTAATATCTTCCCCTGAAAATTTTCATTTTAACTATATTTTGAAATTTCTATAAAAATTACAATTATTAATCTCTCTCTCCATTCGTTCGTTCATTCGTTATACTTAAGGTTTTATTCATAAAAACAAAATTTCTATAAAAGAGAGGTTGTAACCATTGGCGATTCCAGAATTATATGCTAGGGGTGCATACAGGAAAAATTCCAATTGAATAATGTTGTTGGACTATAGTTTCTTGTGGATTCAGTCCTTTTTTCCCCCTTTTTTCATAAGCCAAGGGGGTGCAAGTGCCCCCCCCCCCTCGGGACGCCCATGGTTGTAACCTTTTCTATTACATTTGATTCCCCACCCAATCACCTACTCACATTACAGAAGTTGTGAGACTTGTTGATATTTATACACATGTACAGGGCTGTGTTTGAGCGTATTTTAAGGGGGAGGCCCTGAAAATTTCAGGGGCGGCTCCGAAAGCTAAAGGGGGCTTAGAATTTGTTAAAGCTTTGATGTACTTTACATATATAAACATTTAATAATACTATATATATATGCAATATGAATATAAAATGTCAGTAAAGTTAATCAATTCTTAGTGCTGTATACTTCGATAAAACTGAAAACCTGAAACGATACATATGGAATATATAATTAAGGGAGAGTTTAAGTATTACGTAGGCACCTTCGCGGGCAGGGGTTGCCATTGTGCATATTTTCCTATGTTAGCTAATGTTAATTCTTGCTTACAGGTGGGGATAGTTTTTGACATGGCCAAAATATTGCTTACGTAATAATTGAACTCTCCCTAATGCCCAAAATGGTTTATGTGAACAAGTCATTTTTGTTAATGAAATCAAACTAATCCATTTAAACATATTCATTAATATATACATTGCATTGAGAACTTGCAAAGATGTACTAACATTAATAATTTTCTTTCTCCTCCTTACCGTAGACTAGACGAAGACATAAACCTTTACAAAATAAACATTTTACACCCAAGAGATCTATCGTGAAGATGTGTAGGGTTTGTATACGTTTTTAACGTCAAAAAACAATTTCCACTGTCGTGTATTTTTTTTTTACCGAAGAATTTAAAACAAAATTCTACAATATTTTATTTTGAGAAAAAATATTTTCCAGGTAGGAGTGCTGATCATAATTTCGGGGAAGTTCAGCCCCCTCGTCTTGGTCTGGCTACGACCCTACACATGTACGATTTAAGTATAACTTTAAAATGTTATATTTTGTCTTTGTCATGCTATCGAGAATCTATTTTCAATTATTAATAATGCCATGCATTGGCGTACGCAGAAAGTTCATGGGGGGTTATAGACTCAATGGAGGATCACAGAGCTGCAACTCATATTGTTGAAAGATATCAAAACTACGCTTGAAATTATCAAAGTATGCTTATCTTTTGCGTTGGGTTCGGGATCTGCAATTACGAATTACCTCAACTCCGCTTTCGTAAATCGATGATGGTCGCTAAAGCACTAACACAACTCACCAAATTCAACATGGGTACACACACATTTTTATTTACAATTTTACAATCACCCACACTCATATAAACTCCTAATCGAATCCTAAAACACGGAAAAAGGAAGAGCCACACCTCGTGGCTTTTTAGCATTGTTAAAACCTAACCGGAACTAAACAAAACTAGTTCAACTATAACTGTAAAAGTTTTTCCTTTCAACTCTGACGATGGCATAATACAAATGTCCCTAACCACAGTTTTTCGCATCGCCGGCTTTCCATACATATATTCCTATGTTAAATATACATAATATCATTGCAACGGAGGGTTGCAACCCCAACCAACACCCCTGAGGACGCCATGAAAACAGAATTAAAAACATGGCATAGCATTAATAATAATAATAATAATAATTATTAACTTTGTATTTGAAAAAATCACAAAAACGTATCGAGATTTATCAATAGATCTCCAGAGATTTTGGAAAAACCGCCCAAGAGTAATTCTAATATTAGTCTATGAATTTTGAGGCGCTGGCGTACGCAGGGTTGGGGTCAACTGGGATCATAACCCTCCATTGCGATGCAATTTCGCATATATACATATGAATGTATGCAGTTGCCTTATAACCCCCCCCCCCCTCGCCTTTATGAAGTTTCCGCATACACTAATGCTCTAAGACAATTACAGCAAACCTGTAAGAATTCTTGGCTAAATTGGATATTATAGAAATCCCAACTACAGATATTCGAAAAACTTCTACGTAGAGCACGGCATACATACTAAGTTGATCTATAAACATTCTCAACTCTCCTGATGTAACTTAATCTGATATAATAACTATAGACACCGAGACTAAAATGTTTCATATACTGTCTTTGCTTGAACTTCATTAGCGCATTAACGAAATAATAGTAATAATAATAATAATAACGAGATGTATATTAACTAAAAATATAGAACTAGTTTAGCCATTATGTTATAATAATTAGGAAATCCAGTGTCTCACTAAAACGATAATTTCATAGGGACTTAGACACGGCCAAAGTTCGACTCTCAGCCCGCTGGGCTGTATGGAATCGTGCTTTTCATATCGCGTTAAATTGTCTACTTCATCACACGTAGCCGTTCTACCATCTAAAACCACAAACAAAATTAAAGCCGTATTTTTTTTTTAATTTTGGTTACGTGAACTCCAATTTGCGCGCTAAAGGTTCACACCTCCTATGTGAACTCCGGCTTCTATGCCCGTTCTCTGTTCACATCGTATTAATTACGGAAGACACACGTGTTGGAAGCGTTTATGCACCAACAAACAAACAAAATAACGCGACGAAGTACACGGTTCACAGTGTTAACTGAGGCATCGCGCATTCTTTCCGCATTATTAATATTTCGTGTAAATTTTAATGTAAATCCATTTTTGCGCAAGTATTCACAAAGCGGAAATCCTTTTACATGTCTTGCGTGGCTTGCATACGTGGTGCAATTACTATTAGTCGCTTTATTTTCCTCCGAATTTGATATTAAATGCAGAAATGAAGTTTCTGTACAATGAGCTTTTATTGTCGTTGACTGTAGAGCATTCAGCGACGTCTTGTGCGACCGGCGCAGCATGAACTGAAGGCGTTTACATGAACGCAAAGTTTATGGGGTACATTACATAATGTCTTTGCTTAGGACCACAATGCGAAACTGATCGCACGAAAAGTGTTGTTAAGTCATGCAGGTAATGCATTTGAAGGTTATCTGTGAGCGCGTAGTTTTAATTGCTGTTCTCGTTTTGCGGCGCCAGGGTAACAAAGGTTGCCGTGTACCATGCCCGTATCCAGAGGGGGGATTTTAGGGACCGGTCCCCCCCCCGAAACTAAATTTTTAATGGGACTTGGCTACGGCCTTGCATGCTTTGATTGTATCGATACATGCTCTGTAAACATTTTTGATCTCACCCACCCCGAAATGAAATCCCATCTACGGCTTTGGGTGCAATACACCCATACAATATAAAATAAGTTAAATTTGGCGCCTACGAGCAGGAAACTTTATGGTTAAACTAAAATATAATAATTAAAAATACAATAATAATTAATATATACGTATATTACTGTCCCAGAGGCTTTTTAACGTGCTGCATGTTTTACCTGCAGGTCGCAATGCACGCAGGTAAAGCGATCCGACGATTGTAGTGTTTATTTGAATAATGCGATATTTGAAAAGAGCACTATTTTATCACCTTATTACTCAGCTATCGTATTTTATTTTTTTTCCTGCTATTGTTCATTTTTTCAACTAAATTCGTCTAGTTTGTGTTTTTCTAATTCAGGTGTTGGGCGTATAGTTAAAAATTTGGAAAAACAAATTCAACAAAAGACATCAGGAAGCAAGATTGATCTGTGGTTTAATTTGATGATCGATTTTCTTCAATTTTATAAAATGCGTTTAATAATAAGTTTTAAATATATAGTAACGAAAAAAGGAGTTCATTATTATGCCTTGAATGCAATCCCGTTTATAATTAAAATACCATTTTCTTAAATGTTAAAATAATTAACTGGATAAAACTTAATTCTAAGTGAAAATATTGAATCCTACTAAGGTTATATTCAATTTTCAAGAAATTGGTTCAGTTTTATACTCTTCCTCAAGTCCTAGTTCCCTTCAATATAGATGCCAACGTGTGTGAAGGAAGGTGATGTTCTCTGTTCACAAATGTTCAAAAATAAGCTAACTCCAAATTTCGAAAAAATGTGAAACTCACAGTTTGAATGATCATCTAATAAATCAGTCAAACTGATTTGGCTAAAGTTTAATATCATTTTAAAGAAAATTTTGTTACTCGCAGTTGCACCATCGCGCCATATTCACGTGAATTTCGATAGTTATTTTATGTGCGACTGTTTAAACTCAGTAGCCTTGTGATTATACGAAAGTAGCATTTCAGTTTGGAATGGATTTCAATTTCAGCAAGCCACGTTGCAATTAAAAAATCACGTTCGATCATTTGCTCTGTCTCAGATGATGTATGTAGAACGTAAAACTCGAAAAAATAAGCCATAATTTTTCAAAAGAAGTCTTCGGTTAATTTGCGTAGTATTTTTGTGGTGAAGGTTTTCCAAGAACGTTCATCCGATTTCATTTTAACTCATCCAGTGTAAGT
>QLNU02014802.1:164195175-164209672 GCA_006491805.2 Dysdera silvatica | reverse complement strand
TCGTAAGTCGACCCGGTTGGACCACAGTTGTCACGTGATATTGCCGCTCGATGCAGCTGCATCTTTTGTCTTTGAAAGGCCGGGTGAGAAAATCACGGCCAGGGAACAAAAGAGTGGTGGGAGGTGGAGGACGCTGAGAGGCCCGTAATTGTCGCGGGACAACTTTTCTTAAACGGTTTCTTAATTGTTTCATTCGGACAGCCTCTCGCTTCCTTTTTTCCATTCGTTGCGTCGTTCCGAATGAAAGACAGAACGGCTTAATTCCTCTTAACTTAAAAGACGGATCATTTTGGTCACTTATGCTCGCGCAATTTTTCTATTCTTCCATCGTAATTTTTCATTCGCTCTTCGAGAAGAAGAAAGAAGACAGCGAGTTAATGCTAGACCCGTAATCTGTCCAAGTGACCTCTTTAGGATGTCAAGAAATTAAACCCAAACAGGCATTTGAACAAAATGTTTTACGTCATCGACATCGACGTTAATTGGGCCCACGGGATTCTTCTTCAGACTCGTTCTTGACAACGTTATTTGTCAGGGATAATGGGCTTGCTTAAGGATTTCAAATTACAAGATGCGTTGTAGCGGTATTGGTTTCGAAATTTTACTCTTCGGAACTGTCCAGAAAGTCGTGTCTTGGCAAGAGCACGTTTTACGTCGCACCTTCTGATTCACAATTGGATTTCAATTATCTGCTTGATTCGATCAACTGAAGCTCGATCGTTTATCTGAAAGTGGTGACCAAGCCTACTCGCTTGCTGCAAGTTTATTACATCCAATTATCGGATATCCGATTGTCCGTGCATGTCTCAGCTTCAATGAGTTCGAATAACTGGAATTCGGTTGTACCTATAAACGTTCGCGTTACATCCGTATTCGAGTTTGGGACATTTTAGCATCAAACTCACTGGAGTTTAATAATGAATCATTTTCACATGTTTCTTCCATTCTTTCAGTTATTGCCTATAGCTGACGGTGCTTAGTAGAGATGTGTGAAATGATAGTAAATTCATTCAAAAGAGTTAACTCACTAAAATGAGTCAGAGTTACAACTGATTCCCCAAAAAGAGCTATTGCTCAGTGACCCTCTCTCTAAATTTAGATCTGATTACATGGCTAAACTAGTTAATTTTGGCTTTATTTAGCTAATGAAGGTAAACATTCAGCTAGATTAACTAGCACTTAACTGACTATACGAAAGATACTGCTGCATTTAACAATTTAGTTACTTACTATATATATTCTCAGACAAAATTTACTATCATGAATCCAAAGCTATCACTTCTCAGAGCATATGTGCACTGTGGTAGATTTTCCTTTCGAAAACCCCGAAGCTATATAGGATATCTTCTAACGATTAACCTCAAATTACGTGCGCAGGTACTTAGGTACGTGCATACGTGGTAGAGCAGACAAGTGATATTGCCAGTATCTCGGTCGGTGACGATGCATGACTGTTTAACGTGACTTCTAATCAATCATACATTTATAAACGCACATAAGCATCCGTTATTTGTGTCACTTACATTCGTACTACTTTGACTCTCATTATTAACTTTTGCCTCCATTTTTTTCTGCGCTTTCCCCCTTTCCCACTCTTTGAAGAAGATGGTTATCCAGCTCATTAAAAGATCTTTAAGAGCTTCTTCTAGTCCCCAGTTATCTAATTTAAATAAAGTAGCCGGCAGATATGGCGTCTATTTTATAATCATTTCCTCCTCTGCTATGGAAATATTAATATTAAGCTCACGGAATTTGATTTCATGCCGTATGTCGCATATTGGTATTTTTTGTTATTAGTCTTTAAATCACGCTCCAGATTTTAAAAACACAAAAAAATTCCGTTTAAGGAGTTTCGTTACTTTGAACTCACCCTGTATAAACATGATTTTTCCTTACATTTAAAATATAGTGAGTTGACAGGGATGAAAACAGAAGTGGCCTCGACCGACTGACTCAAATTAATCGAATAATAACAGAAAATGACATCATATTTTATCTTGTTAACTTCTTTAAAAGTAACTGTCACTTTTTTGGCGCAGTATAGCCCAGATGCTCTTGCGCCATAAAAAATCCAAACAAACAAACAATCACTTAATACCCCAAAGACTAAATAACTTCTTTTTACGAAAAACAAAAATTGACTCTAACCAGAGAAGTAAAGAGAGAATACCACCGCTCGGTGAAGTAATACGATAAAATGTACAAGTCAACGTAAAGTGGATAAAATACTTTTATTAATACAATTTTTTAATAATAATTTTTTTAACAAAAGTATGTTACCCGCTTTACATTGACTTGAAAAAATTTTCTCCTATGATTCTAACCATTTTAATAAAATTATAAGTAATGCAATGATTTCGTTTTTACAAAGTACGAGTTTTTTTAGTGTGACTCTTCGATCCAACTTAAATGGGATATTCACATTAACAATATCCGTACTAAAATTATCAGAAATATTGGCGCGATTCGTCATGTCAGATACTACTTACCCTACTTTAGTTCTTCTTGAATTCTACTAATATATGTGTTTTTTTTTATTATTTTCTTCGCTATTGCTTTCTAACCTGGAGAAATACTTCTGTATCTAATGTCGTTAGACTTACAAGACTTCAGAAAAGATACCTTCGCCTCCAAAATTTTCAAACCTCTTCTGACAGAGCCAATAAAATACTTTACAATCATCAGACCCCGAAAAATTGTTTACTTCCGAACCATCCATCTCTATATTTAACATACGAGGGCGAATCAGAAAGTCTTTGCCCCTATTTTTTATTAGCCAAAATAAGGTACATGCAGGTAATTACAAATATACGTACTATTCTACGTACCTTACACTATTTTTCCACATAGTCCCCACACCGGTTCAGACATTTGTCCCATCGCAGCACTAAATTTGAGATGCCCCTGTGGTAGAATTCGTCCGGCTGACTGTGGAACCACCGTCGGACTGCTGTCTTGGCTTCATCGTTGCACGTGAATCGCTGTCCTGCCAGGAACTTCTTCAGCGGACCGAAAACGTGGAAATCACTAGGGTCGAGGTCCGGACTGTATGCAATCAGAACCGCCGACAAGCTCCGGTCATTTCACTGGGAGAGTCTGGACCACCCACCATACAGTCCGGACCTCGCCCCTAGTGATTTCCACGTTTTCGGTCCGCTGAAGAAGTTCCTGGCAGGACAGCGATTCACGTGCAACGATGAAGCCAAGACAGCAGGACGAATTCTACCACAGGGGCATCTCAAATTTAGTGCTGCGATGGGACAAATGTCTGAATCGGTGTGGGGACTATGTGGAAAAATAGTGTAAGGTACGTGGAATAGTACTTATATTTGTAATTACCTGTATGTACCTTATTTTGGCTAATAAAAAATAGGGGCAAAGACTTTCTGATTCGCCCTCGTAGTATGAAAAGACACACATTCTGATCTCATTTCATTACACTTTCTTAATATCTGTTGTACAAGAAATCTTAAGGATCTGTATAATGCCAAATTACTCACGGGCGAGATCTGAGCTTGAAAGTATTGGGTTTTTGTCTTTAGAATCTTTAAAATCTTCTTCCTAACTCACTTGAAGCTATTCATTTTCCCAATTTAAAAAACTTATTTACTGACGTCTGTTGAAGAGAATAGTCATATCGTCACTCCTACCATAATTTATAACTTCCACGCTTCTATTAATGCACCAGTTCTTTAATTTATTAATTATTTCCACCACTTACATCCATTTCTGGTCAGCACGAGCTTTATCAAACCCATACAGCCTTTATCCTTTGTTTCTCAGATGAATGCACTTAACTAATAAATTATTAAACTATTATAACTTCATGCAAATAATTGTATCCGTCTGAATAAAGCTTGACTTGATTTATTTAGTGGGCGTGTTTAAGTTAAATTAAAAAAACAAACAGTTTAATTCGGATTGAAAAGAATGACAACAAACTTTTGAGGAAAATATTTGTTGAAACAACTGAAATATTTCATTTTCTCTTGCCACCCCTTCTTTGCTATTGCTTTTAAAGTCTCATTTCTAGCAGTAAGTGAAACTGTTTATGCATACTTTTGCTTATGAACGACAAATCGAGCTATAAGTGAGTTTTAATCGGTGGTACGAGGAATATATGTGTATAGTCGACGCTGCGTAAACGAATGTCGAATGCCTTAGCAAATATTAATCGATTAAGCGGGATAGTCGACTATCAACCATGTTCTAAATTTGGTGAACTTTGAGTTTGATCGTGAGCAAATATGTTGTTGTGGGGAGGACGCTTTAGGCCACGGGCGCATTCTAGGGGGGGGTTGATGAGGGTTATAACCCCCCATGGTGATGAAATTTTGCATATGTACATATAAATATATGCAGTTGTAGCTCTAGAATACACAATATATGTCTGTGACCTCCCCTCAAGAACTTTCTGCATATGCCTTTGTGGTAAACACATTTCACACATTTAATATTATATATTTTGATTGTTTGGAAGCGAACTGTATTTCTCAACTTTCAAAACAATTTTGCAAAAAAAGCTAGGAGCTTGAATTCAGAATATTTTAAAATAGCGGCGAATTTTTTCAGCTGAGTTATTTAAGTTCTTAGAGCGGCTCAGTGGTTAAGTCCACTGTCTTGAAGCCGCTGGGTTTGGGTTCGAGTGCCGAGTAAACCGGGGTGGGTGTAAAGGTATCAGGGAGTGCTGTCAATCGCCTAACGTTGTGCTCCTACTACAAACAACTGACAAATACAAGCCATGTGTGTTTGTGTGCATATGTGAACGTTGGAAAAGTTGGCCGAGCGAGCGGCACTGTATTTCCAGATAAGGTTGGATCGATGTCCGGCGATAGAGAATAAAGGTCAGATTTTCTAACGAAGATCTGCTCTCTTACACAAGTGGTTGTCGAGAGTACAAGACATTATCCGATAGTCTGTCTGTCCATCAGACACATGTTGGTTAACAAATCGGAAATGATGGGTGATGGAATATTTTTCTAATAATTAAATATGCATTTTAATTATTAATGAAACTTTAAAGGGCGAAGTAAAGCTTCAAATTCAAAATATGGGAAAAACACCAAAAGATCTGTATCTTAAGGTGTGATAAAGATGGTCTGCTTCCTATTTCGAGCTGTTTGCAAACGTTTTTTAAGAGCTATAAATTATAGGAGCTTTGTCTTTCTCAAATTAACATTGCCACAACCCTGGTAAATTAGTGACCATCGATAAAAGAGGAGGTAAATCAACATTCAACTGCCTTTCAAGAAACAGTAAATAAATATTTTTATTGGAATAACCACTTCCTAGAACTGGTATTAAAACTCACATTCATTATGTCTAAATTGGAATGAATAATAGACAATTAATGTAAAGGTAATGTCTATAGGCAGTAATGTATTAACTGTGATAAGTGCTATAATGTTAACGCGTTTAATAGTAAGCATTGGCGTCAATAGTATTCATTATTCCTAATTTCTATTAATTCTCTGCTGAACTTGGGAAAAGAAAGGAGAATTTTTGCTCACAGGTATCATACTTCAAAATTAGATTATTTAATATTTGAAATAAATAAAAAAAATATCTTTTTAACTAATCGAAAATTTCCTTACGAATTCAAAAGTTATAATTGTATTAAACCGAAATGTAGTTATTTGTTTCATAAACTCTCAGCAATGCATATTTACGATTAACAGACTAATATTCTGTATAGTGTTTTGGTTTAAATCTCCAGTAAATGCGAATCTTATCAATTACTTGTACGGAATTCACGTGAGAAGAAGAAGAAGAAACGTTGAAACACACACAACTATGAATGCTCAATTTTTTGAGTTTTGACATTGAGGTTGACTAACCTTTTGTCAATTGTCCTACTCTATTTGCTGCTCTCTGCATCGTTTTCATTTCCAAAAAGCTACGGACGACCTTTTGCGTTTTTATATTTATATTTGTCAGTTCAATAATATTTCATTTTACTTCAAAACGTTAAATTTTTTACTAGTGTGTAAAGTATATATATATATATATATATACTCGTATAAAACCTAAGTGTCTTAGTTTTCAGTGAGTTTAAATTCGACTTCTAAGAAGTTCAGTGTTCGTATAAAAGTTTCGCAGTCAGGTGATTGCGTTGTTGTTGATTAATGTCTGAGATTTGTCTACTACCCTTACGTAGGCGTGGAAAATCAAACTCAATCGAACCAAACCGATATTCATTGAAAGGCATCGACGATGCTTTTTCAGTATTCATTGAAAGGCATCAACGATGCTTTTTCAATATTCATTGAAAGGCATCGGCGATGCTTTTTTAATATTTATTGAAAGGCATCGTCGAAATATTACGAAGAGCGGAAGGATCATTGTTACGTTTCCAGCGATATCTTTCGCGCATTTACCACGAGTCCATCTCCACCCTCTTCTCACGCCTTCTACAAATTCAATCCAAAAGATATAACCTCACGAAGGTGTTGCAGAAAGGTCAACATCTTCTTCACACGGTGTTTGCCCATGCAAAAATGGTGAGGCATGAGGTTGAAAATGAAGGAAAACTGTTCCACGATATTTCTTTCTGTGACGAAAGGAGGAGGTCTAAGAGGAGGAGGAAGGTGGTAACGGTGTTGGATCAGAGGCCAAGCAAGTCACGTCCGCCCAGAAGGACCACAGCTAGTTTTACCCCTCCTTCCCTCTTGGATCAGCAGTAAGACGATGATGAATTGCTACTTCTCCATTCCGCCAGCAGAGGGCGTGGCCGCTGGACAAGATTCTCGCTTTGCTCGCGATTGTCTTCGTTTAAGCTTTAATTCCTTTGTCCCTTCCTACGTCCTCCTGCTGACGCGCCTTGCTGAGTCTAATGATTCTTGTTCTTTTTGACCCGCCCGGGCCTGCTTTTTTTCTTTATTTTAAGGAACGAGCCAACCTTGTTTGCTCAGCTGCCGTTCTTCACTTCTTCAATTGAGGGGTGTGGGGTAGGAATCTCTGGGCTTGTAGCTGGTAGCCTCCTTGCTTGCACGTGTTCGGTTCGTGGCTGCTTAATTGCGTTAATTTGCTCCTCCACACTGCCGAACAGTTATGACCTCCTCATTTCTTCTTTCATTTGCTTCGATGTTCCCAACTGTTCTTCATTTGTCATCTACCACGCCCTTCGCCCGCTTTTTGTTAAATGCCGGCTACTTCTCGCCCCACTATATCCCCTCGTCATGTTTCTTCCACTTCGGTTATTGCACTAGAATACTTGACTGAACGATTCCTTTCAGGTTTTTGTCAGAAGTGTCATCTATCATATACATCGGAATGAATGCTCCTGAGCAATTCTGCTTTCCTTTTACAATGGCACTTGTTTACAGTGAGACGGATGAGGTATCCGCAAACATCTTAAAGCCAAAGATTCAGGGATCAAGATGAGACGAAGACGTATAATGCGAATCTAAAACTCATCACGCTATCGAATCGTAGGAATGTCTGACAAGAGTACCACAGGATTAAACGTCAACGAAAGCAAGCCGACGCTTATTTTTGCCCCTCCTGTAGGAGCGTCCATGCTTACTAGCCACCTATATCACTATCTCCTCTTTTGTCCACAAATATAAGCAAGTATGCTTTTTATAAAAAGGGGTCGAACATGTGATTGCCTGAAAACCAAATACGCAAACAAAAATCATACCTCATACAAACCGGTGACTTGCTTTTGCACAAACTTCAATACAAATCATTGACTTCATATTACTTTTATAATAGTATATTTTATTCCAACTATTTTTTTTCCGGACTAGTAAGTTGAGTCAAAGATAAATAACTATGACGTTATGTTACATATTAATGTCTTTTGACAATATTTTAATTGTTTACATCAATATTAATTATGGAAACCATCTAGTATAAAAGAGCGTAATAATTATTATCACTTAACTTTTTGTACTGGGTGTTATCAATTCTTTGGAGGCTCGTTAATTTAGCTCATTTTGTAATAACAATGACGTATTATACCCATATGGAGAGTGGTCTCTAGTCAGTGGCAAAATCACTAGTATCAAGGCAAAACGAAATGTGACATAGATATTTTTCTGAGGATTTCTACATTACAAATGCAACATGAAATTGATCTCTCATATAGGTATACTCAGAAAGTTTCGTAAGGGGGGTTATAGGCTCAATGGGGACTACAGAACTACAATTCGCATATTCCTATGTTAAATATACAAAATTTCATTGCAATGGGGGGGTTACAACCCCCATTAACACCCCCTACGTACGCCAATGATCTCTCATATGCCTCCTCCTCTATTTTCATTTGTTTGGTTTGTATCCTTACCACTGATTTAAAAAAAATTGCAGTAATATAATTTTGTTTTTTTTTGCTGCTTCTGCACTTGTAAAAGGTGTCTGTGGTGGTGGATAAATATGGGCGTCTACCTTTAAACCTTTGGGCGTTCCAAACAAGTGCATCGAACTATACTTAAAAAAATAGATATACTGTAGTGTGAAGGTATATAAACTGCATTTCTTGGGTTTCAACATGCGAATGCATTGGCCCACTTATAAGAGATACCTTCCCATCCACCCCACACGAGACAAACATGGGTTATTCCTACCATATTGGATTTTATATGGGCATCCGATAAAAGATAATTGCATCAGATACGGATTTGTTAATCTCTTTGGATCTGATAGCTTTTGAGTCTAAACTCTGTTATAAATGTGCATTTTTTTACACACTTTGTCCTTTCCAAATGCCCAACATGTCGTAGTAATTCGTAGAATTGCAAACGGTTATTCAAATAATAATGATCAAAAACCAGTGTTGCCCACGCGGTCGCATCATCTCATGGATTCTGTGCATCTGATAATTAGTTCAGAATGCCTCTCTCGTGACCCATAGCCTCACACCTGTCCCGTCAGTAAACACAGATGCTGTTACAGTACTTGCATTTCTTCACTTATACACGTCTGTTTGCCAATTCCCAGAACTCTAAGTAAATTAGTTTTCTGCGAATTGCGCATTAACTTCCCTAGTTAATATATCTCTCCACGAGTTGCCAACTGGAAACCAAAACGTTAATGGCGTCGAAAGTAATTCAGAGCTAATATACAAAAGTGCGATTGCAATGCATCCTCATCACTTGTTTGGCGATAATGTTCAGTGATGTTCTTGCGTCGTAAAATTTAACCAATTAGCAATTCTTCTCATAAGGTACTGTATAGATGGACACCGTTTTCAGTAAGTGTTTTGGCATAATTGGAACATTTAAAAAAAAGTTGGTTGGCTACTGGATTTCAGTTCTAAAGATAGTTTTGCCTACAAAATGTTTTTTTTTTCTCCCACTATAATGGCTCACATTTTCCTGTACGTTGTTGCTTACAAAAAAATTGAAACGGTCATTATAGTGTTGAAAGTACTGGCAGTCTCTTTTTATTTTGGACGCCATTTTTGAATGTGTTTTTTTCTAATGTCTATTGCATTGTATATTGCAAATACCGGTAATAGTTTTAGATATTGAATTGTACGTCAACAACAACATGGTAATAATTTCCGGCAATATTTAATTTATTTTTGTATAAACGTTTTTGAGCGTCTGTTATGGAAAATCTGTACCGAATTTTTGACTTTTTACTCAATGCATTTTAACTTGCCTTCTTATTTAATTTATTTTATGCAAGTAGCAAGACGATAGAATCTCGTATGTTCTAGCTTAACATAGAATCTCGTATGTTCTAGCTTAACATAGGGAAAAATAACCCATTTCCACACTTGCTGTTAATCACTAAAAAGCAATCTGATCGAATCACTAAATAGTATCAAAAACTTAAACCACACTGCATATCTGACGTTTTGGCAAACACTAACGTATTTTATTAAATATTATCGAATTTAAATCTTTTTTGAAATACTTCTTAGGTTTTTTTTGTATTCCTATATTATAGAGGCCATGCGGCATTCAATATTATTTACAGTAGAATTCTGTTATAACAAACAAGTGAATTCAGTTTGGTTTAATCAAAACCGTAGCGAGAATTTAATTTCGGGGGTTCAAAAATTTTTACAGCATGTATCGATACAATCATAGCATGCAAGGCCGTAGCCAAGTCCCATTAAAAATTTAGTGTCGCGGGGGGGGGTCTGTCCCTAAGACCCCCCTCTGGATATAATGAACTATTTCACGAAGATAACGAGCTAATTTCTCTCTCTCTAATTTCATCTTTGCCCTCGTATTCGAAGATGCCCAGGTTTTTGTTAATTTAAAGAGAAAAAAAAAAGACTACTATGAAACACTTACAAATATATTCAAAATTTTAGTTACGTGCAGGTTGTTTTTGTACTGAAAGTGGAGGGCATTTCAACCGCTATTTTTTTTTCCCTTGGAAAATCCAAAACTTCCGTAGTAATCAAGAAAACTTATCAGAAGTGCTGTCTTAAATATCAATCTCTTTTAAAAGCTTAAAAATCGTAACTGCAGATAGAGTACATGGATTTATAAATTCGACAATTTAAATACGCATGGCTTTTGTAAAATATTATTGCCCTTCTCAAAGTTAATACAATTTGTGCAAATGGTCAACACATAAAGCCACCGGCAAACATTCATGGTACTTTTTCGTGGGGAATTTTTGTAGATGGTAATGTCTGACAATAACGCTTGAGTCCAAATTGGAGTTTCCAGTGTATAGGAGAAAGCTTGATCTCAGTCATCTGCATCTGGAGTTACCATCTATAAAAATTCAACACAAAAAATTACAAAAAAAATGTCCTGGTGGGAGTTGTATGTTGACCATTTGACAATTGTGTAACCCTGAGAAGGGTAATATTATCTTACGAAAATCTTATAAACAGAGAAAGGGAGCGCTTTACAGTGCCTCGGTGACCTAGCGCTTAAGGCGCTCGGGACCCTAGTTCGATTCCGGTCCAGGACGATGCCTCTTTTTCTCCTTTACATTGAAAACTATAGTTTGGGCTCTAGTGTAGGGGTCAGAAATTACCATATATTAATTTATATGGTCAAACAAAACTAGGATTTTTTGGTCAATGGTGATAGCGAAGGACGGTTATAACGAAGAAATTTCTCCAAACCTTAATGTTCGCTATAACCGAGTTCAGTTATACTATTAAATATCACATCCTTGCAACTTAAATGTTTTATCCTAAAATGACTTAATGTTACAATCAAATGTAGGAAACAGTGCTGCAGACGCAAAACTCCCGTGCAAAAAGTCAGGCTGTAAGTTATTCGGGTTTCGGCTAGTTGGCATATGTCATTAGATGAACACAACGTCCCTCAATTCAGCCAGAAACAGGTTTGTTTTTTTTTGTTTTTTTTTCATTTTCTGAAAATTGGGATTTTTTGAGTTGTAACACTTTCGTCGCAAGGGTGCGATATATATATAAAGGGAATGCGTGAAAAGTTTAAAAATATAATTATTAAACGGTCAGGATCTACGATAGAAAGGTTGGCCAATGTTTTCAGGGACAGACGACCTAAAATTTAATTTTATATCTGCCTCTTTCACGTTAACATGGTAAAAGATAAATATTCTATGTAAAATTGTATTTATCTGGATAATATGTGAATATGGAAAATAAAAGTATTGTATTTTCAAATAAATGAGAATGCTCGCAATTTTTTTTAAACTTTGGGAGAGTTTAAGTAGTACATAAGCACCTGGGGTGGGCGTGATGATGTGCTTATTTTTCTATGTTAGCCAATATTAATTTTTGCTTACCAGGGAGAGAAGGGGTATAAAATGGCCAAAATATTACATACGTAATACTGGAAACCTCCTTTTGGGCAGAATAACAGGAGAAATACAAAGATCAGTCAGTATAATATGCACCCGGAATTTTCAGTGCTTCTACTCGGTGATGCATATAATATAATAGCAGCAATATAAGCAATATAATAGCAGCAATATAAGCAATGTAATAGCAGCAATATAAGCAATGTGATAGCAGCAATATAAGCAATGTAATAGCAGCAATATAAGCAATGTAATAGCAGCAATATAAGCAATATAATAGCAGCAATATAAGCACAGCAATATAAGCAGAGGAAACATTGCCTTTTCGTTTAGTTTATTTTTGCGCAAAGCGTTTAATTTCTTAAAAAGTGTAATCGAATAGGGTTTGGAGGAGGAGGAGGTGGTAAGGGTAAGAACCTGCCTTAACAACGCTGATTTATCCTTTATAACTTCATCTTGCCTTCGAATTTTCGAATTCGTATTTTATAATACTTTGGGAAATCGAAAGGCTGTTGCAGCCAACAAGAAAGAGATTAATTTAAAAGTTTAACGCAACTTGCATCGTCCGCGAAATGAAACTTGCCACAATTTTAACTCCTGTTAATTTTAGGAAGAGGAGCGTACTGGCATCGCCAACATAGATAGGTTCGATGGCATCTTCCGCAACGATATTTAAGATGGAGAATTTTGGCCGTAATTTCACCAGGTTTGTTTTCTTTTCCTACCCGTTGATTGGTTTTTCGTGAACGTAAACTTATTTTTTCCCTTTTTCTACTTCAACAGTTTCAAAACTTGTTGAAAATCATATTACGGTTACAGTTGCCGAACTAACCCTTTTTAATAAACTACTTGTAAATGAGAAAATATGATTCTTTTCGCAAATTGGGTTCAAATAATTTGTTTCCCGTCAATTTCTCATCGCCTGAAAGAGAAGCTTGCTTTTCGTTTGTAAAACTGGTTTTGTTGCAATTGATTACTCCTGAACTGACCACTGCCTAATGAGGAGCTGTTTCGATTGGAAATGATCGCCTCAAGTTTTAATTACTGTTTCTTAATTTATATGTGTGTGTGTGCGCATGTGTGTGTCAAATGATTGGCTGGCCAAAGGCACTCTCCAGCCATCCAAGACCAAGTGATCGCAACAAGGAACAATCAGAAATTCATCCAGAGAAAAGACATAGAAAGCGACAAATGCAGACACTGTCATGCGGCATCGGAGACAATCCAACACGTGATGGCAGGATGCAAGATCCTTGCGCAGTCAGACTACAAACATAGACACGATCAAGTAGCGAAAATAGTCCACCAGAAATTGGCAGCGAATGCTGGCTTTCTGACAGAAAAATGCCCGTACTACAAATATGAGCCAGAGACCGTGCATGAGAACGAAACACACAAGCTTTACTGGGATAGAGCAATCATAACAGACAAGACAGTCCCACATAACCGTCCTGACATAACCCTCGTCGATAAATCGAATAAGACCACGTACTTAATCGACATAGCAGTACCCAACACCAATAACATACAGACAACCTACACAACGAAAATCACCAAGTACCAAGATCTCAGACATGAAGTACGAGATATATGGGGTATGGAAAAGATCCTCATCATCCCGTTAGTCATCTCAGCAACAGGGATAGTACCAAAAACGCTTGCGACGAATTTGGAGATACTCAACATTGACCCAAACACCTACATTGAAATACAAAAAGCCACAATCCTAAACACGTGTCACATTGTCAGGAAGTTTCTAGACATGGCACATTAAGAAGTGATGTAAAAAGAGGCTTGGGAACATGGCGCTCTGCCCGTCCCAAAGCCTGTTTCCGCCAAGAATGGGCGAGGAAAACTTTTATATATATATATATATATATATATGTGTGTGTGTGTTTCTTCGTTTTATTATAGAGTATTCTGTGAAGTACTGCCTTCTAAAGATAATAATAATCTTTATTTTTTAAGATTTTATTTATTTTAAGATCGTTACCGGATTAGGTAGTAAGCACACCAAAATGAACTTTTTATATGTTACGTGGCACGAAAGAAATTATATCCTAATAGGCCTAAACCAATGAACTATGGCAAAAGTGAGATTAGGCGCAAACCTGTTTATATCGGTTGCTCAAATTTTCAACTTTTGTACTACATAAATTCATGTTGCATACTTACATATTGTATGATCTCCATATTGCATACTTTCACATTGCATGATCTCCATATTGCATACTTTCATGTTGAATAAATTGCAAGAATTCATTTTTTACATAAATTACATGAAACCATTTTTTACATAAATTGCATGAATTCACTTTTGCATATATTCATTTTTTTGCATTAGTTGCATTTAGTTATTTTGCAATAATTGTATGAATTCGTTTTGCATATTTCCATTATAAATTGCATAATTTCATTTTATATAAATTGCACAACTTCAGTTCATATAAATTGCATAACTCCATTTTATATAAATTGCATAACTATATTTTGCATAAATTGCGTAGCTTCATTTTAATTCATAAATTGCAAACTTCATTTTACATGAATTGCATAACTGCGTTTTGCATGAAATGCATGGATGGATTTTACAAATATTCATATTGCATAAATTTCTTTCACCTAATGTTTTTTTCCACCCACCAACTTTCGTATCGGTTTGGCTTAGGGATATTAAAGTAATAGGAAACACCATATCGTGTCACGTTGTAAATATGTAAGGGCGAGCTTCTGCGGATAAAGTGCAAGGTATATGGCTTTCACGTCTTTGGACAGTGTTACCTACTTC
>QLNU02014802.1:164169862-164186700 GCA_006491805.2 Dysdera silvatica | reverse complement strand
GTTATGTCGATTCAACATCCGACATTTTGTGAAACAGTTGTCAACTAGATGTAGGGAAGCTGAAAATTGCAAGTTCCCATCGAAGCTTCTTTCAAAATTCTAAGGCTGAAATTGATGAATTTGGAAACCAGTTTGTTTGCGACGCGAAGAAAGAAAATGGAGACCATTCTGAACTAAACAATTGTAGCCGCCAAGCTCGAACAATATCGGTCTGAAGTCACTTCGGAATCTGGGAGCCGGATTTTTCGCGATGAGGAGTCGGAAGAGGAGGAGAATTGGAAATAGTCGGCTCTCCGAGCAGGCTCTCATCCGAATCCCAAAACCCTTTGACTCTACAGCGAGCAAGCGCCGCTGGGCGACGTCCGGGTGGCGCTGTGGCGTTCGGACCACATCAGGCCGAGCTGGTGGCGCCTCCTCGATCTTGACGCCTCTTTGTGTCGATAGATGGCGCCCCCCGCCCACCTATTGGGCGTATTGTTTGTGCCCTTCCTTCTCCTCTCTGTTAATTTTTGCTAGGGAGAGAGAGCGAGCGAAGATATCCGCCCCCTCCCGTTCTTCCTCGGCGCTCATCGCCTCCGGAATGCGCTGCGCCTTCTTCAGTTGAGCGCCAGTCGCCGCGCGAAAAGCAGCCGTTGTTTCGTAGCGCCGAAAGCGTCGTTAACGACCACGACCCTAGATAAGGACTATTTGCATACGGCAGTAGCGGCTTTCTGCTGCGGACTAATAATTGTTTTGGATGCTTGATGTGTGAACTTGTATCGGACTTCTCCATTTCGTTTCCTTTAGATGGGATATGTTTCGAACCAATCGGCCCTGCTCCTACACAGGTTTGGATTTATTATTTTTACTACATTACTCGATTTTTTTCATTTATTTGATTTTTCGAAATCTTCGTCAGCTTGACAACGGGTCGCCGTGTTTGTTTATTGGCGGAAGATGTGGCATCCTTCGGCGGCAGATCGCTGGTGTTTTTCCCCGGAATTTGAGAGAGGGCCCCGTCTGAACAATGTTTATGTTTCTTATTTTCCAACTTACATTTTTAAATGGCAAGAAATGATAATCTTTTTAACTTCGTGTAATTCGTAAACCTGCAATACGTAATGCTTATGCGGCTTTTCATTCATTTGTAATTAAATACGTTTTAATTTTTGATTATTTTAGAGCGATTGTTTTTTATTAGTTTATTTTTTATTAAAATATTATTTTTTGGTCTATATACGCGCAACTAACGCATCGAGGGTATTAGATTTAATTTTATAATACGTACTTTTTTCTAAACAATTGGGAATTTTAAAATTTCATTGCTTTTGTTGATAAATTTCTGAAAATAATTTCATATAGATATTTAATTTTTAAGCTGGTCACAAACATATATAAATTTATTTCCGTCCGCGACATGTGTTCGAATTACTAGAACACCTTCCTAGAATCGAGTAAACATTGTTTTTGCCGCAAAATAAAACTTCTTTGAACAATCTTTAAAACAAAATTTTAAGCTTGTTTTTAACAATGAATTTTCTTCTAAAAATCTCTTGAATCGACAAAATAAATTATAACATTAGTATGTTATCATTAACTACCTGAGAAAATTAATATTTTTTTTTTGTTTTTTTTTTTTAATTTAATAATAATAATAAAGTTTCGTAAATGTAGTGCGAAGTTTGGTAATTTTTTGGTCACCAGTCCCGTACGGAAATAATGATTAGTTAATGCCAGTTCAACTCCTTTAAATTCAGATTTAGGGTATTCAGAAGGTCTTTTTTGGATAAAAACGTTAAAGAATTTTGGTACCGCAGTGGGCCAATCGGGGGAGATGGAGGAAGCTACATGTGTTTTTTATATTGCCAACAGCCGGTGTTATTTTTTTTTTTTTCCATAGAGAAAGGGGCCCAAACTGGCCCGGAAGAGAGCATTTGATTTTTCTTTTTCCTTCTCTCTTTGTTTGGCTTTCTTTTTTTTTTCTTTTTCCTTCTGGTTTTCTACCGATGCCAGGAAGTTTGTTCCGGGAATCGGGAAAAATAAGCTTTGCCGCATGGGGGCCGCGAAAAGGCGGAAAAGATTTCTACAACAGGATTTGAAACGACCTTGTAACAATACCCCGTTCGCGCCTCCCTTGCAAAATTTTTTTTTTTAAATCTTGAATAGGTCTAGATTTTCCACCAGGACAAAATAATTTAAAAAAAATGTATATATCACTTTATAATCATAAGGGCCTTTGATAATTTCTGAATAAAAATTTAACGAATTTACTGGAAATATTTCATATTCATCCTATATTTTATTTTAGTTTCGGATATTAAATGCAGACTCGGGTTATGCCTACTTCAACACGATTAATGCAGAAAGAAAAAAAAACCGGAAAAACGATTTTTTATTGCCGGAAACACTTCCGGATGTTTTTCCCTAATTTTTTTTCCCTTCCCTGTTTACATTTAGTGCACATTGTGAACTAGATGAAATGTTGTTAATAATAGAGTTTGATTTTTGATGGCTGACATGTTTCCAATGCTGTTGCCAGTAGCGATTAACTTAAGGTGTTATTTCCATTGTAGTTCTTAACACGGCTTAGAGCATGGTTGTATTGATGCTACTATGAGGATGCATGCTAAATCGTGTAAAATAGGAGAAATATTGACATGAAATTTCAAACACTGAACGGTTAGCACCATGCGTGAAACATCTACCCGCTGGCATACGCGTAACTTTAAGGTTAAATATAGCGAAAACTTGGGGGGGCAAATTCCCCAAATTAAGTGGAAAAAAGTGCGATTTTGCCTCTGTTCTAAAAAATTTGGGGGCAGATACCCCCCCTTGCCGCCGCCAGATTGCGTCTATGCCCTCTGACCGGGAAATATTATGGCCAATATTAATGTGCAGAGGGAAGTGTTCAAGTGTTACGTAAGCAATATTTTGGCCATTTTATACCCCTCTCCCCACTCCCACCTTGGTAAGCAAAAATTAACATTGGCTAACATAGGAAAATAAGCACAACAGCAACAACCCCACCCCAAAGGTGCTTACGTAATACTTCAATACTCTGGAGTAGCTAAGATGATGTACAATATATTTTTTTTTAACTAGTCTTTTAATTATTTATGGCGCAGTATAGCCCAGATGCTCTTGCGCCATAAAAAAGCCAATCAATCAATCAATTTAATTATTTGATTATGGGGATAAAGGATTCATTTAGTTATTAATATTTTTATTTACTGGGATAAAGCGAGGTCAAATAGCCCAACTTTATTTTATCTCCCGCCCATCTTTCGGAAATAAATAATATAGAAAACGATATTCGTTGTGCGAGGGAGAGAGAGAGAGAAATTTCAGTTTTTTGTTAAATTTCTTACAATGGAAAAAAAAAACTTTCTTTACAATCACATTTGTCAATATTTCGTCTAACAACACTATACTTTTATAATGATTTTTTCTAAAATTATCACACTAAAGTTATCTCAACAACAGTACTGTAACTTAGAATAACAGTAATCTGAATTATAGCATTGGGATAACAATAACAGTAGAATAAAACTATGTGACGAATTTTTTTTAATTCGAATTCACTGTATTTATTCAATTTTATTAATATTTTATTTCTGCGAAACTTGGGGTGGCGAAGTTTTTAGATTTTTGCTTTTTTTACCCTTTTCGTTTGCAACTGTTGGTCAGCTTTTTTGTTCTGATATTACACATATATTATAAAAAAAAACCTTCCTTAGACGTATGCTTTCACAATGGCATTAAAGGAAACAAAATTACATAACTTTTAAAAAACGAACCTTAAAATGCATAAAGCCTTGTGCCCAATTTATAATTGTTGTTATTTCAGATATTGTATGGCAGCGTGTCTTTACGGACTTAATTTTTTTTGCATGGGGTTACGATTTTTTTTGTTTAGTTCATTAAGCTGTGCGGTCACGAAATTTGATCCCCTTTGTGTATATAGGCTAATAAGAAATTGATTTTATTGTCATTTCCAAAAACTTTGGGCGCACACACTTACAAGTCAACAAAACGTTTATAATGCCTCTGTTTACATAATTTTATAATGTATCCACCACACTGTTGCCGATTTCAAAGGATGGAAGCCTTTTTGTTTTGTCAATAACATTTTGGTGACAGGAGTCTGATGAAATTTTGCCCGTATGCCAAATTTTGTAAATTTCATAGCTGGAAGCCCCCCCTCTTACCTTCCCAATAAAGCAGAGCACTAAATTGTTCTCTTGTCGATTGTCCATAGATTTTGCACTATGTGTTGTGTTCGTAATTCCATCGTTGGACGTCACGCGAAATTTGCGAGTCTATTTCGCATTACCTTGCATGCTGTTTTAAAATGTAAAGAAGGTAGAGAATAATCGACCATATGGAGGTACTAAGTTTGTTTGTTTGAATTTTTAATGGCGCAAGAGCATCTGGGCTATACTGCGCCAAACATGGTAAAAGGTACTAAGTCTGTTGTGTATAAGTTTGTAATATGTTTACTTCAATGGGATTTTGTTAAGTCGGACTTCTCAGACGATATTTTTTTTCTTTCAGTTTTGAAGTTCGATATATATTGGTTCTATGCTTTTTTTTTTTGACAATTACTCAATAAATTTCTAGAAGCAATGGGATTCGATGACTATCTTTGGAATGAGCTGGTTATATAGGGCAAAATCTCGGAATAGCAGACACAACTAGATTGGAACGTCTGTCCGCTTTTGGGAGGGTTAGGACATAACAAGCATTGGGACTGGCAATTTGAAAAGTGTCGGTCAAGAGATGTCCGTTATTCGAGAGTGCTCGTGATGGAGGTTTTACTGTATATTTAGGTCAAACAGTGATATAAGGCAACCAGCGACTTTTTGGGCGAAACACTTTCTTTTAACTTTACCTTTACTTCCTCGTAAGAAAGAATATCCCTTTAACATATATTTATTTAAAAAATTCGAATCCTCCAACCAGCATTTCAAAGTGCACATGAGCCCTACAGTGGTATGGAGGTACGGAATTTATGTTCCGTGCAGAAAATCTGGGTCTAAAATTCGATGGTATCCAACGATTGCCAGATGTTTCTATTGATCTGGAGTCTGCTTTCGTGGACGACTGAGGTCCTGATTATTAAAAACTCTAGCTCCCGGTTCTTCAAGAACTCTAAGTCCCGAAGCAGCATGATCTCGACTGTCTTCATGTCTTAAACACAAGCAAACGAAGTCGCACATAAAGACTTGATGGCTTTGTGGAACAAAGATTGCTCTGATCAAGCTCTACCAGATGCGAAAGATTTTCAAATATGCAACAGTTTTGTAAGTTTACTTTATTGTTAATAAATTCGTGGCTGTTTCTAGACTCTTGTAGATTCTGGTGCGTCACCTTTGCTGTCCTTGCGCCATAGAATTTTATCTAATTAGATCATTCTTATCCTAAATCTGCTACTGGTCTCTTATCCCACAAGAAGCAGTGGCAGGAATAGCTTCTAAGGGAGGGGTATAAGGCAAGTTAGCTATCAAGAATCTGATAAGGTGTTAACCTTCTATCAGAGTGTTGTTTTATTCAGTGTAGATGGTATTTTTTGAAGAACTGGATCTCCCAGCTATCCGGATCTGTATTAGTGTCGTTTATCCGTACTCGTCTTCTTCATGCAGAAAGTTGAAGCATGCAAAATGCCATCTAACTTCCATTCTTGTCATTTACTTGACTTTATGGTGAGAGTTTGCTTGAGTTTCATTCAATAACATCATCAGTTTGTCTCTTTCTTACTAGGTCTTCCTCTTTTCCTTTCTGTTATTTCTTGGTAAATTATTTCAGTAATGCCAGAATTCTTTCTAAACATGTGTTTTGCAAGTTTGTTCATACATTCCTCAACGTGTTTTCCTGCCAACGTACCTCATGTCTCCATTCTTTTTTCACCCAGTTTGGTTAAACTAGCATTCCCTTTACACGCACACAAGACAGAAAACGTGAATGTTTTTTCTAAACTAAATTGCTAAAGTTTTTGTGCTTAGTCAATGGATTTTGTTATAACGTCGACCTTCGACTAATTTTTTTAAATCGAATTGTGTTTGAACTTAAGAAATACGTAGATATTTATTGTATGCTTTATTAGGTATACATAAACTAAAACACATTAAACAATTATTTTACAAGAAGATATAAAAATTCCGTCTCCATTTTTGTTCAACTGAATTAAACCTTTAATCGGCTTTTGTGTTTTTGTTATTTCTCCGCAAAACATTGGTTTTTTTTTAGAGGTAATATAAAGTTTTTTCATCGATTCTACATAGTGATCGTTAATTCGAAAAGATGTAGAGTTTAAAGTTTAAAAACACCCAACGTTTTTGAAGGCAACTGATTTTTACATTAACTGTAGACATTCTGCCTTTAGATAGAAGTTGCTCTACTCTCTTTCACAGTTCCCAACAAATGATTTTAATAATAGAATTTCTGGAGCATATTAGTTCCAATTCATCTGCTATATTTCAAACTCTTTAGTTGATAATCCCTCACTCTTAGCAATTGGTTTTTAGCATTTTATTGGCCGGTTCTTCGTTGTAGGACTCTTTCTGGAAACTTAACACAATCTAGTAATTATAATAATAATAATTTATTCAACCCCATATACACTATTTAGTGACACATAACTTGATCATCATAAAACTTATAGCGATGTAAGAGAAGACGTATTAAATTATTTTAGGCTTTGTGTTAGAAATGGAAGAGAATACAGAAACTTAACTTATTAAGAGATTCTCTTCCAGAATGGGATAATGTTGGCGAGAGAAAAAAGTGGATTTTTCTATGGTTCTGAATTCTGCTTGCTTTAAAGAGTTGAGATGATGTATATCTTTGGCAGAGAGATGTAGAAACCTTGCAATAGCTTAACAGTTTGTAGGTCGTTTTTATGAATTAATAAGAAATAATGTTGTTTAGGATTTTGATGGGCCTCATTTGAGAAAAGAAATGAGTTTACAATGAGCTACTTTTTCGAACTGTTTACAAAGTGCCCGTCTCTAAACGAGTAGGGATAGGTATTGAACAAAAATTAAGGTTCAGCTAAAATTAGACCGAAGATATACTGTATTTCCAAGAACGTCATTTTTTGATAAAGTAATAAGCTAAATAGAAATACAGTGGTATTGGGGGTAAATGTCATACTAAATATACACTAAAGCTTTTTTTTTTGTATCTAAAAGTATCCTTTTTATTTAAGAATACTACATTGCGATTTGTTGCTAGATAACCAACCAAAAAATTTGATTTTGTAAACTGTGGCAAATGAGGCAATTGTCATACGTTAAAGGCTCAGAGGGGAATATAAAATATCAAATAAAATAATAAAATAATGTATTAGTATGCTGTGGTTCCAAATAAATGTGAATGTACTAGAATTTTTAAAAATATATGTAATTGAAAATTTAATGGAAGTGCTAAAAACTCCCACTTTTATGTCGGGGAAGAGAGAGAGAGAGAGAGCTCCATTTTATATATTTGGCTCATTTGCCTATACGGTCCTGATTATTCACATCCTTTTATATAGTAATGAGTATCTACTTAACCAAAACAATATCATCGACGAGCGGGAAATTGTAAATAAAAACGATACCATCAACGAGCGGAGGATTGTATAAACAGTATGCGTGTGTTTTTGCCCATACATTGTCATAAGTTTGGTTTCGTTTTACTTGCATATACATTGTTGTAACTTTGTGTCAATTTCTCCTTTCTAGTGGTGTGTAGCTGTTTTTGAAAGTGACTCTTTCCGTCGCGTTTCAAACAATGGATTATTGAAACAAGGAAATGGTTAAAATTGTTCAGGAAATTATGTAAATAATAATAATTGTAATTCTGATATAATGACGGGATAGGTATGAAAATGCTGCCTCAAAAACAGAGATTAAGGAAAGGAATATGTTTCGGTTCTCGTGGATTAGCATGGTAACTACGTGACGATAATGTCACTCACTCATATGTCCTCAAGTCCGACGCGTATGGAGTTTTTGGTCCATTTTCCCACGAGGAAATATCATTAGTTTGGTTGTGAAACGCATTTTTATAATAGTCGTTTGCTTCGGGTTGTTTTTGCAAAAATTTCGCGAAATTAGCCTACTTTAAGAAAAAGAAGGAAACGGAGTGATATATAGAAAAAACAAATTGTTCTATAATTGTGTGCGAAATGTGGTTAGGAAGGTGAAAATCTGGATTAATAATGCAGAAGTTTAAATATATTTGCCTTTTTGCAATTCCACACGACTAGTATTTCCTTTAACTATTTTAAATTGTTCGTGCGTTTTTATAGCGATAAATATCGACATAATATCGTCTGGCAATCGATAATAGACTTGAAAGCTACTCCTATATATGCGTCTGCGAAACTCATTCGACCGAAATTCCCACAAATTATAGTAAATTGTTTTAAAAAAATCGTTACTTTTTTAAACAAACAGACGCCTGGTATAAAGAGAAGGGAAGTACCTAATATACTAGTAATTAAAGTATCTCCTTGATTTAGGCTTTGTATTTGATGAGTATAAACTGTATAAAGGAGCTTAACTGCATACGCTCAGAGCCGTAGCAAGGCTGCGGCTATAGGGGACTAAGCTCACTGAAAAATATTTTTTTCTCAAAATCAAATATTGTAGAATTTTATTTTAAATTTTTTATTTTGTACGAAATTGTACATAACAATGGGAATTGTTCTTTGACGTTAAAAATGTATTCAAAATAGCTTTCTACTGTAGATCTTGTATATGTAATTTTTTTTACATAGGTTTGAGTCTTCATATACTTTATAATAAGGATTGGGGAAATTATAGAGAGGTATACTAAAATTTATTTCTTAATGCAAAATTTACGTTAAATATTAGTGTTATATATTTAATATTAAATATATTAATAAAATACATCAAAACATTAACGAATTTTAAGCCTCTCTGTAGTTTTAGAGCCCTTCGCCCCGTAACAAGCGTCCAGCTATGGGCCTGCATAGGCAGTAAGCACAAAGCCTCCTAAATTTTTCATTTTTGCTGTATAGCATAGCTTCCTCCAGATCGCTATATAACTGTCCGTACGATAGTTAGGAATGGATGATAAGTACATATAAGATAATTATGAAAACCGAAGAAAAGGATTGGTAAATTTCGCCAATCATTTTCTTGAGTTATGAATGCATCATTCTCAGTTATGCATTCGTATGGCAGTTATGAATTAACGATTGAAAATAGGACCTAAATGGGAGATCAACAGCGTCTCATGAACCTCAGTATCGTAGTGAAATTTAGTAGAGAGTTAGTTAGTTTAGTAGAGAGTTACTCACAGTAAAATTCCTCGTAATATATACATTCGAGTTTCAATGTATAGTTTTCATTTTTTTTCATATAGTCAGTGTTTAATCCTTTTTGGGAAGGTTTAACTGCCCATCAGGAGGAGTAGCAATTCAAAGAGTATGGGACTTCAAGTAACTTTGGGACAAATCAAGTGATATGGGCAGGACAATGTATCTTATTGTTCAATGGTGGAGGTTTGGGACCTCTGACCCCCCCTTCAATTCCTATTTCACTGCTTCCCATCTACCCTTTGCAATATATCCCTGACGAGGGAAGAATGTGGGCCAGATAGAAATTTTGGGAGTGAAGTTATGCCTGTGTAGTCACTGCATATCTGTATCTTGAAACAAGGGCCAGCGTCCAATTTGCAAGTTTTTGGGGAAGTTTATTTGAATTCCGATAGTTTCGATGTTATATGTATGATTTAAAAACTATCGAAATTAAAATGAAAAAATCTTAGTTTTCTTATTAACTTGCATTTTGATGTTGGCCCTTGTTATTCCAAGATAAGAAATATTCACGTGGTTTCAACACTCAGCTGTAGGGATTTTAAGGGGAAAATCTAAGGCGCTTCCTCCCCCCCCTCTCAAAACTAAGGATAATTATCCAGTTCCTTTTCTCTTGTCCGGTATTTCATTTCTCGTGACTCTTCTTGGCGCAGAATGACCAGTGTTGTCCTTGCGCCATAAAAACACAATCAACCAACCATTTCTCATGATACTTTAGGTTAGAGGTTCTCAACTTTGGGGGGGTCCTTCACAGTTTTAGGGGGGGGGGACATTGTAGTCTTAAATTGGTGAACTCAAATAGTAGTAGCAATATTGGTTATCGCTGAAAAATCACTCAATAGCCGAAGCACTGAACGAATCTTCCCGTTTTTAATAGATGAGCAAAATGCTTCACTGACTCTTTTAGTAAATGAGTTAGCACACTTAGATTTGGCGCACTTATACTGCTGATATTGCTAATGTAAAAATTTCTAAAAAGCGGAATGACATCTCGGGATAGAGTGTATGATCAAAAAGAAGTTGGAAATCACTCTCTTGAGCAATCTTTTAACTAAAGGACTGCCTTATTTCCGCTCTGATTTAGCGTAGTAGTTAATTTAGTGAGTGGCTTTCGTTTTCTGATCAAGATATCCTTTAGTGTAACAAGAGCTTCAGCACTACAAGAATGGTAATTT
Source organism: Dysdera silvatica (assembly GCA_006491805.2). NCBI lineage: Eukaryota > Metazoa > Arthropoda > Arachnida > Araneae > Dysderidae > Dysdera > Dysdera silvatica. Next base: position 164,176,218 of record QLNU02014802.1, on the reverse strand, counting down.
TGTGATGGCGTAAAATGAGGATTTCCAAAGTAGAAATAGGGATGTTTGGTTGCCATGGGGAAAAATTAAAATCACTATTAAAGCTAAAAGTTTCTATCTGAAATAAAATTTGGGGACGCCTTTGTCTAAAGGAAAGCATATATGCGTGAACTAATGATATAGGTAACCATTCGTAAAGCTGGACCGTACCCCCCTCAAAGAGAGAGGGGGGGGCTTATATAAAATTTTACTGGGAAGAGGGAGCTATGTTGTCGAGCCTCTTGAAAGTTGAACTTATCCTAGGCTCTAGTCCTGTAATTCCTTCATTATGAATTGATCAGTGAAAAGAATTTTACATATTTGTCTATTAATCAGTTGTTTAAGATTTTTTTATGAAAATATGAAAATGAGGATTACGACTATTCAATTTTCCTTATATTTTCTTTTAACATGACACATACAAAAACATGGTGCAGGGCGTAAGTCAAGAGACCCCACGTTTCATTTATTATGAAAAGTCAAATTGGTTGCAAACTATGAATTTTTGCAGTTGAATGTTTTTTTAATAGGGTTCTCGGAACTGGAATAACAGACTCAATAGCTTATTTAACGGACAAAGAAATAGATGTAATGAAATAAAATTTCTGCATGTGAATGGGGTGCAATGAAAGTTAAAAAAACAATTAACAGTAAAAAAGTAATGTGTATTTTCAGAAGCGTCCAAATTGTTAGCTCGTCATAAAAGGAGACAGCGAAATATTTGTTTGTCACTGTAATTTTGAGAAACAGGGAAGTTAAAGTACAGGCGTCTCTTTTTACAAGGCGCCAAAGTGCCTGCTACCCCTCACCCCACTTTATCCATCCTAAAACACCGGTTCCAAGAAACAATGCACGAGCACACGCGGCTCATTTGTCCCTTTGTTAAGCCTCTTTGTTCGCGCCTATTGCCTTTCCAAATTACCGTTGAGACAATAGTTTTCGCGCGTTCAATCTACACCTCATAAAACCTGCTCGGATCGAGCAGGGAAGAGTCGTGGTGTCTGTCTCCAGTAAAGTGTTTAGCCATGCTCTCTCTCTGTAGCTCTTCTTGCCCAAATCATGCACCAGATTTGGCGAAATACTTTATCTTACCATTAATAAACGGTAGCTGGAATCTAATCTCGACCGAGTGATGGGAAATTCGAATGACTTTTCTTGTCTGGCTTATAAAACTACATCGGCTTTGTCATGCGATCCCATAATGCGCTAGTAGGGACGTTCCTCATTCGTGCATCGAATGGTGACTTAGCCGTGTGGTTTGTCGTTGTTCCCTTTGTTCAAGAACGACTGTAGAATTTTAAATATTCTGCCCTTTCTCTTTTCCCACACTTATTTTTCGTGATTATTTTCCTTACATTGATTGACTAATAACGACCCTTGATTGTTCCCATGTTCAGCTCCGAGCTTTAAAATCCACGCTATTGTGCACATGGTATTATCTGCTATACGTAATCTTCATTGTTTCCGTCATCTTGCGAGTGCGTAGTGGTATATGTATAACAAGAAGATAGTCATACACTGATTTAAGTCTGTATTGCCGATTGTGCATTGTACGTGGAATTATTGCGGAAGTTATTAATTTCCGCTAATAATAATAATATATTTTGAATTCAAATAAGTAAGAAACGTAACCGAGAATGGAACAAACATTATTCTGTTTTCACTAAACTAAAATTAAACAGCCGTCGTGCATTGCTAGCCACATTACCAAGAACTTAGCCACCGCTGATCCATGTTTAAAAAAACCTCCACGACTTTGCTGTGTAGATGCGAAAATTCATGTGTATCCTTTTGTGCGGCGCTCATTTCAAGATGGCCGTCCTGTCAGGTAATGACGTAACTATGTCCTTTAGGTTCTTGAGCAAGAAATCATTTTGGGGGTCCTTTATTTAAAAAAAAATAAAGGGTCCCTAAAAAATGAAGTAGAAGCCCTTAAGTGTCTTCCATTTTTTCTATACAGTAGCTACGTCACTGCCACCGTCAGACAATCTCAGGATTTAAGCAAAAATGCAACTGAAAAGTCTAAAAGAAATTCAACTTATTACTATCAAATAATAAATGTCCAAAGCACCAGTGCTGCAATTGTAAATAATGATTGATTAAATAGGTTGGCATGTGGGCAGATGTAGCAAAGTTGAGCAAATGCATACAAGCACACAAACGGATAGTTATGTATAAAGGAGGTTTTTGGCGGTTAAAAAATATCATTAGAATTACCATACGAGAGAAACAAAATTCTAAACCCCCCCCCGCTCCATTATTAGCAAAAACCCCCATCCTTTTTGAAATCCTTGTACTGGCCTGGATAAATAACACATGACAATATTATCCAAAGATCATAAAAGTTATTCAAAAAAATAAATAAATCATATTCTAAGTTTCTTTGCCTTCAAGATTTTCTTGGGGTGTTTTTTGATACCATTTAGAGTTCCTCGATTGATCTGATGATTTCAAAATACTGTGATAAATACCTGTCAGTTTCAAAATACTGTGATAAATACCTGTCAGTTTCAAAATACTGTGATAAATACCTGTCAGTTTCAAAATACTGTGGTAAATACCTGCCAGTTTCAAAATACTGTGGTAAATACCTGCCAGTTTCAAAATACTGCGATAAATACCTGTCAATTTTAAAATACTGTGATAAATACCTGCCAATTTCAGAATACTATTCACTTGAGGAAAAGTTCCAACATCCTAACATGGTGTAAAACATAACGCTGTATATTGTCGCGAAGATTATTTGAAACTCTACTTTCTGTCCTTTAATGGGTTGTGATATTTAAGAAATTTTCACCCAATTTTTGTTCACTTTCAAAAAAAAAAAAAATGTGTGGTTGGTATAATCCATATTTGAACGTCGACTGCCAAGCGGTTCCAGATTTTAACATTACTGCTTAATCAAGCTCCCAAACGTACCGCTGTATCAAAACAGCCTTGACGCCCCCAAAATGAGCTCAACAGAATTGTAGACGTGTAAGTTAACAATGCGTCTGCTTGACGATGAGTTTGTTTTTTGGCGGCATGCATGCCCGAAATGGGAATTTTTAATCCCTTTAGAATTAAAATGCACACCTCCTTTACAGGTACTGCTGTGTTGCATGCTCCGTGCTGCATGCAGTGACTCTGACGTCGACATGTAGTTAAACTTACATTCCGTGTGGGCAAGTGTTTTCTTTGTCAGGAAATGCCAACTATGGATTTGCAATGATTGCAAATATGCTAATTTTGTTTACCGATGCCAAAACGTCGAAGATAATTTACGCAATAAGCATAATTCACAATCCTGCTAAGTAAACATAATATCGTGGTTGAAAACTGGCTTATTGTAGTAGACTCCTGCGAATATGGCTTCTGGCTCTGATGTAAAAGGGGCGGAGTTACTCTTCCGTGTGACGTTACGAGTGCAAGCGATTGAACTAAAAAATATACCAAGTTTTTTATGCACTCACAATACTCCAGCATCCTCTAAAAGGGGTGGCCGGATTAAAGAGAGTTTGCTATATATAAATTCTTAAAGTTCGAAATAGGATGAAGCCATCACTATATGAATTGTGCAAGAACCGTCGAGTCACGAATGTGACACGTTCTTTAATCCTGCCTTGTTGCGGATTCGACTCTCATGACTCGGCAGAATGCGTGTCCTAGTTTTTGCTTTACCCTATTTCAGGATTTGGCTCCTTAGGTTTCGAGAGGTTCGGATTCTTCGAAAAAATGTAGGTCCTTTGCCCCCATGGTGACGCAGTTGAGAGGTGTTCGTCTATCGTGTCGTTAACCCAGATTTGACCCCCAATAGTGCCGTCGTAGAACGCGTGTCGCATTTTTTGCTTCTCTCTATTCCGGGATTTGGCTCCTTACTCAGGCTTCAAGAGGTTCGGATTCTTCGAAAAAATGTAGGTCCTTTGCCCCCATGGTGACGCAGTTGAGAGGTGTTCGTCTATCGTGTCGTTAACCCAGATTTGACCCCCAATAGTGCAGTCGTAGAACGCGTGTCGTATTTTTTGCTTTGCTCTATTTCGGGATTTGGCTCCTTAGGCTTCAAGAGGTTCGGATTCTTCGAAAAAAATATGTCCTTTGCCCTAGGGTGGCGCAGTTGAGAGGTATTCATCTATCGTGTCGTTAACCCAGATTTGCCCCAATAGTGTCGTCGTGGAATGCGTGTCGTATTTTTTTTGCTTTACCTTATTTAGGGATTGGGCTCCTTAGATTTCGAGAGGTTCAGATTCTTCGGAAAAATATGTCCTTTGCCCTAAGGTGACGCATATTCGTCTACCGTGTCGTTAACTCAGATTTGACTCCCAATAGTGTCGTAAAACGCGTGTCGTCTTTCTGCCCACCGTAGTCCGGGGTTTGGTTCTCGTAGCGGCAGGGGTTCGAATTCCTCGGGAACCTGCATGTTCTGGCGCCTCACACCAGCAGCGAATCATGTACTGTGGATGACACCTGGATGTGTAGATGGCGCTTAATTTGTGAGTACTCGTGCATATAAAGCTCGATTACGGTTTCACGAATTTCGATGCAATTTCGTACATGGGATCAGTACCGCATTAGGTACAGTATCATTTGATTTCGTGGGGTATTACTGATATTTTGCTCCATACTTTGGAAACCCTATACCTTTTGAACATCTTTAAAAATGTGGAACTAATGGGATATAGCTTTTATGAACACAGATAATACCAAGAGTACTTAAAACGTACCAGTTTGGGGTGGTGCAGTGGTAACGCGTTCGCTTGGTGTGCAATTACCCCGGGTTCAACTCCCAACTGTGCAGAAAGAAAAAAAAGAACGTTTATCGACTAACTACTTATCGTAGTTCGAGGGTTGGTGTCCTACGTCTTAACAGGTTCGGATTTCTCCGAAAACTCTGGGTCTCAGTGCAGTATGACCTTTGCTCTCTTCGAGCCGCAAAATTCACGAACAAAGAGTTAATCTGTGAATAAATCTTGATTTATTTATTTTATTTTATTTTATTTTTTTTTTGGTTATGAAATAGGAGCATGAGAGGAAAAGCATATGTGAAAGAAATTTAGTACATAATCACATAGGCGTAGACAGAAAGTTTATAAGGAGGGGGTTATAAGCTTAATGGGAGGGGTTAAAGAGCTACAACTCATATTGTGCGTTCGCGCAGACCTGACGCCTGATACCGTTAGCAGACGGGTTAGTCCATTGCAGTTTAGGGAAGGGCGTCTTGCCGAAACTGGTTTTTCGCGCGGGAAAAACCAGTTCCTCCAAGACGGCCTTCCCTAAACTGCAATGGACTAACCCGTCTGCTAACGGTATCACGCGCCAACTGAGCGCGAATGCACAGTACATTTCTATGTTAAATATACAAAATTTTAATGCGGTGGGGGTTACAACCCCCAAAACTGCCCCTGGCTACGCCCATGCATAATCATAATTGTTTTATATGTAATTCATATCCTGCTTACCCTAAAACAGTGGTTAAGTTGCAATACAGTGTGTTTCTAAAAATTCATTTGATTTTGAAGTCTACTTTTAAAGGCAAGGTTGGATATACTTTTGTAAATTGTGTTGACCACTTCTCTACAGCGTAGCGACGCATGGGTGGTGAGGGGATCAAGCGGCTTTAAAAGAGAACATGTGGTGCGGCTATAGAGAAAACGATGCGTTTTGATATCCACCGGGAGCGGCTTGTGCACAATGAGCCCCCTTTCATGCGCCACTGCTCTGAATTGTATCTTTAACTTTTAATCTTGTTCCACCTCTCGTTTTTGAGAAGGACGATAAATTAAGCTAATATTTTTAATTTAAATTCTATTATGAAATTACTCAATTTTGACTAAAATCTCAGGAATACTAGTTGTAGTTCCAAGTGTGTCCAACCAAAGCTTGAAATCTCGTAAGCAAATTGTATTGATTTTTACTTTGAATGATAAGGAAATAGATGGAAGACTTGGTGTTAAATTAAAATACGGAAGAGACTATCCGTAGTTTTCATTGATGAAAGAAGAGTTAGGCAAGTTTGATCAAATCCATAAGGTGAAAAATAACTGTCTGCTTTCCAATTTCGCTGGACAGAATGATCATTGCTATCCCTGTGTCTTAAAATACAACTGGTAGCCGATTTCACAGTACTTATATGTTGCTTCACGTGTGCAGTAAAATTGGAAGTGCACACTATAAAATTGGAAGTGCACACTATAAAATTGGAAGTGCACACTATAAAATTGGAAGTGCACACTATAAAATTGGAAGTGCACACTATAAAACTGGAAGTGCACACTATAAAACTGGAAAGCACTCTTGAGACAGATGTTTTATCCTGTATATGTCCTCGTGTTATTTGAAATATGTGATATTAGCAAGAGTAT
>QLNU02014802.1:164146353-164169762 GCA_006491805.2 Dysdera silvatica | reverse complement strand
AGGGGGGTCGGAAGAGGTCTTTTTCTCACACTTAGCTCGTCTGTTGGCACACATACACAAAATCCTTAATTGTTTTTTTTTTTCCTCCATTCTTTCTGACGTTGTAGATCATTTTGATAACCTACCTACCTGCCTGCTGCTTTTGGTGATGATTATTACTTGTCTGTTTTTACTATCCTTTTCTATCTTGACGTTCGTGTCCAGTGTTGTTCGCTCGCTCTGTTGTAGCAATCGAAAGAAGACTACCCCTCTGTTTTTTTACACATGAACATTAAACCAAATAACTCGATACTTACGAACTAATGAAACTCCTAAATGGTTCAAGTATCTAAGCAGACAGTCTTTTTTTTAAAAGACTCATCGTTCAAAATTAGACTGACTCGAAAGAGTTTGAATTCTAAAAGAACGAGTGACTACCCTTATTCAGTTTTCTGAAATAATTTTCTCTCCCTCCCTCTCTTCTTAAAGTATATGGATTGTACTGAATGATACGATCCCTTATGTACTTTTCACTGTATGCCACAGTAAAAGAGGGAGTAGAAATATCTTCTTGTAACCCATGTGCCATGTACTTTTCTATTATATAATTATTTGCGTGTAACACATACATTATAATTTCAACAAGCAAATCCCCATAGGAAATGGAAAAAAAACATTAAGAATTTAAGTGTATGATGGGCAGTCTAATGTGAAATTTGGATGCTGCAGATTTTCTCCCTTGTCTTCGCAATTTCTGTGATTAATGTGCAACACTTGCAAAGTTTGGACCTTATGCACTTACATACGGTTTGCTTACTGCGCGCTAGGACGAAATTTGCCCCACTCCGCATGTGGTGAACGTTTGGCGTAATGGGGCTCAGTGTAAACATGCACTGGGATATACAGTTACCCCCATATTTTCAATAAATTTTCTCCTAGATGCCTTTAAAGGACCCCGCGAAATGCACCATCTGGTGGTATTTCGCTCCTTCGAAATGGGGCCCCCACAAAAATGGGTGTTCCTGCTTATATAGAGGACTAAGATAGGAAAAGGAGGTAGGTGTGGAAAGGGTGCCCAGGTGGCCAACTAATATGTTCTCATTAACACCCCACGTATTTCCGCGGATTACCTTGCCAGATGGTTTGTTGCACTCTAACCTATGCTTTTCAATTTTCTAAAAAAGAAGAAAAAAAAATCTTATCGTAATCTGTAATCGTTCTATTTGGGTTGTGGGAAATTACCACAATACCCGCCAAAACGGGCTACGTGTTGTGTGCGCTTCCAAGCCGTGTAATTTGCCGCGATTTCTGTCAAGAGCTACAAAGGCGACATTGCAAATGACAATGTTGTGAAATTGTGTCACACGACAAGTGGAACGTTGTATACTCTTTTATCTTTCAGCAAACGGAAATTGAGCTGCAAAAGTGCATCCAGAGGTAAACCTGTACATTTCCCGAACCGTGGCAGAAATTTGCTACCTTTCTCCCATTCTTTAGAGCATATTAAAACTTGCCCCAATCATCGTCATGTACATAAACGTAGAATTATATGGGCCCGAGCCCACCGCCTCCAATAATTTGAAATAAACTGCGATTTTACATAGATATACTGTAATGTATAAGCGGGCATAAAATGTTCATGGGCCTCCCCCCACCCAATAAATTTTAGAAGACTACACTGAGGGTCATGTACTTATATTTCCACCACTATAAACGAACGATGCCCTCTGAAATCGATGAATCGTGCAAAATGTATGACGGCCAAAAATCGATAGTTGATATCGATTATGAACATACCTTTTATGAAAGGAACTGAAAATCTTTTACGATGGTCTGGATATGAAGAATTGTATCGATTTACTCTTTTCAATTTACGTTATTGTAATTTCAAATATGTTTTTACTATTCGTCGCTTCCGATTAATCGATTTAAATTAAGTATCGAATAGTTGAAACAGTATAAAAAAAAATAAATGCTTTATTTTATATCTTATTTATTTTTTAAAAGCGATGGTATCTCATCATTGAGTGCTCTTACGTTTTATCGAAATTGTTACTGCCAATTTTTCCCGAATGGATTTTTGATATTTTCGATGTGCGGAATTATTTATTATTCTGCAGTTGTCAGGGAAAAAAATAACGATAGGGATTTATTTTAGGGAAATTATATTTAGCAGTGACCTATGACAAGACAGTGACACAAGGAAATCAGGCATCACTGGTCGGAAGTTCCTTATTAGCAATTTGTATTAGGAAAGCCAGATTGAAGAGGTCTAACTGTGTGTAGTTGCAAACTTTTAATTGCGTAGGGATTTTGTAGTTTCTCGAAAAACCACAAACGGAAATGGCAATAGATAATTTATATCTGAGCATTTTTCTACATTTTTAGTTTGTTTCGTTGCACAAAGAACTTGGGATAGTTCATAGCGACCAGAGCCGTCAGGGGAGGGCCGCAAAGGCTGCAGCCAGGGGCTCGGATGAAGTCTGGGGGGCCCATGCTGACAAGACCTATGCTATGAGAGGGGGGGGGAGCGGTCGAAGCGAGCCTGGGGGGGGCCGTTTTGGCTCTAGGCACCCCTGATAGCGACAGTGTGATGGAAAATTTGCACTTACCTTGATCTTGGTTGCGGGTATGGTTTAAAAAATTTTTGGAATATCCTGTTGTTGGTCGTTTTATGAACGAATACTAACAGTGTTTTGCGAGCTGGATGACTATACAATCCAGTCTTACTTAATCTGGGAAATTAGTTAAAATAGTTTTTGATGGTTCAGTCTTCTTTTTAAAAATTTTGCCTGTACTAATCTGTGTTGTGAAACTGACACTTTCTTATCTATTTCTCACAATTTTACAGCACATAGTGACTCTTAAACGAGTTCACTGTCACTACAGCTCGTTTTATCAAAACTTCCGAATAACGGACACCCCGAGACTTACGTATCTGTCCGCTATTTTTTTTTAATTTAATTTTTCTTTTTTTCTTTTTAAATTACAAATATTGTATATATTCTCTAAAGAAATACAATAATATAATATAGGGGTGTTGGCTATTTGGAAAGGTTTTGTGTTAATAAGTATCGGGCCTAGGAATTGGAAAGTGTCCGTTAGTCGAGGGTGTCGGTTAAGGAGATTTTACCGTGTTTTTGTACTTAAGACGTTTTTTCTTTGGATTTTCACTGCCTGTCCACACCGCAGAAGAGGCTGCGCGGATAATTATTTTTGGGCCGTTCTATTTTTAAGAATTGTGCTAAGTTCCGCATAAGCAGACGGCCATGTTTTTCACGCGAAGACGCGCAGGGAAAACACTTTTTAGGAATGTAAAGCCGAGAAACAGTATTTCATTCGCCGTATGCAGTAATGTGCATCCCAATAACGCCGTTTTAATTAAAGGTCATTTCCGTTCAACGACGATTTTGCTCTGCTCCCTGAAAATCGCTGATGGGAGAGTTGGCCGTAAACTAGCGGTCTGTCAACTCGTTCAGTAAAAGCAGCACTGAACGAGTCCGACATATGGGCAAAAATCTTTTAGTGTACCTTCACTGTGAACGTTCATCAGGAATGTACCACTGCCAACTACTAAGAGAAACAGTGTAATTTCTCCACGTAGCCGTGTATATTCAGTTAAAAGTTGACTGTTCGTTGGAGGGTTGATTGTAAAACGTAATTACAGTGGAACCTGGTAAGGCGACCACCCTGAATAAAGTGAGAACTGGTAGGGACTTAGTCGTGACTATACCAAAGTCTGTCGCGTAGAGCGACCACTTGTCTATGCTGGCCATTGCATTCCAGTTCCAAAGGTGGTCACTTTAGGCAGGTTCTATTGGATGTCTCTGCGCAATAAAATTCTGGACACTGGGAATTGCTGAGTGCTTTCAGAAATGGTCGTAGCACACGAGTGTCCGGTTTAAGAGGTGAAGTGAGCACAGTTCTGTCTTCTCGCCATCTTTGAGTACACATGGTAATTGTGCTTGACTGCGTTGAAAGGAGAACGCATCAACGATGGCTAACTTCTATTTTTGGAGGACCAAGAACCAAACAGCCGACCTTTGTCGATATGAATGATGTGGAGAACAGGATAGACATGGAAGGCGTTGAAATGCGGATTTACAGTGCTCCGTGTTCCAAACGAGTTGGTTTTACTTTCCAAGATTTATACCCCAGTCATGAACTAATCGTTGGTAGGGACCTACAGTCTACCACGGAATCCGAACCATTGCCATCCTGGAAACCAAAGCCAGGATTGAAGATCTGTATGTTAATTTTTGATTGGCCAGGGTTAGCCCTATTTTTCGTTGAATGTGACAGAAAATGAGCAGCAGCTAGTATATGGCGATTCTCTTTTGGCGAGAACTCGCTCGTTGGCGGTCGTAATTCCTAAGGAAACCGGTCCGTCTCTACGTTCTTAGCAGAGCGCTTTAGATCAACGAGTAATTTGTCTTATTTTTATTTTTTTGCTTTGTTTCGGGGGAGGGGACTCACGTCCCACCCCCGCAAACAACAAAAATCTATAGTGGAAGAATCACGTGATCGTTATTTACTTCGCGTGCGTGCCGCATCTTGCGTGCCTGCGGCACTTTTTCTGGTCGCCCTCTATTGTGCTTCGCTCTGCGCTTCTTTTTGTCGCCATCTATAAAGCACCCCGAACTCCTCCCTAATTTTTTATTTTCATTTTTTCTAACTGCAATGGTTTTTATTAATATTACAGAATTTTTTGCTTGTCCTTGCTTTTTCTAATTTTTCTGGCCGCCGTCCAGTTCGATACTACTTTCATGTGCAATTGTTAACTTTTATTGGTAGGATTTCTCAGTATTTGCTATTTATTCAAGGTTTTTTGTTTGGATTAGGCTTCCGTGCTGTTTCTCATTGATGGACAACAATAGTTTTACCTCTCTTGTTTCGCAGGTTTTGCGGAGGTTCGCATAGCTGGTTGTAGGTCCACAACAGTCTTTGATTTTACCATGTTTGGCGCAGTATAGCCCAGATGCTCTTGCGCCATAAAAAATCCAAACAAACAAACAATAGTTGTAGGTCGCGCTGTTGGCGTCACATTATCTGTTATAATAACATCAGAGTTGCATGCTTCCGCAAAATTTCACTGACTGAAAGGGATAATAAAGATAAATGTGGCTTTTATTGCCGAAGCTATGGAAATTTGCATGTAATCCTTCAACTCACGAGATATTTAAAAACCACAATAACTGAAAAAAAATGTCTGTTCTCTCACACAAACACATACACATAAGATATTGCAGGGCGAGAACGCTAAGTTACTTCACTTTGTTTATGAAAGACTTTAGGGTAACTGTGACTTTTAGACAGTTAGTTCGAGCCCCAACAAACCTGGAAGTGTTCAGTATATGGCAATTCGAAAGTCACGTTAGACGGTCCATGGTGCAGTCTTGAGACTGCTTAAGAATAAATTTTATTCAACTTAATTACATTCTGCTTTGTGATATTCTTGATGTTACGTTGATATTCTTGACTTTGAGGCTTAAGATCTCTTGACTGGCGATTAGCTTAGAAATGGAGGATAGCAGAAAGCTATAGCTTATTACATGATTCTCCTCCAGATGTTTGTTTGTTTGGAATTTTTATGGCGCAAGAGCATCTGGGCTATACTGCGCCAAACATGGTAATATCAAAGACTGTTGTAAAACCCAGTACTTTGTAAAAATTTGAAAACGTGCGTATGGTCAGCATGGTAACGTATTTCATAAATGATTTTTACAGTCTTATAGCTTTGATATTTTTGCTGTATATTTATAAATTCGATTATGAAGAAAAGTTAAGCTAGCCTCATTTCAGCTGTGATAACGGGCAGAGTTAAGCCAGTGTTGACGTAGGCGATTTTAACTCAAATTGAGATCATACGCTTGGTTTGGGAAAGCGAACTAATTTGAGTAAACAAAAGTTTGAAAGTAAAGGGGGTTACTCTGCAAACGAACATTTGAAGGTAAATGTGTACTCCGCGAACGAACGTTTTGAAGGTAAGAGTGGAGGTACTCTGCTAATAAAAGTATGCAGGCTTATGAAAGGCTTATTTTCCTTATGCTAAGGAGCCACTCAAGCGTTACGTAAGCATCTTTGGGGAGGAGGTGTTGAGGGTTTTTTTTTTTCAATTCCTTCTGACAACGGGAGCGGGGAGGCCTCAACAATGCTTACGTAAGACACTGGTACATAGTCAAAAAGGAATAACCGTTCTGGCAGAATTGCAATACTTACATGTACGACACACTACGAGTAAAAGATGAACACGCGATCACAGTTAAATATTTAATTATTTAAACCAGTAGCTCTAAACCTTTTTTTTTCGCTTGAGGGCCGCATGACATTTTTAAATTATAATGGATATGTTACTTTTAATAAATGCATTTTATCAAATCCACTTCTTATTTATTACTCACTGTTTGTTTACAGCATAGGAAATATTAATAATAAAACTGTAACTGCTTAAAGACACTTTATAATGGCACAAAAATAACCATTAACAGCGTATTAAAACTTTTTTAAATGCAATAATTTATTGCGATTATCTTTTTTTTTTTATAAATAAGCGTTTATTATAACAAGCTTGCATATAAGTGTTCAATATTACAATAAAACCATAAGTATTGTAATTTGTATTACACATTGTGTTCTTATTTCAAAAACTTGTACCAACCAAATTAGAGAACCGAAATCTTACGTAAGCATAAGGGATGGGAGGGATAAGCATTTGCTTATTTTTACTTATAAGGTGGTGGAGGGGTATAAAGGGGCCAGAAACTGCTTACATAATACTTGAGTGCCACTCCACTGGTGATGGATCTGAGTCACAAACTTTTATCACTGACCTGGTCCCCACTTTCTCGCAAACATTGTGACATTCCTAACTTAACGGAGGGTAAAATTTAGGGATAAATCGTGTTCCAGAAACAAACGTAGGGATATTTTAATTGCGATTTCAGCTGCAATATTCACCGACTTTGAAGAATGTAGTATCCCTCGGGTTATTAGCCAGATCCGTCGAGAATTTTGATGTCAGTTGGGAAAATGCCCTACCCACCACAGAGGCGTAGCCAGGGGAAGTTTTGGGGGGTTCTAGCCCCCCCATCGCAATGGTTTTGCATATTTAACATATAAATATATGAGTTGTAGCTCTGTAACCCCTCCCATTAAGCCTATAACCCTCCCCTTATGAACTTTCTGCCTACGCCACTGGCCCACCAGGCGACAGCATTTTCGTCTTAACTTATTAATAAGCAGTGTAAACAACATTTAGCCAGCAGAAGTGCCGGTTCTTATTGGTCGAAAGATGAATGTGTCGTCCAATCAAAACGATCAGAGAGTTGGAAGTCTTGACCTTCGATATGGATGGGTTTTTCTCCTGTAATTTAGCTCGCCATTTCTTCCAACATCATCCAATGTAATGAAACACGTTCGGATAATTACTTCGTGCGGCGGCGAAGGTGACCTGTCCCGCGGTGTAGGCAGTTGCTGGAAGGGGGGAAAATAGCGGTGGACGGTCGGACAAACGGATCTAGGTGGCGGAAAGGAGTGTGCTAGCCATTAAATGCAAATAATGCATGTGGCACATTATAATTACGTAATTGTGAGTGCCCGCTTTATCTTTTTAAATGCCTGGCTCTTTTTCGGTTCCTCCTAGCTAGAAATGCTAAGAAAAAAAACAAGAATTTCGGTTTTTGATTTGGAAGAGGGCGTGTAAGCTGTTATTTGGAGAACTGACCTGCGTTTCTGCTGTAGAAGGTTTCAGCTCCGCCCATCTCCGAACAAAGACTTGTTCTGTTCTTTGTTTTTAATTTTTGTATTAATTATATAATGCGTCCGTTATGGCGAGCTGTTTCGCGATTGGGTGAGGGCATCTGAATAAACCAGTGATTCCTTTTTTTAATTACCTCTCTTTTTTTCACTTGTTGTGTTATCCAACAAGTGACTCGTTATATCTTTTATTGTGTGTTTTTCTACTTTTAGAATTGTCTCATTAATACTCTTAATTTTTTGCAAATGTACGAAAGTTATTAGAATCACGAGGGGGATAATTTTAATTTGGCGGGGAAGAGGCGCGAGAAAACAAATCTTTATGGTGATAATGAATACAGCACCTTGTTCTCCGGTTTTCGTCCAATGATTTTCTTAAAAATACAATGGTTCTGTTTGTTTTTCTCTGCCCCATTCTATGGATTATGTCAAATTACATTTTCAACAACTGCATTCTTGCTTTCGAATTGCACTGAAAAAGAAAAAGCTTTGTTTATATAATGGTGGTGCTTAGAAAAATTAGAAAAATTTTGAAAAATTCTCAATTTTCTTATAGGAAACATTCAAGTATTACGTAAGCAATATTTTGGCCATTTCACCCCGCCCGTAAGCAAAATTAACATTATTAGCTAATAGGAAAACAAGACCCCCACATCCAAGGTGCTTACGTAATACTTGAACACTTCCATACGAACGATGCGACTTCTGTAGTCCTCTTGCATTGAGCACTACAGAACTATTAATTATCTCATCTTTTTACCACATGTTGCCACTTAGAAAATGGTAAAAAGAACTTAGCAACAATGGCGTTTTGCCGCATGCGCCTCAAATTGGTGGTTTATTTATTTTTTTTACAATGCAAAAATTTGGAAATTCATAAGTGAGTGTAAAATGGGCTTCAAAATATGATCCAGGGTCCCCGAATGTATTCAGACGCTACTGGTGAGCGTAGCACATTGGTGAGTGTGCGAAGAAAGCGATGCACGATGGAAGACGGGAAAATTATTGGTGTGTTATTTTCAAGACCTGTTTACTGATAGCCATTTGCCAGTTCCGTTTTGTCCCCTCCACTCCGATTTGTGGATGGAGGGAGGGGCAGAAATCAAAGAAATGGGCCCGGCCCAGTTTTCTCTCCTCCTTCATTTATCTTTAATTTTTCATTCTTCTCTCCCCCCATCTCTTAAATCCTGTCTCTGTCGTACAAGAGTCACTTACGTCTGGCGGTTGTAATTAGCATGGCGCTTGCGCTTTCTGACAGGGGGGGGGGCGATTAAACGAAACACAGGAACGAACAAGATTTTTCTTTTTTAATATTTATTTGGGCCCTGGAGGCGAAGGGATTTTTCATCTTTATTTTTTTCAGATCGTTTTCAAGATAACGGTTCAGTTTCACTCGGCTTTTGTCTGAGACAGCGTGTACTTTTCAACGAAACCTGCAGTACTTCCAATTCAGATTTCAGGTGTTTGATTGCGATGATGGGTTCGGTCGGTCAAAGAATGATCGATTTTCAAGGATTGGCTTGAATCGTTCATCAAAAACACTCGCCATTTTTTACATGGGGTTCAAATGCAACCTGGAAAACCGAGAATTGTCGGGGAATTTTGAATTGTTTCTAAAAAGTAAGGGAAAATGAAATTTTTTGGTCAGACCTGAAAAAAAATCAGAGAAATCTTCTTAACCTATTCTGAATAGTTAAGTTTCAGACGAACATGAAGTTATTTTTCCAGAAACCTAAGTTCAATTCAAAGCTTTGTGTGCAATTAATCATGAAAAGTTGGGGGAAAATCTGGAAAAGTTATGGAATTTTTTTTCCGAGGTGACTGGGAGCCCTGTTTACAGGAACCGTAGTTATTTGTTATTCATTGGCCCCTGTTATCAAATTAAGGCGACATCCTTGTATTTGTTAGTAAAAGTATTTATTTATTTATTTTATTTATTTATTTTTTTTAGATACAGTGAACTCCCGAATTTACGAACTCGGACCTCCTACCCTAGTAAAATAAAGTTCGTAAAATCGAAGATTCGTAAATTGTCAGGCATTAGTCTAATGGTATATTTTTTTTGGTATCAATGCAATAATTCCTAAAATCGTGTAGATTTAAAATTGGGCGTTCGTAGGAACGTGAATCCAATGTACTTTCATTTAAACATAAACTGACACGTCTATTTTTCTGTAGCTGTATAACTGCTGTATGTTACTGTATGTACATATATTTACAGGTTATACTGTACAGCATATAGTCATTGTACAGTATGTTACATATATATATTCCTATAGTTATATATCATAGTAAGGTGGATTTTTTTTAGAGGTGTGGGTGGGAGGCGTTGAAGATATTTCTCTTTGTCAATTTTAGCATGTTCACAAATTACTCATCGTTTTCCCGTAGTTAGGGAGTATTCAAGTTTTACATAAGCAATATTTTGATCATTTTATAGCCCCCCACCATAAGCAAAAATTAACATTAGCTAACATAGAAAAATAGTAACAGCACTTCCGAAAGGTGCTTACGTAATACTTAAATCCTCCCTTATGATCACAGCCTGCGAACTCACTGAATTGGGTTACATTCGGTTAGCTCGGCCCATCGTGCAGTCTTGGGACGGTCAAACGCAAGTTACCCAGTCGTGCAAAAAATGATGAAAGGGTGACACATCGGTATTTTCACCGTGGTGAAGAGAAGACATGGCCTGTAAAAGGATAAGAAGGTTGTTCGTCGTTGATGAGTTTTCCTTGTAATATATTCATTCCCTCTGACACCATTAAAAGTTTATTGTTTCATCAACAGATTTTTAAGTACAGTCCCATCTTTTCGTGGCGAGGTAAAGAAATTGAAAAATTGAGGGGAAGGGGTCTGAAATAGTTTTAAAAAATGGTGTCACACATGCGTTACACGCTGTTGTAATGTAGGTATCTCTATGGCCAAAAAAGGATACCCATATTACAACAGCGTAGTAATGCAGGTATCCCTATGGCTAAAAAAGGATACCTATATTACTACGCTGTTGTAATGTAGGTATCCTTTCTTGGCCATAGAGATCCACCAAACTTGGAAGTGACGTGATCGAATTCCTGAATTATTGAGAAATGTACAAGAAGTGAGTGTTGACTTAATCGTTGTCTAGCTCTGCTTACCGCTGAGGATGCTCTTTCCCCAGTGAAAGTGGCATCATACCCCAATTAAAATGGCAGAAGCGACGAAGCCAGGTGCTAAACTTCAGCATTTGACGTATCTTTTTCCCCTCGCACTTTTCTACCCTCTCGTCCGTCTGGACGAGTTTGTGTCTAAAGGGGCTTTGGCTAGGCGCCTCCACCGCTTCCTGTTTTGGCGCGTCACAGCGCCAGAGAAAAGACAGAAAAGCTAAAAATAACTTTCCCGTCTCTTTCTATCTCTCCTCGCTCCTCTCTTCCGAAAGAGAACGAAAAGAGAGTCGAAGAACTGTGACACAACACTCACGGATTTTCCCTGCTGTGATGTCATCGACAGGCACGTGTCTCTTTCTCGACGTCACGAGACTGGAGTGCCGTCTATGATTTTGTTTCCTAGCATTTTTGCTTTTGCTTCATAAATACAATTCAACATCTATTCAACGATGCCGAAGGGTGTCGCTAAAAAAGTTTCGTTAAAGGGAAAATATAGTAGACGAGGTTGAACATCGTACATACTGTATGTGTCGTGATCGGGGAAAATACTTTCAGGGGCAGATTTAATTGTATATGTAAATTTGCAAATACAACGATCGTACTTCAATATTTAAAAAAAAAATTAAAAATGAATATCATTGATCGGAGAAATTGGTATAATAGGTGTTCATTAGATAAAAGATTCGACTGTGTATTGGATGGAGAGAATTATATTCAGAATGTGTCTTTCGAACGATATATTAGTTTTCTTCAATTTGTCTCCCTCCCCCGCCGCTTAGTCTTGGTCTTATAACAAGGGTTCCGTCGCAATCTGGAAATATCAGGGAATTCGAAATCGTCTCGAAAAGTCAGGGAAAATCGAAATTTTTTGGCCAAACCTTTGAAAGTTAGGGAAACCTTCCCTAACCTGTTTTGAATAGCTAAGTTCCACACGAACATAAAGTTATTTTCCCTTGAAACCGAATTTATTTTTTCGAAAGTTTTGCTTACGATTTCTCGGGGAATTTTTCCCGAAAAGTCAGGGAAAAATCTGAAAAAAAAGGGATTTTTTCCCTCTCCATGGCGAGTAGAAACCTTACTTATAATGTTCAGTATTGTATTGATCGTTTTTTAAGCCCTGTTGCGGGGGTCACGTGTTTTCTTGGCGTGTCCTCGATCGGGGTTCGACCTTCGACTGTGCCAAAAGAAAAGCGCTTATTGGCTCGATATTTACCGTACTCCGGGGTTTGGTTCCCTGGGCCTCCAGAGGCTCAGTTTCCTCGGAAAACTATGTACACTTTGTTACGGGAGTGTAGTGGTCACGCATTCGTCTATCATCCCATCAACCTGATTTCGCCTCCCAGTTAGTCCCATAACGCCTACTGTTCCGTTATAGTCCGTGGCAGCGATTCTCGACTTTTTTGAGTTACGGAGCACTTTTCAAGAAAAATTTATTCGCAGAGCACTATCGTCGCCCTTACGCCAAAGGCATGTATCTGCATTTTTGGCTGCTTTTATCTAACTATATTTTTCAAGTTGTTAGTCAAAATTCGATTGTATAATAGGGAAAAGCGCAAATTTGTTTTCGATTTTTAAATTGCTTAAATTTGAATATCAACTTGATTTTTACACTTAAGGTCATTGAAAACTGGAACTTGAAATATTGCTTCCTTAAGACATCAGTTATATACACATTTTCTTATATGCTTTTATTTATTTATTTTCTTATAAGGGCGAATAATATTTTCACCAACGCGAGTACTAAACCCAACGTCAAGTTTTATTTTATTCAAAAAGTTATATTTCTTACAAATTTTAGGGAATTGAAGAACTTGCCTAACTACATACTAACATAAATAAAAAACAATAACAAAAACCTTGTTTAGCTGGAAATTTTTCGATTCAGCAATCAGCGGTAATGTTTTATAAATCTGTCTTTTTTCGACTTTTTTTAGCAGGAAATCTAGCATTTTTTTTTTCTTTTGTAATTTTTGAGCATTGAAGAACCCGGAGCACTTAGAAAGGTTTCGCGGAGCACAGGTTGAGAACCGCTGGTCCGAGTAGTCAATTTCTTAGGTAGCAAAGATCCTTAGAAAATCTGTAAGCGCCGTTGCGCAATGCCCTTTGCCCCTCCTATGCCATAAAACCACAAACAAACGAATCACTCGCAATGGACGGATAATGGTTTTGATTTCAGAATACGTAATGTGGTTCCTGAATTCCACTCCGTACTTGCTTTTCGATTCAAACCATTTTTGCATAATGGCATTAGTGACGTAGGAAAAAGGGGGGCCCCAAGCTCCTCCCCCATTGTAAACACATTTTTCTCTAACTCCGCATCACGTGATCTTCTTTAAAACTACTCGAGCCCCCATATTTTTCGAGCTGCTACGTCACTGATTTCATTGCAAGCTTCGCTTTTTCTGAACTAATCAACGATGGATAGAGATTAAATTCTCACTTGTATTCCAAACAAGCAAGTGAAAGAAAATCACCTAAGGTCGATATTTAAATTTAGCGGGTTTCAATTAACGCCAACTCGCTCATCCGAAACTCGGTAATCTGGAACTCGCTACGCTAGTCCGCGATCTCTAATTCGCCACTCTAACCCGCCATTCTCTAATCCGCTACTCTCATTAGTCACTCCAATTCGGTAGGTTTTCAATGTTAACAATAGCCACCATTATTGCATTTACGGAAGACCTTTACCTTACACTTTCTATTGCGGACAGACAGACAGACAAAACAAAATCGGTAGCGCGGTTCGATGTATATCGAAACCCGCTAAATACCACCAAAGACCCCTGAAACGTTCTCAGACGAGATGGATGGATGAAATCAGAAAATAGGTTGGTGTAAAATGGAAGCGAATTGCTCAGAGTGGACACGTACAGAGAATCCGTGGAGACCTTCATCCAGCAGTGGACAGTCAATAGGAGAATCTGGTGGTGGTGATGTACATACAGTGAAACCTCCATAAGTCGTTACTCAAGGGATTCAAAAATTATGACAACTAAGCGGAATAATAATTGAAAACACATTCAATCTGTGTTACTGTAACAATAGGTATAGCCAATGGGAGGTTTTGGGGGTTGTAACCCCCCATTGCAATGAAATTTTGTATATTTAACATAGGAATATATGAGTTGTAGCTCTGTAACCCCTCCCATTAAGCCTATAACCCCCTTATGAACTTCTGCCTATAACTCTAACGACTATTTAATTTAAAATTTATCATGATATTCTTACTAATAACATAAATTGTTAGAAGTACAATACGCTACTTAAATTATAGAAACAAGCTAACTTTGCCTTAGTTTTTAGCTTTATCTAAACATCCAAGCTTCAATACTATTTTCTATAATAATAATAATAATAATGTTTATTTGTCACAAGGGTTACATATTGCATACAGTCTTGAATTTCGATTCAAGTTGCGCATTCTGATACTAAATATTTGTCTAATTTTGACTGAATCGAACGCTTGTTTGTATAATTAACGTTTTTTTCTCTAAAGCTTTTAATGCTTTGAATTCATGATATGTAGTATTTTGAGTTGATTGAATCTCTTGGATGAGTGGACTGGAGTCGGGTGTTGGGTTTAGCCCCTGGAAAATGTTTTCTCTCTTTGTTGTTGTTCTTCGGTGACTTTACAACTTCTGTTCTTTTTCCCATGTTTCCCGATGTGAATCTGATTCTTCTATCGATTATTGTCTCCCTCTGAACCTTCTCTACAGTGAAGAGTTATCCGGAATAGCATTTGAATTAGTGACGGGTTATCCGAAGTACCATTTGAATAAGTAACGATTTAACTGGAGTAGCATTTGGATGAGTGACGATTTATCCGGAGTAGAATCTGAATGAGTGGCTATTTATCTGGAGTGGCATTTGAATGAGTGACGATTTATCCGGAGTAGAATTTGAATGAGTGACGATTTATCCGGAGTAGAATTTGAATGAGTGACGATTTATCCGGAGTGGCATTTGAATGTGTGACGAGTTATCCGGAGTGGCATTTGAATGAGTGACGAGTTATTCTGAGTAGCATTTGGATTAGTGACGAGTTATCCGGAGTAACGTTTGGATTAGCGGCGAGTTATCCGGAGTAACGTTTGAATTAGCGACGAGTTATCCGGAGTAACGTTTGAATTAGCGACGAGTTATCCGGAGTAACGTTTGAATTAGCGACGAGTAAACGAGGGTTCGATTACTTTGTTGTCTATGAGAGCTAGACGGGACCGAAAAGAAATGACTTATCCGGAGTGGCGAGTTATCCGGGTGACGACTTTTCTCGGCTTCACTGTATATATAAATAAAAAAAAAAATTCTAGAAGCAGCAATACCCAACTCCCGTAGCTCTCCCCTGGCCCGTGGGGTTTAAAAGGTTGGTTTGAAAATGACTGCGATTTTCATAAAATGCCAGCAATTTCTTCTTTTAACCAAACGTTTCAGTTTTATTTATTGATGCTGATAATCTTCTCTCTCTCCCCCCCTTTTTTTTAAGGGTTTGATTTGAAGAAAAAACTAAAATTACGGACCTGACGCAATATCCCGGTGGTTAAATACCGCGGCAAAAAAAAAAACAAGCGGCTGAGCTGCAAACTCGCCCGAGACCTGCGTTAATAAGTCGACCTTTTTGGCATCGGATATTGTTTTTTTTCCAACAACCGGATTAGTGTTTGAGGACTCGATGAAAGGCGTTGACTCGATTGTTCTTTTGTTGCTTAAAAAATCAACTTGATTTTATTGTTATCTTTCCCCCTCCTCCCCCGAAGGCTTTGTTATCGTCGTTGGTGTTATTGGCGGAAAGAAAAACCATTGTTTTTCATAAGGTAGGAATTTCTTAGTTCCGATTGCATGTAAATACAAGCTTCTCGATGTGGTGTTTCGTTTTTTATTTGATTTCCCGTTCTGTTTCATTTTAAATTGAATCACCTTGCTGCCATTCTTTCATTTCGAAATTACAGGTTTTATTTTTCGGTTGCTTTGTTGTGATTTGAAACTTCTTGCGGCTGTCGGCATCTAGTCGATTGACGCGACCTCTAGCGGTGCAAAGCACATTCTTTTGTGCTAAATGCCCCCCCAACCTCGTCAACTACGAAAGAAGATCGAGTCTAATGCGATTTAAATCAAATTTTAGGCATTACCTGATTGTTGACACATTTTCCCCCGTTTGGTAATTTCTTAGATTTCGTGGTATTTTTAGACGCATCCAGTGGTATTTTTATTTAGAAAACTGGGACGGATTGAGTTGAATTTGCATTAGTTTGTTAACACGTAGATGCACTTTATTTATTTTGATTGCAATAAAACAAGAACGTTAGAACCGTCAGGGTGAAGACGGGACCTAATGAAGTTTGTTTGACCTAATAAAGTACATTTTCAGTGAGCACGTAGTATTTTTGGTACTAGATTGGTCAAGGGTAGTATTATTTAAAATACTTTTTATAATTAAGTATATAAATGATCCCATAAATTACGTAAGACAAGAGGGTAAATTTCATCTTGAAATTTTGGTTAAATCTTGATTCGGGTACAATAATTATATTTAATGAATTAACAAAACTTGAAACGATAGTAAGAAATTATCAGAAGGTAAAAAAGACGTAGAGATACACGCATTTTATACTAGAAGGCATTGACGTCTTACCTTTGATAATGGAATCTACAAGATAACAGTTAATGCACACAATGGTTTTTTTTTCGGGTTTTATTATAGTTCACGCAGGTACGTGTTATCGCGTGTTATACGCGGATATGTGTTATCGCTTCATAGAAAAAGTAAACTGAACGATTTGCAGCGACACCTGCAGGTGGTGTTTCAAAACAGTAACTTTTATTTGGCTTTAATGTAACGCATATTATACGTAGAAAACTGGTGGAACCAGTCAAGATCCAAACTCCTAATTTCTATACACAGTCCGTTTAAAGCCAACTCAATTTAAGCCACGGACCACTTTGAAAATTCTCAGGGGCTGCAAAACCTCAATAAAAATGTTGAGCCGGGACTTTTTTGGGGGAAATGTGTTTGTAAAATCGTCCTTTTAGATAAAAAAATAAAATAAAAAAATAAACAAAAAAAATCTAATGATAATACAGTCAAACCTCGTTAAGACGAACACGCTTAAGACGAATTACTTTTAATACGAACCGTTTTCTGAAGTTCCGTCAGATTGTAAAATACTACAAATGTACTATCAATTTCATTTTTATATTTAATAATAATCATTTTTATAAGCGTTTTTATTAATTATTATTTCTTTTTAAATAATGACCCGTCTCGCGGACCATTTGGGACTCTTTGGCGGACCACCAGTTGGGTACCACTGGTTTAAAGCGTGGTTGAATTGGCTTATTACAGCATGCTCTCGATTTTATGAATTCATATATGAACCCCCTCCCCCAAAGAGTTTGTTTGTTTGGATGTTTTATGGCGCAAGAGCATCTGGGCTATACTGCGTCGGTAAGTAAAAGTATGTAAAATTCCTCGCATTAACCGTCACTCGTAAAACACGTGAAAGGAATAAACATTTCAAATTACACACACGTAATAAAATAATGACTAGAATTAATTTGGGTAATTTTCTTAATGCAAGATTTACTTTATATCATTTAATAAACATAGAATTTTCAACCTTACCTATATGGGGTCTATTTTTATTACACTGTAAATAAATACACATATGGTCTCATTTCGCTTAATTTCACCTCAATAGTTATTGAAAAAATCAGTAAGTTTTGATTGTTTGCTTGGCATATTCATTTGTGCAGCTTGTATATCTCGACGTTTTTTCCTCTGTTTTCATAGAAAAAAAAACGAAAAATGGCATGGAAGAGGGAAAAATCGCATTAAAGTTGGACAGATATTTTTCTCGTATTTGTCGAGATTCTGCTTTTGTGTTCGTAAAAAGCGTGAAATTCTTAATATAGTTAAATAGTGAACTAAACTTAACCTGCAGATTGCTCGTAATGAGTGACTTCGACTGTAGTTCGTAAATTATTGGTTCGTAAAAGCACAAGTTTGGTGACATTGAAAAGTTCTTGCTTTTCGTTTCCGGGTCGTTCTTTGTCTCTTCGTCGAGAGGGAGAGATAGCTAAAGCTTTGTACTAAAATTCCTTTAAAGTTGTTAATGCGTTTAAGGGCTTTTACCTGCTTCAAGGGTGACAGGTGGTCTAGATTCATCAGTGACAGATCTCCAGGGAGATGCGGAGTTAATTGTTAAACACATAGCTGGAAGAGATTAGGGTCCGGTTTTAAGGGCCCGAGATTTCAAGGAACAATATCGGAAAGGGGCTCCCAGGGTTTGCTAACTAGGACCACCTACCTGTCTGGAATTGCTGGAGGGGTCCCCCTTTGTTTTGCTTAGTCATCAAGTTATAGGAGTGTCGTTGGCATCGTTGTCCTCTACCTTGTGTACTTCACAATATTTCCAAACTTGTTAGACCAAAGTGCGTGGTCAAAGTGTGCTCATTTTTCGAAATTTCTAGATGTCGCGGTTTATATGTGTGTCTCCGACTGCCTTTTTTTTTTTGTACATGCTCATTACTTTAGTACAGAATTCAGTTGTAAACGGCGATGCTTGAGGAGACCGTTAACTCGGTGCCTGGAATACCGAAATTTTGGCCAATAAGTCAGTTGGATTCATCGCCACCTATGTGGAGTTTTGTGCTAAAAAAAACCCAAATATTATAAAATGATATATCAGTGAATGAAAGAGGCGTAATCTGTTCAAGATCTCTCCAAATATCGCCAATTTTGGCGAGGAATAATTTTCCCAGGTAAGTGACGATATTATTTTTCGTAATACTGTTATAATGACAGAAATGCATGTTGTTGCGACAGCCGTAATAATGAAATCATGCGCTATTGTCGTAAGCCTCATAGCGTGTTGAATAATTTCAAATGTCCATTCTTTGGACTTTGCTGCCTGGGCTCGCATTTTTTGAACACTTTTTCTCCTTTCGTTATTAAAAAGCTTGCGTAGGCCGATTCAGTTACGAGCATTGTCTTATTATTTTATATTCTAAAAAAAATCCCCGCCTCTTCTCATCACGCCATACCGTTCCACTGTTCGGACCAAAGGCATTTCTGGGAGGTTGTTGGTTTTGCCAGATTCGGTGAACGGAAACGTGTCTTTTTTTTTTACTTGTCTACTGCATGCGATTCGTTACGAAGTTGGGACTATATTTTTGTCTATATTTGGCGATACTTTGGCTTCTTTTTTCCTGTTTTGGTGTTGATTGAAAACGGCTAAAAAAAAAATTTGGCTCTGTGGTAGTGGTGGTGTGGTAACGCATTCACCTAACTTGCCGTTATCCCGGGCTCGATTCCTAATGGGGAGAAAAATAATGCTTATCGACCAACTACTCACTGTAATCTGGGGGTTTGTTCTCTGAAGAGGTTCGGATTCTTCGGAAAACAAAACTGTTGGTCTTAGCCTATGGGCACCCCTATGGAGGTGGGGAGGGCTAGAGTCCTTAGCCGTTACTTAAAAATTTGATTTTGCCGATTCTGCGTTTACTTTCAAAAGTACAGCAATAAGTTTCAACGCCTCGTATTATGAACCAATGGATCAGTAATGATTTTAGGAGCGGAAGAAGGATGTGTCTAGGGTCTGATCACCGCAAAGGCGTCCAAAGCCTAGGCTTTGGGACTAGACTTTAGCTGGAGTGGGAACTGCACGGTGAACAATCCTTCTGCGCATGTGCGTGGTCCACGCACATGCTCATAATATAATCTATTCTCAAAGCCCGGGCTTTGGACGCCTTTGCGGTGATCAGGCCCTGGGTGTGTAATATATCTCGTGCGCATGCGTGGGTTTGAGAGCCCAGTCGGCACATGTGACGCGGCGATAGAACTGGCTGTCCCCATTATTTGTCTGTTCTAATTAATAGCTCCCACAGAGCTTTCGAAACGACTGTAATCTTTTCCGCTGTTGTCGATTTTTCTAGAATTTTACTTTCGCTTTAAAAAGTGAAGCATTACAAGTCAGAGTCAGTTGATTTTGTGATTTCTCAGCTTTGCTGTTGACTTTGTTACTTTTCTATAGCCCTGTTAAGTGTGCATTATTATTTTTAATTCTGTTATTAAATGTTGAACCGATTCGTAGCTCTGGATACAGAACTGTGAATTATTTTTTTAATTTGTGTTTAGCTTCTAAATTTTTCTCACCTCCTCCTCCCTACTAAATGTGCTCATATGGGCGCCCATGTCCTTGCCTAACACGAGCTTAGTTTTCCTTGCTCCATAAAATTCACACACACACAATGACTCAAATGACCGACTCCTAAAGTGAATCGGTCGTGTAGAGATACCGCGTTTTGCTCTCATATCAACAATCCGAATTTTATTCCCACTTGTGCCCACCGCTTTCCCCTTTCACAGATCCGTAGTTCGGTGTTTGATTTCCCAGACGAAATAGGTTCCGTTTCTTTAGAAAACTGTCGGTCTTGGTCCAACGTCACCTTTTGCCCCATAAAAAACACTAACTTAAAGTATACAGTTCTTAAAGACCGAATTGCGTTTAAAAAATGCGAATGAATTCCAAAAATTCCCTATTTATTAAAAAGAAAGAAAGAATGGTAGATCGTTCATTTTTCACAAAAAAGAATGATTCAAAAACATCTTTGAGGAAACCATAAACGGAGCTAGGTACTGTCATGTTTTGGAAGATATGTCCTCAGCCTGTTTCTATATCACAAATTAAGCCTTAAGCCTTTAATAACGACGTGTACAGTGTTGACATCCTCTGTTCTTGTCAGTACATGCATAGTCTCCACGGTGTTTGTGTGTACTGTTCGACAAGTCTCACCCGGAACGTGCAATTGCATCATAATAATACTCATAGTGTTGGTACCACTGAGGACTTAGTTCTGCTAGCTTTAAACCTTCTTTTTTTTTTTTTTTTTAGAAGGTATGGTTACAGATAAGGTCGCTTCCATCCTCGTTTTGGGAAAGGGGTGGAAGCAACCATCCGTGCACTGGTTCGAATGTAAAATTGCGCTCCCAAATATGCATGTAATTGCTTTGTGCTAGTGTTTTACGTGTTTGAGGGCGGAAGGATTTACGTGGGGGGGTGGGGCCCCCCTTTTTTTAAAGCTGGTGAAAAGGCAGTTGGCATTTTTTTTTTATACTTTTGTCTTTATTTGTTTAAGTGTCGGGATCGTTGTCCTTGTTTTATTTTGTCCCTTTATTTTAAATGAAGCCATTTTTTTTTCTGGGCCAAAATAACGCTACATCTCTCAGAATTTCGTCGCCATACCCGTTGTGCCTGACTGGCTATTCAATCTGAAACTCACACCCCACTAATTTGCTTTTAAAACACAATACGCCTATAGGAAAGGCATGTCTATACCGTCTATTCGATATGTTATATCAAGAATATTCTGTTTATTTTCATGAACACGTGGTTTCCATGCACCCTGCAAACGCAGAATTAACCTCTTGGGACACGAAATTATATTAGTGTATGTGTATAATATACAGGGGTTAACGCCCGGACGACCACTCGGGTCTCCGTTTTGGTAAGGGCGTCAAAGTGAAGTCAAGTTCAATTTTTTTTTCATCGACCCAACAGTAGAGAATCTCTCTAAAAGAGACATTTTTAGAGAAATTTTTAGAGACATCTTTAGAGAAATTCTTTCAGAGACTTCTGCCTCTTTTATAGCGTATGCAGCTCGCTGTGCATCTGTGAAAATCTCTCGTTTATGCCACAGGGGGCGCCAAAAAGCAATCCATGCCAGGCTGCCCGGGTTCAAAATCAACCTCGAGCCGCCCCTGATGATATAACCTATGTGCACCTACCATTTAATACGCTATTTTAATATTCATCATTAATTAAGATTGTACGTGCACCTATATTTTCGCCATACCTTTACTGGCTTGTATTCAAAAATGCGTTATTTAATTTCTGTTTTTGTTTCTTGCATTTGTTTGGTTTACTGAAGCCTCCAATGGTTAATAACGAATTAATAATTAATTCCAATTAATTAATTAGCATTTCTTAGTTCGACGAAGGCTTGAAAATGCTAATTTCACAATAAAAAAAAATGCGACTGAATTAAATTTCAATGCAATGTAATCTCATGAAACAAACAATATAACGCAATGCCGAACGAAATAAAAACATAGCACAATTCAATGTCATAATTAAAAAATGATTATATTGTGTTTATTTCAGAAGTAATGGTTGAGAAATGCCATTTTACGCATTGTCCAAACAATTACTAAAGAAAAAAAGAGAAAAAAAAAAACCAAACACAACGATTATTTCGCTTGAATTGCCGTAAAAAGAGCATTATTGCAACTGCTTTTATTAAATGCATTGCGTAAGCGTTTTCCTCCTTAATGTGCCATTTGATATTGTAGAAATCAACGTGTGCAAACCCTGTTTCAAACCTGAATGGTTTTTCGTATTTAGGTGTTCTGTAAACATCGTTTCAAAAAAGAAAATAGAAAAGACATCTTTTTCTTTATTTGTTTCTTTTCGTAAGGTCCAAGCAAATTATACATTTTCATAATTCACGTACACACAACCATCCACCCTCTTTTCCAAATGAAAAATAATTGTGGCATTCATGGTATGTTCACAGATGCGTTTCAAAATTATTAATATTGCAATTAATAATCCCTTACAAATACTTTTGAATCTCATTCGAATTCAGTTTTTAATTAAGGGTAAATGAGGGCAGTAGTTAAACACGTTTTAGTTCGAATATGGGTTACGGAATATCGTATGTTATTTCAGAATCAATTATTTATTTAGTTTAATTTTCAATATGTTTGATTTTATATGTCATTATCGATGTATATAATAACTGATGTCTAAAATAACTGATGTCTAAATATTCGATTTGAGCATTCTAATTTACAGACTTTTTGTTTTGTTTTAGGTAAGTCGATGTGTTTCGTTTTCCTTGAACATTATAGTGAGTGTAATGATCTTATTTTCTAGACAGGGTAAGTGTGTGCATCTCATTGCTATTACCACTTTAAGGGAGGTGAAAATGATTGATTGTTTGGCTTTTTTATGGCGCAAGAGCATTCCACATACTGCGCCAAACATGGTAAAAAAAGGAGTAAAACAGTTGCCGTGGATATATATATATATCAGGGGCAAATATTCCATGTGTGCTAGGTGTGCGGCGCACACCCGTAGAAACAAGCCACACATCACCGATATTATATATATATATATATATATATAATGTGGGGGGAAAAGGCCAAATTAATATATATCCATTAATATTCTAACTGCTCAATATCGGTTTAACAGGCTGAAAAATCGCAGAAAGGATTTTTCCACAGAATTATCATTTACGATACCTTGTTGACTTGGGCATGAAGGAAGAGGGTCCCGTCATTAGATCCAGTGCGCACGAATCATGTGTGTAAATTAGAGTAATTCGACAGATATGCCTTTGTAGGTAGCTATGTTTAGTCATAAGTCTGAAGCGATCTACCCTGACCTTCCTTGAAATTAATAATATGGATCCATCTTACTGCAAGATGCAAAATATTAAGCGTATACCTTTGTACAATGCATACCCA